>JBBPDB010000039.1:10648138-10708007 GCA_037974465.1 Brachypetersius altus
AGACACACACAGACACACACAGACACACACAGACACACACAGACACACACAGACACACACAGACACACACAGACAGGTGAATTAAAGACAGGCTGGCAGGAAGCCAGCGGCAGAGCGGTTGGAGTCAGTTTGATGCAGTGGGAGGCCTCAGATTAAATGGATAATCAAAGACATGGTCTCTGCGTCCTGATGATCTCAGACAACCGTCAATTCCTGCGAGTCCAACAAAGACGCACAACTTGGCCTGCATGACTCAGCTCTATATTATGACAACAAATATTCTCTGGCTTCTCTGCCTACTGCTTTGTTTCCCAAGTGTGCTCCCACTGTGTCCTGCACAGTTTCAAATATTCCCTGCTTCAATACCTCCAAACCGCTCATTAACTGTTCGGTTACATTTTTAATATGCTAGTTGTGCTGTCCTAGAAAAGAGCATACTGTAAATTGTGCAGGGCTGTGCATTCCTGAGAGCAGGCCCAAGAAACTCTGCTTTGCTGCATGTACACAGTGACCCACACAGACACACCAGTGAACATGAGTGTGCCGAGGTCACTCAGGTTAAAGACACACACACAAACACACACACACTTGCACAACAAGACCAATAAGACATTAATCTAGAAGGGTAGTCCATTTTAAACATTGACCACAAAAAACAGAATAAGCAGAATGAAAGCGGACAGATCAGGGCAGATGGACAGAATACGAGGAGAAGGTATTGGCTGCCGAACAGACCTCATGGTGAGGAGATTACGATAGGAGTGCAAAGGCAATACTGAAGCAATCCCAAATGAGATGAGAGAGAGAGACCAGAGGGAGAGTGAGAGAGAGAGAGAGATGGAGAGATAAAGAGGGAGAGGGAGGAGCAGACACACCTAAATGTAGGTCACACACACAGCACAGAGATAGAGGGACGAGAGACAGAAATCACACTGATTAGGACTGATGGAGAGGAAGACAGTAGGAGCAAGTAGAAGACTAAAAGGTGAGGAGAAAAAAAATGCAAGGCCTGATTAGAGAGAGCACTTATTTTTTCATCTACTCATGGGAATGTTACCAAAAGTGAACATTTCTTTTTCACTCATGGGAATGTTTCTATTTTACTATGATCAACATTAAATATCAGAAAATACATGTGGCTTTTCTGGTCTTTTTCAATACAATGACTCACTGTGCTTCAAACCAGTGTACAACATTGTTTACATTTAAAAATACTGAGCAATACAGAATGTTTCCCCTTTAAATAATGAATTTAAAGGTATTTTTTGTTTAAGGGAAAAGTTAGGGGCTAACAGAGACTCAGCCATGCTGACTTGGGCAGAGATGTGAGACAGGGTGGGCTTCTGTTCAGAAGTATTTGGGAAATCTGTTTCGAATCAGCTACCAGGTCCCTTCCCAAATCCCCCACGGCAGATTGCTGAGGATTAGGGGCCCTACAGAGAACCTTTAGGGAGGCAACCTGGCTGTCTGTGTTCAAACAAGTGTAGTGCTAAAATGCAGAGCATCTGACTTTTTATAAACATGCAGGAGGACAAAATACATCCTTCAAAGCAAAATACCATATTAGTCTTAAATATTTTAGTTAAATCTCACTTTGGAAAGATCATTAAATCACTAGTTCAACGGCTGTGTGCACACTCTGCTAGTCACACCGGCATGTTTTGGCTGACCGTACAACTCCGGGTTTATTTTGCTTACCTATACTGCTGTAAGCAAAGACACACATACAGGCTCACACACACAAATTCAACATCAGTGGTAGTACAATCCTGAAGAAAAGGCACAAACAGAGATTCCACCCAGTAAGGTGATTTGATATAGTGAAAAGCTACAGGGACCCCAGAGAGGGAGAGGTGGAGAAAGACAGATAGAAACAGAGAACAGGACGGAGTGAGTGGGAGAAAACACACGATTTTATAGAAGCACTTGCAGAAATGGCTAAAATAGAGCTTTAGAGGTGACACATGGACCAAATATAGGCCAATACATTTGATACACAGCCTCTTCTGTACACACCCAATCCAGTATGTGTGCACCATTCCTATCAGATATCTTCATTCAAACACTCCCTTTTCGTAAAGAGACCTCAGGCAAACACCTGTCCTAAGCGAAGGTCTCAAACACATGCCTGAAATGCCAGCAAATCTCAGAGGGAACGCTGACCAATTTCCACTCACAGTTGGGGAGCACTGGCGGGTCCGAACAAATCAAATGGCCAGAACAGGTCTGGACAAGCCCTCACAAAGTGCCTCAAACATGGATACCACACCGCAGCAGTAAAAGTTACATTTCTTCATTTAAACTTAAGAAATGAAGAGGTACATTCCAGTAGCAGAGCCTGGAGTATCGGCTGTCAGGAGAAATGCAGACAGGCCATACACCTGCTGCATCAAAGCTTACAGTCAACCATTCTGAGTGCTGTGTGTGTGTGTGTATATAAAGTAAAAGTCCCATGGAGTGCATCACTTATTTATGAGATTCCACATTTAAATGGAGCTAAATAGCTGCAAATAACATCAGCAGGCCAATTATGTATTGTTGTCTGATGCAATGAGTGAATGATACATTGCTTGCTTCTCTCATTGTGTTTGCCATTAAAGCTAATTAGGTACCGCTTAAACGCTTCAGGTACTGCAGTGAACTATAGTCACATTAACATACCTTTTTAATCAAATTTCTATCAAGAGACACTTAGGTGGACCATTTTATTATATTTCTTATTCATGCTCTCAATATCAATGGCAGCATCCCAAATAACACACACAACATACACAGCCCTAAGTGTTCATCCCACACATGACCATCTCACTTCATTGACATTATGAGCTTCTCAGTCCAATCAGGGTTTGATTAATGAGAGTGGACAGCGGAACACATCGACCAGCCGTGACCACCACTACTCATTTCCAGATCAATACCGGATGGAGCTGTGCTGCGGCATCTTCATGACAGAACTCCATCTGAAAGTCCACAGCAGCATGAACAAGCATATCTCAGCAACATTTTAATGACAAACCCTAACCTGTCCACCCGCCGTGTCCTATATTATCCTCACTCCCGCAGCTACTTTACTTGAACAGGTCAACATAGCCTACTTCAGTGAATACGGACCCAAGTTCAGTACGGTCATAAAAAGAATGGTCCTAAAATGACCTTGTAATGGCATTAAAAGTATTAAAAACATTAATAGCAGTCATCCTGAGGCTTGCTTTTTGCTTTATTTTATAGATGTACATTGTGTCATATAGTCTTAGACAACATATAAACGTTTTGCGATTATGGAACAGCTTGACACAGGTTAAGGTAAGTCAGTGCCGATTTAAACATTCATTAGCTACAAAGATAATCAATGGCATATGTTTAAATTACCCTCACTTTTTAGCTCCAGTATCCTGAATCTTTCCACTGGTTTATCACTTACAGCAGACACCGCACACGAAGCAACTGTGTCCAAAAAAGAAAGAGACAGAAGTAGCTTTGAAAAGACAAAAGCCCAGCTTTGAATCCCCCTACCAACCTCACCCCAACACGCAACCAAACACACTCAACCTTACATCAATCAGCATATCCATCACAATCATCAGGCTTACTTCTCTCAACCATTTATACCCCATTCAGCCAAAGCCCCGTCCTGACTCGTAAAACTCATTCCATTTTAAAAACACCTGTCCCACTCCCTCCCTCCCCCCAACCCCAAGCCCCCCTTCTATCCACTGTTCTCTTTGTGTCCGATTCCCATCGTGCAAATAGAGGCACGGTTAAAGCAATTATGTTCAATAGGGGGATCTTACATAAACGTTGTTATGAAGATGTGTTGGCCTCTTGGGGCCACTGATGAACTGTCTCCCATAGTCTAGAGCATACACTACTCCCATTGAGGCCACAGGCCTGTTGAGAGCAGCGCTGAAATAAACACATCAAAGTGCCACTGATTGGACTGGAGATTCATTTGGTTAGTGGAAGTTTAGGCAAGGTTTCTCATTAAGTGTAAAGACTCCTTCAAAGTCATAGGGAAGTATTAAACTAATAGAAATGAAGATAAAGTAGATTCAGATAGGCTTTATCACCTAAATTAGGTTATATACTGCTCCGAACAGTATTTGACTAAGCAAAACCACAAAGCAAGAAGAACGGACTGGTTACAGCACTCAATATTAGACTCCTTCATCCCCCACTACTTCTCTAATGGCCATTTTTTTCCAGAACAATGTCAGTTATTAAGGATCTCTAACTCAACAGCATTTCCCACACTGCTGCACATATATGCACACTCGACAACATCAAAGGCAGGGTGCTTAGAAGGTGCTTGTGAGTAAGAGAGAGAGTGAGAATGTGTGTATGTGTGTGTGTGTGTGTGTGTGTGTGTGTGCATGTGAGAGAGAGAGAGAAAGAGAGAGAGGCTGCTCCACCATCAGGAGAAAGATTTCATTCAGGCAGCGCTCTTCTGCATCTCCTCCTCTCCTCCCCCTTCTCCTCTGGGTCTTTTTTCCTCTCTGCCTTTGTTGCTCCCCCTCCCTCCCTTCCTCCGTCCCCTCTCTCTCTCTCTCTCTCTATTGATGTGTGCGCAGTAAGAGGCGGTGGGTTTGCTGTGATGTGAGTGGGCCTGGCCCGCTCCTGTGCTTCACTGGAGCAAGGCTCTAAGCTCAGTACAAGACATTCAGAACGGTGCAGCGTGTGGTGCTGCAGTTCAGCAGACCCTAAAGGGAGTGAGAGGCCATCTGTAATGTAACGAGCAACACCGAGGTACAACCAACTCTCTTTTAAACCATTTAGCCCAAACTCCAATTTACACAAGCCTAAACACATGCAGGATCTTTCGCTAATGTAGCCGACAAGTAATGCAAGCTCATACCCACCGATTATCACTGTGCAAACTACATGTCAAAATCAACACAGACTTGCCTCAAACTGCGTAAAGCTGTTAAGCAATTAAGCAACCGCCAACAGACTTGCTCAGATGGTTTCTGACACTGATACTGTTATAGACAAAAACAGCTTCTAACAACACTGAAGGTGGTTTCTGCTAGTATTTGTGCATTTGCCTCCTAGCTCATGTGCAAGCAAAGAGTCAGATTTCAAATGATAAACTTTGAAAATCACCCCCATAACACAACCATACTGTTACTAATACTAACTGTAATGAATGCTGTGGCACAATAATATAATAAGATAAAATAATGCAAAGATACAACAATAAGAGTAAAAGTAAAGTGGCCTATAAAGTGCGGAGTCCAAAAGGGAAAAGGAACTGGACAGCATTTGTACATTTGAGTAAATATTTATTGCACTAAATACAAGGTATTTGAGTAATTACAAATAGACCTTCTTCAGCATGGAAGAAAGGCCATGAGCCAAAACATGTTTGTTCTTTTTCTGTGAGTTCAATAGCCAAATATACAAGTCCTATCCAGTTCCCTTTACCTTTAGATCTCCATTATTCTGTGTATTGATAGAACGGTCCCTGTAAGACTGAAGTAGTCCAGAGGAGAAGCTTGGCTGTATATGTGTAACTGTGGATTAGACACCACTCATCATAACCCACTCAAATTCAGGGCACAGATGCGGATGCCCTGCGGCACAACATTGCATGTAAAAGGTTTGTTTAGGCTGAATTTTATTTATCTTGCTGTACAGCAGATTGTCAGATGACCTTATTTGGGGCTGGCTTAAGGAGTTAAGGAGCAAAAACACAGCAGTGTAGCAAAGTGAAGATTTTGGCAAAGGCTTGTGCCTTGTGGTTGGACTGTAATTTAAAGGGACGGACTACAAAATTCAAGCAACAGCAACAGCTGTAAATATGAACATGTGCAGACAAATGCGTGTGCAATTACTGAATCATTCTGAAAGTGTTCATTAAGAAGTGTTCAAAATCCATTTTAATAGCAAGGATGCACGGACGAGGCAAGAAAGAAACCGAGAGAGAGGGAAAAGGACAACTGCAGGGATTTCAGCAAATCTCTTTGGCGATGAAGAATCATTAATGCACTGGAGTCTGAGGGTCACACGCAAACATGCTGTCCACTGAAGAACAGAAGCGCGAAGGTCACCAACAGAAATACGAAGGGTCAAAATGCAGAAAGGGGTTAAAACATCCATCTAAGTGACACAACATCGGGCCAGTCTGAAAACAACAGTCTTTATGAACCATCATCAGCATAAGCAGCACTCAATTACTCAGCTCAGATTAAGGGAGCGTGGAAATCCTTCCCTTTACTTAGACCACGGCAATCCCCCTTCGGCTCACATTACAGAAATATTCCCAAGGTCTTTCTGTAGGTGTGTGTGTGTGTGTCTGTTCTGTTAAAGCAAATTTCTTGATGCATAAAATACTCATTTATGAGGCAGACAGACAGACAGAGACAGAAGAGACAGAGGAGATGGAGGGAGATGGAGAGATGGAGAGATTAGTAAGGCTGACAGATTAGTAAGCCTGATGCAGGAACTCTACACGGTCATAACAAAAACAAGCAGGTGTGCCATTTCCAGGAGAATCATGTTTTGAATGTGTGCTTAACGTACAATTTACCAAATCAGGAACCATCACTACAGACTTGTCAAGGCAAGAACACACCAAAACACACCCTTAAGTGAAGAAGAGTTTGAATAAGCACATCTTTGTACAGCCTACTATTGAGGTTCTATGTTCTTCCTCATTTTTTTCCTCTGAAGTAACATTAAGTATTTATTAGGCTTTAAATAAACATATTGGCAAAACTGCACAAACTGATTAAAATCAGTACAGAAATGTTATCTGGCCTAAATGCTGTTTAGTTATTTACAACTATATTTTTACAAAGGAACATACGTTGGGTTGTACTGTTCAGTAACTGGCAGAATAGTAAAAAAAATCAATAGTTACAAATCAATATAAACACCATTATAAAATCGAAATAACTATAAAAATATTGTGATATGATATCTTGGCCATATCGCCCACCCCTACCCATAGCCTAGCCTTAATAATAAGTTTGTTTTTTCAGTGATAAAAAAAAAAAAACCCAACGTCACAGATATTGAATGAACCCGGAGAAATACAAGCCAGTCATTTCTCTCTGGTGAATCAACTAACTGTCATGATGAGTCGCATCTGCCACCAATCAGTTGTGTCGCCACAATGCACAATTCATTTGTACCAAATCCGGACAGCACTGTGAGAATCACAAAGACGGGGACTTGTTGAGGCAAAAACCTGTACGGATGTCAGGACAGGCCGTGCCTACGGCCTAAACCTTCTGAATATTTCAAAACATTTTCATATAAATAGGCTTTTGACCCAGATTAACCCAGGATGCACAGCATACGTGTTTAAGCAGCAACCAATAGTTGAACAGACCCCAGAAAGCACAGACAAACGGACACTAAAGAAAACTTCCAGAGAGTTCTCTGATGGCACAATGCCCAGATTTCATATGAGGAAAACCCTATGCTTCCGTTGCATAGACCATTAGGCCTGTCTCTCAGACTGACACACTGCTTCCACATCATAACACAGGTCAAAATCCTCAGAGATTTTTTAGAGGTTTTGTAGTGTTTTTCATGCTGATTTCCAATCTGTGTTTATTTTCTCCCAAGCATGTACAGTTTTTGTGATAAAGCTAGATATATATTGCATGGTAGTTGGTATATAATAATCATAAGCTGAGTGTTTTTGAAGAAACAGTGGCAGCTGACTGACACTGATCGTTATATCTATGCCACAGTGTGCGCCTATCTGACTTCACACTGAAAATATTAAAAGAGTTACTTGACTGGTGCCTGCGGTTAAATAAAAACCACATACAAGTCTATTGCAAATCTAAAATTACTCATAATTCAAAAAGTTGATGTGACTGAAAAAAATGAAAGCAGATATGAAATCAGCACGAAAACTGGTTTAGAAAAGTTTACAATGTTTTTGTTGTTGACCTGTGTAATTAACTAGTACAAAAGCAAACTATTTTAATGTTTAAGGCTACATAATGTTCAAAACCACAAAACAAACTGCCAAGAGTAGCCGAGAAAATATAGCTTTGGTCAATTAACTCACTGAATCTTTAGTCTGGGTTGTGCTGTCAGGTCCAGTGGAAAAGTGGAATGGTGTTAAAGCATCAGCAGTGAAAGGTCAAGCCTGAACACGGGTCAGACTGATGAAGGGGACAGCACATACTGACAGGCTCCATTTAACACCCCCATCAAAACAGTACACGCCAGTGCACTTGTCATCAGCTGGGTCTGTTGTGGAAATGTGGGTTTTTGGGTGGATCTGCCCTGGCTGCAATGTTTTTGTTTAAATGATCTTTATCCGTCCGAAGAACATGAAAGAAAATCAACAGCACAGGGTGAAGATAAACAGGGATGAATGAAGGCAAGAACAGACGCAGCACTGCATCAGAAGGAACGAAAATACAGACAACACGTCCACTGAGGGATACGCCCAGTCACACCCTTTACGATAACACGGGACCGTCTGAGAATGCTGTGGGGTCATTTAAAATAAGGAAAAAAATGGAAGTTGATATTACCGCAACAGTTGAATCCGGAAAGCAGGGTTGAGCAGGCTACCAAGTACAATCTCCACAATAAACACCCACTTATTTAACGGCAGTGGCTGAAACATGATGACTACGTCCTACCTCCTGATTCCTCCCAGAACTCTCCATGTTATTTCAGGAATGTAACTCTGATATTCTCTCATTCTCCCTCTCTCTCTCTCTCTCTCATTCTCTTTCATGCTCTCTCTGCCACATACACACACACACACAAATGCATGTAACATTCCACTTTCAGTCTCTGCACTCAGGGACACTGTACCAGTTACCATATTTAGACACACACTTCCATTCATACAGGTAGCTCCCCCATACAGTAGCACAGTACTATTTATTAACACACATAAATAAGCATAACTCACTTAGTCAGCCTGCTGACAGCCAAATAACATTGGACCATGCTGTCCCTATTTACTGGCAATTGAGTCATTGGAACACCACAGCTTCCCAGATTTAGGGGAAAAACAAACCCTTACTGTCTGCTAACTGAAGCTAAATACTATGTAATTGAAGCTACATAGTACAGTCAGGTGTGCTCTGCTGTGATGTAACTATAAAAAAAACCCTAAAAGCCATAGTCAGGCCCACACAACACAAAATGGTTACATTCAGGGAGGTTTGAGTGCATGATAATCAAAAGTGACCCTAATTGGCAAACCTCTAAGAAAGCCTTTCTCTCTCGAACAGCAGGATAATGGTGGTGCAGGGTGTTTGAAAACTCTTCTCCTAGCACGGTAACAAAGCTGGACCACAGGTATACTAACTTTTAGTACTATGCCAAAGTCTTAAGCACCTATGAAAATATTTTAAAACTGCGGAATCTGGAACCAAACTTGTTATCTCCTTACCTTCTCACAAAATATACTTTTTTTCATATTAAACATGCCTTTACTGCTTTCTTGTTTATGTGCATGTATTCCATTTGCTTGCAGAAAGACACCATCAACACTGAAACAAACGGCTTTAAACTATTTGCATATGCGCCTAACACTTTTGCACAACACTGTTTATGTCTGGTGTCCAACTTTTGCATATTTCCTTTAGAGCTAGAGGTCACTGGTCACCTATATCTTTTACTGTAAATACGTCACAAAAGCTATTAACTCAAACCGTATTAAGATCTTCATTAAGGTGGTGTAGACCTGTGGGTGTGGTTTAGGACTCGGACTTACTGTGAGCAATAAAAATGAACAAAACAACTGTGCAAACAAATGCTGAAGGCAGCTTCTTCTAGACAACAGGGTCTGCTTTCATAAACCACCTCAGGAGTAGGAGTGCTGTTCTAAGATCAGTTTTTGTGGCAATAGCCTCTCTAAATACAGAGGAATCTGATCCTACCTGAGTTAGTTTTGCTTTAGGGTGCCGTCTATAACAGTGATATTTTATTCATTTTTATAGCACAAAGTAGGCCATATTGTGTCCAAAATCACAGTGAGGAGTCTGCACCACCTTGTAAAGAGCTGGATGTGGCTTGAGCAGGTTGAGCAAAGTTTTGGGGACCTTTTTATGAAAAGAAAGGGTGGCTACACATTTTTTTAGAAAGCCCCAATGGTAAACAAGCAAATGTTTACAAAATTACGAACAAGAATTTTGGGCTGACTGACTACATCTGGGGCAAAAAGAGAGTTGTTTTACTACTGGCCCAAGAACAACCTGAAGCTTCACAACTTTTTCCTCCGACAGACCTTCTCTGGTGGCCTGCAAAACAGCACAATACACAGGACAAACACAGCAAACCACCTAGTGCACCTAGAGTTCTGGATAAGAGTGTCTGCTAAATGTCGGAAACGTAAACCAAATGCCAAACTGACCCTCATCACAACAAAACTACTACATCAAAATATTATAAAGTGCAATGAATTTGTAATATCACTCTGGACAGGGATTTTAATGTGAAACACAGATTACTGGGTGTGGAAATACTTCCAGCCAAAGTGAGTACCCAAACACTGCACTCTTATGAATGGAAAATGGTGAGTAAGCCAGACTGCTTTCCTCATACGCATGAGTCACATGGGCACTTCTGATGCGTACGGCTATGTGTGGGTGAAGTTGGGTGATTAGAGTAAAGACCACACAGATGGCCCAGATCACCTTTACCATCTTGATAAGCAGCCCTGCCAATGGCAGGTCCAGACCTGCTCAGCATACCCAGACACACACATACAGACACACCCACACATACACCCAACATTATTCAGTAATAGACACCTAAATGGGGTGACAGCGCCTCACCTATTTACAAAACAAGTCAGTAACTGTTCATGCTTGGGTCGTCCATCTCTGTCAACAGGTGTGGAGTAGGGCTGGGCGATTTGGCCTAAAATCAAAATCTCGATTCATTGAACATTTTAACTCGATTACGATTAATGAACGATTATTTTATTTTATTTTTTTTTTTGCATTCATTAGTTCACTGACAAGTTGCTCAGTTGTCTCAGTGTTTAAGCTCTCCATGCTGGACATGTCGGCGGAATAACGTAACATAACGGAGCAGGGTCACGTGACTCCTAGTCTCAGCCTCAGACATCACGCCCACAGAATGTTGGCTAAATGTCTGATGCATATAGTACACTTAACTAGAAACACTTCAGGAATCTCAAAGTCGTCATCTGATTGGTTGAATTTTATCGGATTTCCAGGAGACGCGAGTGTCGCGTTTATTTTCGGTCCGCCAGCAAACAAAACGCAGACGTGTGATCACAGATGTGTGATCCTACTGATTTACTCTGTGTTTTGATCAGATGTGGTAATGCAGACGACATTGTTATACGTGCACAAACAGATCAATGACTTACTGCTTGTTTTCTTCTCCTTTAATTTTCTATGCTGACTGACCTGTTGTATGTCGGTCTGTTGCTGCGGGGACATTTCCACACCCTGAAACGTGACACTGAACGAAACAAACTGTGATTGGTTGTTTGACATGTCAGTCGAACGGCCTTATGGGCGGGCCTTGGCCAAAGAAAGTGGCTATGAGACTAGCGTAGTAAAGCGTAGTATAGACCCAGCTCCCTCAGTCCTTAACGGCGATATTTTTATCGCGCGATAAGAATCTCGCACCGTTAATGGCCCAGCACTATATATATATATACACTTTCTGCTCACTCAAACATATTTAATAGTTTTGGACATTTAAGTTTCACTGAATGTTAACTGAGCTATGTCTATGTCTATGTCTATGAGGTAATGAATCAGGTTGTACAGATTTGGCGTTATTAGTCACAAACGTTTAACGTGGATACACATGATGTGTGTTGGCACTGTCCACAAATTGAACATTGTTGCAGTACACATAAGTACTTTCGTTTTACATTTTACATTTAGTGGTGGAGTCCTGTACCAGTCTCGTCCTGTTCTGTTTCTGTCTGTCATGTGCTTTCTCTTTAGGTTCTGATTCCTGGATACTCCTGTGTCTGTATTCGCATTGTCGATTCACCGCAACCCCTACTTCTGTCTCCCTACTCTGATGTAGTGTTCATTGCTTGTTTTGTTATTTTGCAGCTAGAGTTTGTTCTTAAATAAATATTTTCCTTGTATGTGCCAGCATATTCAGTCCTCTATCCACCAACAATCCTTTACGAGCACTAGCTGGTGGGCCAGCTTAGTCAGCTAGTCTACATCACAAAAGGAAATGAGAATGTGAGTTTAGGATTAAGCAGGAGATCAACAGGTCAGCTAGACAAAAAAATCTGCCATCTCACAAGACCGCTCTTACATAGCAAATATAACTGCAACTATTTCTGTCTGTTCCAAAGCATCAAATAATCCGTAAAGAGAGGAAGGAGAGGATTTTCAGACTGTTTCTGTTCACAGATTCCTTTAATGAGAGCACAACAATAGCCCTGCTTCTCCATCCTACACTAGCCATGTCTTTACAAGCGACTTAGCCCAATCTGTACACTCCCTAATAAAGTTTAAGTCCCCCTCAGGCCTTCAGAGGTTTGTGGAGTCATGGATTCCACAAACCTCTGAAGATGTGCTGTAATATCTGGCACCAAGACATTGTTATCAGATTGTGTCACTCTGGGCGAATTGGGGGAAACCTGGGAGGTTTAAATTATGTTCTGTTCTCTTATTGTTTTCTACAGGGTGTGAGAGGGGACATTTCCCTACAGACGAAAACGACCACAGCTGCAAAATGGTACAGGAGGTCTCTGAGGCCTGTAGTATATCTCCACCCTAAACTCACAGCTCTGTATATATCTGCTCGCCCCGCCTCCAAACACAGCAGTCCTTCGCAACCTAGCTCTTCATTGTTTTCAACACTCTCTGAGGCTCAACCCGCTGCAGATCTCCAGTCATTAACCACCATCATCAATAATACATCTCTATCTGCATCTGCATGCTCCTGGCAGCACTTAAAGCCTGTGTGGGCTGTAGGTATTGAATTACTCCTGATCAATAGTCAGGAGCAAGGAGACGGACTGCACCATTCCCACTGGGAATCCGCAGCTCCACCTCCCCAGGAACAAACAGATGGACATATATACATGTGCTCACGTGCATGCATGCATGGATACATGCTAGTGCTGAGCCCACCCGCATGTTTGTGCAATAACACTGCAGTACTGGACCAGTGCTTCACTATTTCTGAGCCTATATGTTCTTTGGCGGTGATGTGGGGGGGTTTGCTGTGCATATCTGACTGAACTGTGTGCAGTTTCAGAGATTTTTCTCGGTCTTCTAGATCTTGTATTGACTTCTTACTAATCTCCATTTCTTATAGACATTTCCAACAGTTTAAATTACAAACAAGAAGAGTTTAACTACCTTTTATAGTCTTCTCATGCTTTGTTACCATAGTTTGAGGTCATGGAGTGTAAGCACAACAACCTGAGAGGTCTGAAGGTTCACATAATCTATCACACCATGTTATTGTCTATACCTGAAGTAATAAAATAGCACTGATGGATTAAAGGAAAGGGTAGGCAAACCTTTGTTCTTGCAGGATTCTATGCATTGATTACATGAATGTATTAAAGTCTGCAGATAAATGTTCATTGTGCACTAAATTATATTATTTATGATTTCTCCACACAGGTGCAGTATGAACATGGAATAAAATATGCTATTTGAGTTGGAGTGCCCAAACTTTGGCATACATGTGGTCTCACATACATGTGAAAGTGAAAGTGACAATCTGGTCATAGGTGAACACACCACAGCACACACTGTGAACAGCACAAAATGTTTTATTTGGTGTGCAAATAGAATTCCAGATATTTATGTTTCTACTGTCACCTTTCCTTATGTACAAAAACATTATGAACTTTAAAATAAATAAATGTACTAACTGTACTAAATGTACTAAAATGTACAACATTTGCAGTATGTTAAACAATAAAAATAGTGAGGCAGTGTGGTCAGTAGACATCTCACAATGGCAGTTTTGCAAAAGCTGAATATAGATGAGAACTCCAGTGGTTATATTAGCTTCTCCCAAATGAAATCGTCCTACAATCTTACAAATCATTAGCAGAATTGAGCAACCAGAAAAGGCTTACCTCGTCACTTGTGTCCTTGTGGTGAAGTCCAGTGACCGCATAGATTTCAGCACCTCAATACAGCCCATATACTGCAAAGATATGGAGTAAACACAATAAAAACTGTGACAGTTTGGTCAGATACAAAAAGACAAATCAAGAGAATGATTTTAACCTTAAGAAGTTATTAATGTCATTTTGCCGTACTATTTTTATGTGATCAATTACATAATTACATCATAGGATATACGATTTACATTTGATTTACTTGTTTACTGAATCAGTGATTTTTAGTCTGCACAGCTTTAGTTTGTTTTCTGTTTGTATGTTGGCTTCTTTTCAGTGGCTTACAAGTAAGAAATAATTCATACAAAACCATGCTTGATTATTTCTAAAGTGATTTGATTTGATTTGAACTGATGTGACTTCTAAGTGTTAATCCATTTTCTGGGTCATCAGAAGACACAATTGTTAAAACTGCCCCATCCTCATTTGACCCACACCCACTGACATAAACACAATGATGCTGATAAGTTGCACTTTGCATAAACACTGACGTGGAAGTACACAAGCAGAACCCCACACACGTCTGTGGCTTAATCAACAGCATGTAATTATGCAAGGGTGCAAAATATATCTTTCATGCTGCTGCAGCTCATCCTCAGCCTCCAAGTGACAGAGTAATCAGTGGGTTGGGGATTGTAATTACAGCAGTCCTAAAGGATAGGTGGATGAAAGCTCCACACTTGGTGGAGGTGGGGTCCTCATGGGCCTTCTGGGACGAGGAGACGTGCTCAGACACTCCATCTTGGGGGCACTGAAGGAGTTTCCTCATCACTCCTTTATTGGCTGAAGGATTTAACCCCTTGAAGTCCACAGATTATCTAATATAGAGCTGAGCAACTCTTTGAATTTATATTGCAATAGAAATGTAAAAGATTTTGAATTATATTCAGCATTATTCAACTTCTTAACAAATTTTAAATCTTTTGAATAGGCACTCAAGTACACAAAATTCAACATTCATATCAGAATCCAAAAAATAAATGTGCAGGTCCTCTTAATGAAAACTGGCCAGAGCTTAAGCAAGGCTCCTGAGTGGAGCAGCTGTCTAACATTGACACTCTCGTTGGAAGATTGCGAGTTTAATCAAGAACTGGCTTCACTCTCTCTAAATGGGTAGAAAAGCATTCCCTCTCCCATATTACTTGATGCTAGCCAGTATAGCCCTCCCACTGTTGGTGGTCTCAGGGGAAAGGGGGAATCTTAGTTAGTGGGTGGAATTGGAGATGACTAAATTGGACAGAAAATTGAGAAAAAATGATCTCAAGTGCAATATTAATCAAAAAAAGTGTAATACCACACCCAAATCATTCATCCTTAAGGCAAGGCTGTCCAAAGTTGGTCCTTTAAATTGTATTTTTAAGTATTTTAATAACAAAACATAGCGTGCCCTAAAAACTACTTTATTTGTATAGTATTTTATTATATTTTGTCAGTGTGGCCTTTTACCCAACACAAACTTCACTATGGCCCCCTAAACACAAAAAGTTAGGTTCACCTATTCTATTCATATTTTGCAGAAGCTACATAGTAAATCATGTAAAATGGGTGTATTATATTTAAATTATGGAGTGAAAAATATTTGGATGTACTGGCAGCTACTGGCAGTAGCTTTCACACTGGACTTTGCTCATGGTGGAGTTGAACTGGTGGGTATCGGAGAAGGGAAAACAGTCCCTTTGAACAATAAAAAAGCTAAAAAAGATTCTTAGGAGAGAAGCAGCAGAAGAAGCATTTTTGTTTTTCTAAAGTATCAGACCTTTCAGTGGAATATTTTTGTAAAAAAATATGCCAAGAATCTCTTAAAACTTGTAGGTTCCATTTACTGTATATTGTAAAGGCTCTAAACCAGTAAAAGATTTTTTTATTGTTCAACTTAACAATATATAAAGCTTGTTAGAGTGTAAGAATGTTAGAAGCTTAAAAAACTTTGCATGCAAATGATAAAAAACTCTTTACTGCTACTTCAACCAAACCTGTTTCACTCTGCCAGAACATACTCATCATGCAATCAGTCTGGATTTACTGAATGTTCATTTACTGAAAGATGTCAAATGTGCAATTTTACCCTTTAGTTATCTTACACACCATAGTTTTTACTTTTACACACATTTTTTGCGCATTAAAACTCTACACAAAGTCTTCTGTCTTCTCCTCAATCAGTAGATTAGATTTAGCAACACGACTTCCTCAACGTAAAACAAGACTCTTTTCCGAAGTTTTAATGATATTAGGAAAAGGCGGGAAGTGTTTAATCTAAGTGATGAGGTCTGCCCCTTGCTCTGGGCCTCAAAGTCCTCTTTGTCACAGGACTTATTCCTGCTTGAAAATCATGTCTTCTCAGCATAATCTGCCAACTTTCCAAGAAACTGAAGAGGAACAGAAATTAGCTCCTTCCACTTCAAAACAAGCTCCTCCTTGCAACAATGTTAAATGAAGAGACATTTGTGTGAAAGTGTGTTAGTCCAGGCTATGTGGGCCATGGCTTTGTGAATTGTTTTGTGTAAATGACACTGAAAGAGGATTGTGAAGCTAAAAGGACTTCAGCTCTCCTGCTAGCAGCTTGAGGAGTTAAAATGTTCGGCAGGCCTAACATGGAGGACTCTGTGAATCACAATGACAATCATGAGTGAAGTCAAACAGAGCTCTTCTAATGTACATAACAGAGTTCAGACTCTGGCTAGCAGAAGAGGAAACCTCTTGGCGGTTAGCTGCATGGTGGTAAGCTGTATTAAAGAGCTGGTTTTGGCGTAGATGCGTTTCAAGCGACTAGACCTCTCAGCCACAGAGGCATTAAGAAAAGCAGCAAGACCCTCTTATATGTTATTCTACATCATATCATGTTTACATTTTACCAAGAGGCCAGAGGAAGCACCCTGGATCCTCTGGAACACACGTGATACAAATGACTATGATTAAATGTAATTGAATAGAGGAATGAATGTGCCTGTGTAATGCAATTAGGAAGCATGCTCAGGCCCAGACTCTCTCTCGTCCCGTGTCTCTCTCTCCCTCTCTCTCTGGGGTTAGAAAGAGGGAGTGAGCACTATATGAGGGTTGAGGGAAGATAATTGACATCAACGTCAAGCAGTCTGCCACCTATAGCAACCCTTTATGGACCATAAGGGAGTACACAAGCTGTGGCAAATGTCAGCAGCACTTAACATTAAAGTAATGAGCACTGAGATGTTGTTGGGCTTTTAATTGTGGCATGGTATTGTTATAACAACCCTTGTCTTTGGCACAGAAAATGATATGACAGATGTGTGTTAAAGTTGGATTATACAGCCCATGAAGCCACATGAAGCAATACAGCTAAATTAAATTATACATTCCGCCTCTTCCAGCAAGCACCAATGCAACAATACAGCTTCATTGTTCTAACTTTACATCGCTGTTCCCATGAAACCAGGTCTAAACTATATTTCTTTCCTTAGGATCTGCAGTTTGTAGTAATTACTCTTTACCACAACGCAAAATAGAGCAGGTGATGCAAACTGCATGCCATGAACCATCGCAGTGCTTTCTACAGCAAAAGATGTAATTGTGCTTTATTGGAAAGTGCTGAAAACCTGCTAAACACAATTCAGAAGGAAACACGGCATGAGTCAATAATCCAGTGACTCACCCTGACGATGTAAGAGGCTCCCGTGCTGCTGATCTTCTTGTCTGGGTGCAGCCAACCCTGGCACGGCTTGTGGATGAAGCTGCCCTTGTGGTTGAGGTCCTCTCCACCCAGCCACATGCCTTCCACCCTGGTCCTGCGGTTCATCCCCGTCCTGAAGCTTCCAGGTCCCCCTGGACTTCCTTCTGCCATCCCCACACCTCCAGAGCCTCTGGGACTGGCTGACCCAGCCGAAATTGATGAACCCCTGTGCTTGGTGACAGCCTGTAGGGAACAGGAACCCACACACACAGGGTCACAGGAGTTGAGCACAGCAGCCAGGCTGGCCACTGGCCCACTGGCAGTCGCAGCCGCCCCAGAAGCAGCTGGGACGGCCTTGCCAGAGTCCTTGCTAGAACTAGAGCCTGAGCTGGAGCTGGAGGGGCTGCGGCTCAGCAGAGAGTTGGAAAATTTCCACTGGGGTATCTTTGGGATCAGCATGCAGAAGGTGGTGACGCCGTCTCGCTCACTGTCTGGACCAGGTGAGTCGGCATCAGCCAGTGCCTGGGCCTGTGGAGGTGGAGGGAGGGTGGCCGGCTCCAGAGGTGGCAGGGTTAAGCCCGGCGCAGATGAAGGAGCCACTGGAGTGGCCACCACCACCTTCCCGCTCATGGCCAAGCTCTGCATCAGGTCGTCGGAGGAGGTCACAGAGTCGTTGCGGAAGCGGCCATACTTGGGCTTAAGTAGCATGCCCGGAGAGGCAGCCCGGAGCAGGGGAGGGTCACAGGACGAGGAGGGAAAGGGGGAAGGGGAAAGGGGGGAGAAAAGAAAAACGCAACAGGGGAAAAAATGGAAATCCACAAGAATCCTCTGGGAAGAGAAGCCTCCTCAGTGGAATTGGTGCAGTGCTGTGATCAACCCTCCAATATGCACCGCACACTCTCCCTCTCTCCTTCCCTCTGCTCCTTCCCACTGCCGGCCCGCTCCCTTAGAGTGGCTCAATTACTCCCCCCCCCACCTCTCTCTTTTTCTCGTGGTGATGTCATGATGTTATTGCTCGTCTATCAGCCCTGCCCAGCTGCTCTCAGACACCATTAGCTAACTCACATCTGCTCGAGGACCTCCTCCCAGCATCACCTCGCACACAAACACACACAGTACAGCCATGCAGTCAACGCTAGAACCATATAGAAGAAAAATATATGCTAAATATTTCCTCATGTCTGTAAGGAATATGCAAAATACATCAGCACTACATGAAGCACTACAAAGAAGACTTTAGTTTACCAATAAACAGACAATAAACAGATGTGTGTGTTTACTGGAGGCCAGTTATCATTATCGCTCAATGAATGAAGTTTCACTACTTTGAAGTCATTTTCGCAACTGGCATGAGGAATTTGAGAAGAACGTTTATGAACTATCAAGTTCTTTAATGTAACACATTCATGAAACAACATACGAGACAGTGAAAATGAAAATGTACACTCATTTAAAAAGACCTGGGCTAAAGCATCAGTTACTGAATTAAACAGAAGAAGAACAAGACAATGCATGAAAGTACCTTACTCTTTTTCTGTCTGCTCATCTCTTATTGCGCCACTCTCCACTTTAGTTTGGACATGTTACAGACCTTCCAAGCTGTTGTTCTCTGTTTTGGGTCCGTGTATTCAGACCAGCAGTGAACTTCTGAAGTCGTACAGATGCATTCTGCTTGCGCAAGAGGCAGTGACAGTTAAACAGAAGTGTCTCTTCCTTTCTGTGTAACGTCACTGTGCCTTCACGCGTACATCAGAGTGTTGTTCTCCACTGTGCTATACTTGGAGAACAAACAGGAAATAAAGCATTGCTACATATTCCACTAGTATTTTCTGCGTCAGCAAGTAGAGACTACTTTTTTGAGGAGGCCACGGTCATGTGGTCAAATAAACACAAACAGTCATCTGCCATGATGCAAATTAGGCGGTTTGAGATGTTGGTTTCCAAAATACACAAGATATTTTCCAGTGAAACACTGGTAAATAGGTGCCCGTTTTAGCTCTGAAACCCCCCTTTCATGACTCTTTCTGTTACTTAATATTCATTGGTAGATTATTTTATATTGGGGCTATCACTGACGGCATTTCAAATTAGTGAGAGTAGTGTAAGTGTGTGCTCCATCATTATCTTAGGCGTAAAGTAAAATCAAGTGAACGGGCACCACTTAAGAGAATTTACAACCAGGAAAATGAGCACTTGCTCCATCTCCCTCATTCTCTCTCTCTCTTAGTACATTCACAGCTCTCCTGGGGATTCTCACTCAGGGTAAGTGAGTCTGGTGCGTGCTTTCTTTCTATCATATATGAGAACATGTATATGCAAACAGTTCAAGTTACCTTTTACCACATGAAGCCTTAATGTGAGACTACCAAGGAACTCACACAAGAAGTCACACATAGAGGTAAGCAATCAAATCAGTTTCTACTGTTGGCTCTCAGCAGTAAATGTAAGTATTGTGTTGCATGCTCATTAGCATACACATATATTGCAGACAGGACATTATCATAAGTGGAGTACCTACTGGGGGGGGGCTTTGTTTGTTAGCACTAAGGCTCATAAGATCCTACTTACAATATATCCACTGATTACTAATGCAGAATGAAAAAAATCCATGATAGACAATGACATAAGTACTAGGGAGCAGGGGGCAATTCCACCAGTGTAGGGGTAAAAAATCCTTATTCAGCCCCATGTGGACAGAATTGTATGCCCATTGCTCACAGAAAGATACCTCACCAGTTAGTTTCCAACTGGACCACACACACACAATCCTAACATTTACTTACCTCCTCTTCATTCATAATGCAGCTCATCCCTATCAACCTGCAGCCATGTATTTTCATTATTTAGATTTATATTTATCTCTTTAAGAGGTAGTCGAGTGTAAACATTTAGCTCAATGTTAGAGACAGAACAAAAATAATTAAACAAGCAATCGTTTTTTTTTCACTGAAAGCATATTACGAATGGGGTTTCCCATTTATGTACAGTATTTTTATTTCAATGTAATACAAACTGAATAGGCCATCCACACACTACTAAATGGCTTGTGTGTTTAATTAAATAACCTTTACAGTATGTGGACCTTTTTCACACTCACATCTCATTTACATTTTTTTAAAGACGCATTCACTGGAAAGTTGTTAACGGAAGCAAAAGGAATCACTACAAAGAACCCAGTTTGCTGCCTTTTTTTGAAGAGGGTACCATGAGAAAAGAGTCCTTTCAGATTGAACATTCATTTTGTCTGTAACCAGAAATGTACAGTTTTTCATTTCTGTGTCATCACAGCCCTCCTGAGAGTCTGGAGCAGGTTCATCCTCTCACCACTGTCTCTTTGTGTTTAGATCACCATTTATTTATTCCTCTCAGACTCACAAATTTCAAACGCGCCAGAAGCCTCTAGAAAAGTAGGTTTGGTTCACCACACATGTATACCTTCCTGGAGGGTAATCTACCATGGACTGTTTTTACTCCCCTCATGCTTTCAAAGCACCAAATTGACTGAAATAGTTGGATAAAAAAATGACACACTTTCAATTTCTTAGAGGACTAAATGTGCCCATTCAAGCAACAGTCCAGCAAAGTTTGGTCTAACGCTTGGTCTAACTCATCAGTAACTACTACAGTAACACAACAAGTGTAGTAACTGTCACACATATAAATTATTGTGTAGAATAGCATAATAGTTAATGGTACCACAAAAAATATTTTCAAAATTATGGCTCACACTGAATCAATGAATCCACATTGTGCATTCTACAAGTAGAAGATATCGTACAGTAATAATTAGTCAAGGAAAAGATCAGAAAGAGTTATGGAAACAAGAGTGCCATGTAAAGTATCATTTCTTTCCACTGTGACCTATGTGTGAGGTGACAGATGAAGCATGAAACGTTTTGTTGAAAAAAAAAGGTCTTACCTAAGTGAGAGTCATTGGCAGATCAGGGCGAGAAAGCAACGCTAGGAAATGAAATTATTTGATCAGCACACAGACTTGGTTTGTACATACTCACCCCCCCCCCCACACACACACACACACCTCCCCTTAAACTTCGAACCATGCTACTTGAACTTTTCATGAATTCAGTGGTTACTGTTGAACTAAACAAAGTCGACAAAGTCAATATTTATGAAGTTGCAAAAGGCACAAACAGAGTTTCAAATCCTTTGCTCAGCAATGAGGAAAAAATAAAGTGCTTCTTGTGTGTCGACTAAAAATCTAAATTTGTTCATGGCTTATTAAACGCTGTAGTTGTGATGACTGTGAACAAGAATTCTTTCACTTGAAAAATAATTTTAAAAATCACTTTAAAAATCAGGGGTTAATGAACTTGTATTATCTTATATATTTGATATTTTATTAGCTGGTGAAGTACAACAGTTTAAACAGCACTTTTTTGTAACCCTTTTTTGTTGCCTGGGTCATAATACTAACAATTTCATTAGCTACGGTAGATACTTTGGCTGATATGGTGCCGATTACTGAGCTTCTTTTATTGCCAAGTTTAAAACATAACCACCTACACCTAAGCCTGTGTTGTATTATTATGGGAATGTGTACTTGTGAACAGATTATGAAATGTATCTACAGGTTGAAATATAAAAAAAGAGTTCACATCGGATCTCTGCTAGTGTTATTACAACATGAACCATTATATACTATTTTTCATGATGCTTTATACCAAGGAAGTTGCAGGTGATTTTCCATCGTTTGTAACTGTAAATTCACTAAAAAGTATTACCCCACTGTGTTCCTCACATTTTGTATAATCTATCATATACTATAAATGTATACCTCAAAGAGCATTTTAATGTTAACTGTAGGACAGATGGAGTGCGATATCCCTATCTTGAGCAAGGAGTATTTTCATTACAGCCAGTTAAATTTTATTTCATTTCATATTGTACCTTTGTTTGCCTTTGTTCACTCTGGCTTGGCATTTGTTCTAGTTTTAAAGGTCACAGGAACACTGTGGTCAGATTTTTGCTTGCTGACATTAAATGGTATTTCACTTTGGCTTCTAAAAATTGACAATTGGCACATGATCTCAAATAAAAATAAAAATAAATAAACACATTGTGTAGGACAGGTCAATATTTAAAATAACATTAAACAATCCTACTCCTACTCAGGAGACAAAAACTTTGACGTGTGTGTGGGTGTGTGTGTGGGTGTGTATATAGATATATACACAGGTCTGCAAAAAATGTTTTATCTTTTATAGCTGCAAGTATTGAACTGAACAGCTTTGCCTTAGTTTTTAAGAACTGCTGATAATATTTCTCCTCATTTCTAAATAAACATATTGTTCTTAAAAGCATCATTTTAAAGGAAATAACAATCGATCAAAATGAGAGAAATGATGCAGCGTTTACAAAACTTGAACAATTCAAAGAAAACAAATCTCATGTTCACTTTTAAACAAAATGTCAATAATGACCTCTGACGTACTACTAGTTGTGTTTCACCATCCAGCTGTCACAGTGCAAGAGGAACATGTTAATTATGGCATTGTTTTTTGCTCACAGATGCTGATTTAAAAATAAATTGCAGTTATCTAATGTTTTTTTCCGGAACTATATGTATATATATTAGTACTGGGCCATCTTATCGCGCGATAAAAAAAATATCGCCGTTGTGTGTGTTCCTTAACCGGTCCCATTTACCCCCAGGTACCTGTATTCCTCAACCATCTCAACATCAGTCCTTTGGGTGGGGGAGGGGGGGGGAGGGGGAAACCCGGGGGCCGTTGGAAAAAAAAAAACACCCCCCCCCCCCCACACACACACACACACAAACAAACAAACAACAAAACCTTGCAAGCTTTGGCCTCTTTAGTGCATTCATCCAACCATGTCTTTATGGACCTTTTTCTTAAGCCTTTCAAGAATAGTGAAAGCTGTTATAGCTTCAAGTGGAGACCCAAACCATATAAAAGTATATGTTTTTGAATGCAATTCCATTAATGTAACCGTCAGGTGTCCCAATACTTTCCCCATACAGTGTATTGTTCCTTATTTTGTAGTCAGACATTTCTGTGACTGTGTCCCAGTGCACAAAGCAAGGTCCATAAACACAGGCCCGCACACAGAAACAAGAAGAGTGGAAGCTGTTATAGCTGCAAAGGGGGGACCAACTCCATAATAAAATCTATGTATTTGAATGCATCTATGTCTTTAGAGGCCATGGTGGTGTAATAGTCAGACATCCCAATACATTTTTCCTTATAGCGTGTATCAGTAGGGGGCCGAGGGGGGCCCTGGGGGAGTGGTAGGTGTGTAGGTGGGTAGGTGGATGGTTAGGGGGTTGGGTAGGCAGATGGGTGGCAAGGTGGGCGGGCAGGGCGTCTGCTGCCGACCCAGCTACTGGGGGGTGGCTCTGCCCGGTGAGGGGTGGGCTTCCCCGGTTGGCGGGCAGCTTCTGGGTCGCAGGGAGTGGATTCCATGCTCCGTTTGCACCTGTGGGGCCGTCTCCTGGCGGGGCTGGGTGCACTGTTGCCTCGGGCCGCTGGGGCTCTGTCCCGTTGATGCAGGGGTCCATGTCTGGGGCTCCCAGGCCTCCAATGGGGCCGCCAGGTCTCACGGCCTCCTGGGGCTTCTCAGTCTTCCCTGGGCGCCGAGGCAGCATGGTCATGGTCCCTCACCCTCATAGCAAACATCCCATGATACTACACACACCCATTCACTCACTCACTCATTCACTCACTCATCTACACACCCACTCACTTCCATTCACTCACTCACTTACTCATCCACTTCCTCATCCACCCTCTCACCCACACACTCACTCACACTCATTCATGCACTCACTCACGTTCTCACTCACTCATCCATCCACTCACTCACGTACTCAACTCACTCATCCACCCACTCACGTACTTACTCACTCATCCACCCACTCATTCATCCTCCCACTCATTCATCCTCCCACTCATTCATCCACTCATCCATCACTCACTCTCATACTCACTCGTTCACTCATCCACCCAAAGTACTCAACTCACTCATCCACCCAAAGTACTCAACTCACTCACGTACTCAACTCACTCATCCACCCACTCACGTACTCACTCACTCATCCACCCACTCATTCATCCACTCACCCACTCACTCACTTACTCAATCATCCACCCACATACTCCTACACTCACTCATGCATACACGCGTGCATACACATGCATATATGAACACTTATATACACACACGCGTATGAACATAGGCATACGTAGGACAATCAGAGGCACACTTACACTAATACACAATCACTAACACAGGCAATCACACGTTCAGGTACAGGCATAGACACCCAGGTTTCTGTGTGCTATTACATCACTGACAATATATGATGAGTTTACGATGTTTGTGTTGCCGTTGTTTTGTATTTTGTTCTGTGTTTGTGTGGCTGGTTCTTGTTTTACAGATGCAGACTTTGAAGTGATTAGCCAGCAACAGCAGTCTTCATCTGGACCTTCAACCTCCTCAACTTTTTTTGCTTTTTTTTGCGCTTTTCTTCCCTCTTTCTTCCTTTCCTCCACCACTCTATATTTTTTGTACCCCTGTGTGATTTGGCTTAATTTAAATCAAATAATTAAAATAAAGAAATCAAAAATTCTGATTACAAGAGGGGCATACACTTTCAAGCCTCTCTTGGCAAAGCAAAGGTGTCTGGCACACCAAGGCACCTAGCTTCATGATCTGTTTGCTAAGATGCCAGACACGACAGGTTAAAAAAAAATATTATATTTCGCGCACATACATGACTTAACAATGGGGCTTTGATTTGAACACCAAATGACTGGACATTGATTTAATACTGAGCTTTATAACTCAAAAAGACATCAATGTTAATTTACCATTCGCTACTTTATAATCTAAATTGACTATATTACTGTTACCATTATTTTTATGATGCAATGTTTAGGGTTAGGGACTCGAATTTGAGACTTAACCTGAGACTTTGTTTGAGATTTAAGATGTTGCTGTATTGACTACACTGCAACTCAGTGGCTTTTAGGATTTACCACTAATTCACAATCATTCCGCAAAATTTCAGAAACATTAATTAATGTATTCGTTCTCTGTAACCACTTCATCTGTAACCCAGATAGGCCCAATGGGTACGAGGCAGGGACTAGGAGGCACCAGCCCACCACAGGGCTGACGTACACACAGCATTCACTCAGAAAGATTTCTCAAAAATTCAGAAGACACATGAAGATTGCACTGTCACTGAAGTATCGGTGTATGTAATGCTTAGGCGTCCCAATACTTTTATCCATTTAGTGTAGTTGCCAAGTGTGTCCCTCTGTCACTTCTGGAAGGGCGGGGCGAATGCCGTGGTCACGAGTGCACAGCTCACCCAATCAGAACACCCAGAGGGACCGTTACTGTTCAAAATAAGGAGGTGAAAAACCGCGGCTCAGTTTACAGGAGCTTCTTAAACCTTTCTTACGTTCTTTATTTTCGTTTTCCAGGGAGTTAGTTTGTGAAAAATGTCGAAGAAACAGATTTACTATTCCGACAAATACACCGACGACGAGTTTGAATACAGGTAGGTTAATAAAGATACTTTTCAAGCCGTTATTGGGCGTTATCTTGAAGGTACTAGCAGACATAGCGAGATGTTTTGGTTTTGTGTAGGATAGATTTGAACGTTACCAAATAAACATGCTCTAGTCCTGCACGACTGATGAAAATGTCATACCTCAGGCCATTAGAGGTCTGGATGCACATAAATGTCCAGTCCCTGCCTAACCAAGTACATTTTGGTGAACTATTTCACTTTTCGTTATATTACATCATGCTCGCGTGCATAGTAGATGTGTAACTAGGTAAGTACATATCTAGCTAAGTAGATACATAGCTAGGTGTAAAGTGACCTTTATTAAAAGTATAGAGGGCAACGGTGGTGAAGTAGAGCTTGTTTAGATTGTGTTAATATTGTTGCTAGCTACTTTGAGCTTGTTTTTGTAGGGGCTTTTCGTCCGTTTTGACATACACGTGAAATACAGTTTTGAGTAACCTTTAGGATAAACCCTAATAAGCTTGAGGTGAGTGTGTTGGTGCAGGGGGTAACTTAAAGATGAGCAGGGCAGACGTTGACATAACTATTTTCTGATTTAACATATAGACACGTCATGCTGCCGAAACAAATGTCCAAGCTGGTGCCTTCTTCCCATTTAATGTCTGAGGATGAGTGGCGAGGACTAGGGGTGCAGCAGAGCCAAGGCTGGGTCCATTATATGGTTCATAAGCCAGGTGAGTTTGGTTTAAACCGAATACTGCCTTCCTTTTACCAACAAAGATGCTGATTGTCCATTTTTGTACTGTCATGGCTATAAAGCCTAGAGTTACAATTCCAAAATTTGAGTCTATCTATGTCTTGTCAGAACCCCACATACTCCTTTTCCGAAGACCTCTTCCCAAGGAATGAAGATGATAGGAAGAAGAAAAACCAGAAGATGACATCGAAGTTAAAGTGGAAGAATGTGGTCAGCTTTACACTATGTGCATTTCTTTCCATGTGTTTTGGGTTGTATATAAGGCTCATCATTTGCAGATCTATGGTATTGAAATGTTACAGAACATCACCCCCTCACACTCCCCTTAAATTTGGAGGTGTAATAATAAAGGCCCAGATGGAACTTTATGGGGAATGGCCAGACCCCTGTGTACAGAAGTGACTTTGATCTACACTGAGGTCATGTAATGAAAAGCTGGGTGGAATTTCATGCTATCTCCAAGTCTTACTAGTAAGAACATGTGACATAGTTTGAAAGATGTTGATATTGACATGCTGATTTGTATTGGTGAACCAAAACAAGTATGTATAAGTATTTGAGAGATGGAGATAGAAGTTTGGTTGTCAGCTGCTCTGAATATGTTAAATGTAGACTGACAAATGTATTTGTGTAAAAAAAAATAATAAATACCTTTTTATGGGTGACATAAATTTGCACATATATTTTATTTCTATTTTATATTAGAGGAGAGGTAATGCTCAAACTTTATGCCTCAAGCAGAGTTTTGTTGGTTAATGATGAACAGTCAGTCTCTTATGTCTACTACTAAAGGGGTAACAAATTCAGAGTGCCTAAAGCCCAAAGTGAAAGCAGGTGCTTGAGGTTTATGCACAGTAACATTCTCTGGATTATGACTTCCAGGTCCAGGCCCCAGTATAGCCTCACTCGGTCTGCTGTTATGTCTTCCTAACATGGAGAATGCTGGCTTTCGTGGGAGGTACACGTTGGGATCTGTACGGTTGTATCTTCCAGGGCCTGGGGTATTTGACATGTCTTCTGCGTAACCCCCAGACTTGACTCTTCCGGAGATTGTGTAGCTGGCACTGGCAGCTTTTGTAAGTACGTTAGAACCCATAAGAGCTGGTAGAGTGTATCTGTTTGGAGCAGGTACAGTGTCCACTGAGTGGTAAGGTGTACGATAGCCCATTGTGTAGCATGGAGGTCTCCAGTGGGTGGTGTTTACTTCTGGGCTGTATGCACCTGGTCCAGGGGTCCTGAATACTCTCTCTACAAATTACAAGCAGGTTTAAATTAGTTAACAATGGTATTCCCTAAACAGGTGTTCAGCAGTCCTTCAGTAAAAGGCTCTCCTGCCAATGCTAAAAGATGTTTCCTGATGGTTGTGACATTAAGAGGTCTCAAACAGTTCATAAGTAAATCAACATGTCCTGTTTTACAACAGCTCAAATAAATACTTACTTGGACTTGACATTCTGCCGAGTATGGAATAGGCAGGGCAGCCATCCTTACCAAATCGAGTGATCTTTGCATCAACATGATACCGGGGCCCTGGACTGGAATCCACATGATACACTGGAACAAAATAAACCAAACACATTTTATGTAAACAAAGCAATACCAGTCCTAAGGATTGATTGGGGATGACCAGACTGGAAGTGCTAAGAAGGGTCTCCCCCTAGTGCCTCTAGTTAGGTCATGCAATGTTTGAGTTTCACCGCAATTGTCTATACATGGTAGCTTTGCCATACATTTTCAAAAGTTGTTCAGCTGACTAATAAAACAATGCAGAAGATTAAATTATTTATTGCTGATGCAATCAACAAGGTCTGACATTACTCACTGTTCTCACTCATCCGTCTGTGGAAGGTATAGGCAGGACTTGTTGACTTGGTAAAGTCATGGCTTATAAAGCCAATGGTTGATGGGAGGGCATAGCGACCAGGCCCAGGCCCTTTTAACAAAATATGAATAGCATTTACTAAAAGAAAACAAAGCTTATAGATTCTTAATAATCCATGTGAAATTCAGCTTTCTAAACAGCATCACACAATGTAACAAAAGCCTAAACAGCAATTCAACAGAGAAAGAATAAATGCAACACCAACCTAGAGACTGTCCTAATGCACTGTGCATGTGTGAAGCTGTCAAATAGCACTGTTCATTACCTCCAAAAATATAAATCACATTCACATGACTAAATATTGTAGATAAGACAAAAGGAATAAATACAAATAACATACAGAAAATAGTGATTTTTTTTAATGCACTGGTCCTGTGTTCTTGATAATTTTACTGCTTTCATGTTTGCATTTATTCTAAAGACTTGATCACATGCTGGGACTGTACTGTACACCCGAAAGAATGTGGACACTCCTTTGAATGAGGGTTTTCAGCAATTTCATCCATAAATCCCTTGTCAGAATCTGCCAATCTGACAGTCCATTTATTAAACAGGAAACAGTTTAGGGTGTTTTAGCAGGACCATGCTTCCTGTACACAAAGTGGGTTTAAGCATGTCAGAGTTTGACAAGTTCAACATTTCTATTTAAATTTACAGCTTTAAATTTTTCCCACTTGTTTTATGCAAGTGGCCACAGGCCTTTTGGCTCAACATCAGTACTAGGCTAAATGCAAGCAAATCCACATAACCATGTTCCAGAATCTATTTTATATTCAGGGATCCATAAACGTGCCAGTGGAGAGTGCATTAGAGAGACGTTAGAAGAGTGCATCTTGCTGTCGACTCTAACCCAATGAGTAAACAACTATGCATTATCAGCCTAAAAATGTCTCAGGAGTCTATGGAGAGGCTTAAACATTATTTTGCCTCAGTGTCTGCATGTTGTAGCAGGCAATAAGAGATCTCTGTGAGGGGCAGAGGGAAGCTCTGAAGACTGGGAGAAAGACAATTACATTTCTCTAGTTTTAAAAACAAAGTTATTGTAAAATATCTTCAGGAAATGTATAAAAAAATAAAAGATACACTATGCCAAGAAACTATTGGTTATAACAGAAGATATAACACATTGGACTAAATACTGTTATGAGGTGACTTACCTTTCTCCCTGCCTGTGATGATAGGCCGCTTTCTCTCCGTACTGCTCATATTCTTAAATGCTTTCAGGACTGGTGACAGAGAAGATTGTTCTATGATACTAAATAATCTCTCCACTTTTAAGTCTAGACTAACAAAAGATGAAGCTTCTGAGAGAGCCAGGATCTTCTCACCCACAGAAGCAATGAAGGCACTCTTTACGCCGGCTGCTCTAGAGATCATCCACACAGCTCCGTGTGATCCTATACTGAAGAAATATTCCCTTTTACATCACACAGACTTTCTTCTACCTGCCATGCAGACACATCACTAGTGAAAAGACTTAAGAGTTGTATGGGGAAGGTAAGTGTTCACCTCAGTCTGCTTCAGTCTGGCCCATCAAGTGTACAGGCAAGTATTTCAGAAGCACAAAGGGAGTGTTTAGTAAAAGTGTCATCACCTGAATCCTGACTAGTGTAACGCTACCTCTCCAGTGCTCCTCCTCTCAGCCCTTTCCCTTTCATTCCCTCAGCCATGTTCATCAGAGCAGGCTGGACTATCAGCTTCAGCAGAGCATGAGGTTGCCTGAGAGACCTGATGATAGGGGGGCCCCCTGCAAAGCCTCGGGAAAAAAAGTTGAAAGAAGTTGCGCATGTATTGCCCTTTAATACATACAACCATGCATGGATGTCAATGTTTCTATGAACAAGTGTTCCTATGTTTTATATTACTGCTGATGAAGTCCATTCAGTGGTGCTAAAATGGTCAACAATGGGAAAATCACTTGGATTTTATGAATCTGAGATGTGTGTTTCATGTTTCAAAATACTGGCCTCTCCAGTGATCCCAGAAAAAAGAAAGGTTGCCAGCAGCTATGCAAAGTGAACATATGCAGCAGAACCACAAGCAGTAAACACACGTTAAACATTAATACACTCAAAGTAGTGTCTGGCAACCATGGAGGTAACCTAAGCTCAGGGTTAACAAGGCTGACACCACACCGGCCTAACCACACGCAGGGTCAACATGTCATAAAGGTGCATGACCTGCACTGAGACAAAGCGGCCCTTTTAGCTGGAGAATTTTTACACAAATATAAAATACACTCTATATACACTATACAAAGGTATAAAATGCGTCATACTGCATCAATCAAAAATCATTCCAATTTTGTGTAGTTTATTAACATTTGTATATTATGTGTAACAATAAAATTCAAGGATGATAAAACGCTGAATTTAGAAGCATAATGAATGTAATCAGATTTTTGTAATGCTAGAGGTTTTATGTCCCCCATATGCACTCTGCAATATCCATTGTGCTTTCAAACCCTCCCCCGAACTCTGAAGATGCTCCATTACAGCCAGCTACTGTCAGTTTCTGCTGAGACTCAAATGGCACTTCAAAGCACCCCCCACCCCCTCAAACAGACAGGTTTACCTGCTCCTCCCTTCACCACATTTATCTCCACATTCTGTCAGTGAAGTTTGGAGAAAGACAGGAAATGCAGCAGTCAAATTTGTATACAATGTTTATTTTCTTATTCTTTTCCAAAAAAAAAAAAAAGAATGTACCTGAAGAAACTGGGGTTACATTCGATTCAAATTGAGCCAATTTACAGTTCTTGAAACCTTCATTGTTGAGTTTCGGCCAGTAGTCCATAGTACTGAATTTTAAACAGCTTATGCACGGTACAGTCAAACCTGTCTGTATTACAAAGTATGAACTGTGACTGTAACTGACTTATACTGGTTTATACAGTGTAAAAACAGGTACTGGTTTCCAGGATGAGCTTGAAACTGAGCTTATTTTGTGGTTAGTCATTACAGCTGCTCCCTCTGTGCTTTCCACAAAGCAACTCCTTTCTCCAGTCGTTGTCAAGAGGAAGAATCCATTATCTAATAATAGTAGTCAAACACCTCAGTGTTTTAGTGTAAGGCCTGCACGGGCAGTGGGCTGTCGATCATTTTGTATTCGGGTGAAAACGATAGTGGAAAACAGCAGGGAAAGGGAGGAAAATGAAGAGGGGAGGAGGAGAAATAGGAGGAGGAGAGGATAAGAAATAACCATAGGAAACAAAGGCACTAGCTACAAATAAATACCACGGACAGAAAACAAAACAATAAAATATAATTTTTTAAAAACTCAGTTATACTTACAAACATAAATACTGGACTATTCAAACCAGATTACAAGAAGATTACAATGAGACAACTTAATATCGGTCAATACTGTATAAAGAGCTACGGCTAACTGTGAGAAAAGACGAGGCAACCAATAGTAGAAAGACAGCGGTATGTAAAGATAGAGATGGACAGAGATCTCTTTTTCCAACACACACACACACACACACACACACACACACAACATGTTACTGCCATCTTCTTCCAACAGACTTGGGTAACCTTTTTCTTCTTACTCTCATCTTTCACACAACCATTTTCACAGAGAATATACAATGTGCGTTCCTCTTTACTGCCACGTGGATAAGCTCTCTGTTAGAAAAAGCAAAAAGGGAGAGAGAGAGAGAGAGAGAGAGGGGTGAATTAGTGATTGGTGTGACGGTGCCGCAAGCACGTACTGGAGATAATTTGCAAAAGGCACAAACATTACAATAAAACTAACAGAAGCATTAAAGTATCTTTTAAAGAGCTTTTAACTGGCAGCACATTAGCTAACCCTCTAAATAGCTGTTCAGAAATACAATCTGATTCATATAATGCAAAATGATCAACACAGAAACACCTTGACAGTCAGAGTCAAGTCAGGACACTAGAGTGAGGACTATTTACTTGATCGCCTAGATGGCATAAAACAACTTGGGAGCCTTTGAGGCTGATTACACATTGTCATGCTTCCCCAGTCATTCTTTGATTGGATTATTGCTCACCTTCAGATCAGTCTAATTATGAATGGAAAGCTTCTCTTCTGAAGTTTCACGGGTGGATAGAGGGGTATACTGCCCGGGATAGATGTGGTTGTTTGAATATACACACAGCTTAGTATCAAATGATTGACAAGTGGTTTAGAACATTTTTTTCAAGTTTGAAACAGGGTTTTGGCCGATAGCACAATGTAGAACCACAGGCAATCACAAGCAGCATCTCATGTTACATGGAGCCACATATGAAAATGTTTCCAAGGTAAAGATGCCAAGTTTGTGCAACTTTGAGCTGCTGTTCTGTGGTCAAAATGTTAAGTCATATGCCTCAGAATAACCAAAATAATGAACTTTGATATTCAAAAAAAGTGATTTTAAAACACAATTCATGCAATATTTGAAACAAAATAATGGTTAACTTCAGTGGGGATAGTGTACACGCAGCTCACCATCGTTCGGGTGAGTCCTTTGTATCCACTGTGAGGGGCTGTCTGTCCAAAGGCCTCAGTTTTTCGACAGCTTCCTCTCCCTCTCCTGTCATCCGCAACTGCTCCTCTTCCTCTGGATCCACATCAGTATCGTACTCATAGGAGTAGTAGGACACTTCTTCCATGGAGTCCCGTTCCTCCTCTCCTAAAACATCACAGCAACACATATCTCCCACAATGTCACATCAACAAAAGCAGAGGCCAGATTAATACTTTCACCTTTATTCAAAAAATACATCTATGGTGAATGTGTTTTGGCTGACATCCACTGTTATCCACCATAAGGGCATTTTTGTTCCACTTTACAGCATGTCACCAGACAGTTCTAGATATGGCCTGCAGGGGGAGCTCCAAGCTTATAAACAGGTCACCCACGGCCTGATCTAAAAGTACTGAATATTTGTACTAAATGCATACACCATTCAGACTTAACATTAAAACCACTGACAGGGGAAGTGAATAACATTGATTATCCATCAAGGGGTAGGATATAATAGGCAGCAAGTTTATCAGTTGTTGAGGTCAATATGTTGAAAGCAGAAAAATGGTCACATTGACAAAAGACGATGATCACTTGCGGAAGAGATGGCACCAGGAATCATGCTGTGGGCGATATTCTGTTAATAAATCTTGTGCTGGCACTCATTTGAATGTCATCTGACACATACCACCATCCTAAAAATGGTTGCAGACCAGTCAGATCCCTTCATGGCAATAATGTTCCCTAATGGCAGTGGTGACTTGCACCCAGCCACACGGCAAAGAGTTACAGCTGTTGACTTGGCCTCCCCTGGGTTGAATTCCCTAGATCTCAATTCACGCAACCTCTCAGGGCGACTTGCTGTCCAAACTAGTCCAACCTAGGGAGGCCCCAGATTGCAACTTACAGGATCTGATAACAATGTCTTGGTGCCAGATACCACAGCACATCTTCAGAGGTCTTGACTTGATGGATTGGAGCTGTTTTGGCAGCCTGAGGGGGACTTTCACATTATTAAGCAGGTTCTAATGTTATGACTGACATGTGTTAAACTTTAGCTTAAACTAGGTTTCCTTATAATTTAATTCACAAACTGAAGAAGTGAAACTAAGTTATAAACACCATACATGTTTTGTTGACTTAAATAATACTATAATTGTTTTTTATTCTTGTTTATGGTTCATTTGTCTTTATGTGTATGTGAGGAATCATCCCATCCTTCCTAGTTTTGTACACTACAGAAAGTGTGATGCCTAAAAGCAAGTTGCATTTATGCAACAGGTCATGACTGCGGTGGAGAAGAATCCTTCAGCAGCTGCAGAGTGTGTAAGCAGGGGGAGTGTTTCAACTGTGCAGGGTTTAGCTTAGGGCTGCAGCAAGACACAGGCAAGCAGCAAGTCCGCACAAGCCAGGCTACCTCCACACACACACACACACACACACACACACACACACTATGTAATGACCCCTAAAGATTATGTTCAAGAGACAAACATCCTTCATGCTATTGTCAGGTAGGTAGTAAGCTCAGTGTAAAGATTATAATTCAAAGGCTTAGATTTGTGCCTGGTAGGATCTAAACTAGAGCACACCGACTTAAGCTCAAAGTAGCTGAACACTAGGAGCCAACTCAACAAGCACTGCATTTAATGTCCTCAGACACAACACAGGCCAAGTCCACTCAGCCCAGCTGGAGCCTTTCTAATCAGTTTTCCAGTGGATACAAACGTTCACAGGAACATGACAACAGAAAATGGATGTTTAATTTATTACTTATATGCAAAGGCCACTATCTTATTCAGATTTCTTTTCTCTTTACTACATCATAGCTTTACAGTGAAGTCCCCGATTCTGCCATAGGAATCCACATGCTACCACTTTGGATCAAACTGGACACAGAAATCCATGCAGTCTGGTGCTACTGGTGTATGTTTTGCAGGTGAGGGAAGGGTTGAACAGCTAGTACCTTTATTTAACCCGGACTGCCTCGCAAGACACAACACGCACAAGCTTCCCTTCAATCTGCACTTCAACGGGATAAGCACTCCAGCACCTGTCTGTGACTGACACACACACTCCTGCAGGGCGAGTGCAGCTGGTGTGCAGACAGGGGGTTGGGGGTGGAGGCTGCAGCGAGTGTGTGAGAGGGAGAAAGAAAAAGACAGACACAGATATAGAAAAGGGAAGGGGAACAGGAAGGGGCACACACACACACACACACACACACACACACACACCCAGATAGAACAAGAAAGAGAGTGAGGCCAGGGGAGAAAGAGAGAGAGAGAGAGAGAGAAAGAAAGAGCAAGAGCAAGGTATTACCTGTAGGAATTAGCATCGGGGTCTCATCTGACTCTTCTCCTGTAGCTGGCTCTCGTTCTTCAACCATCACTTCCACTGCAGAGTGAGAAAAAAAAATGGAAAACTCATTCACACTCTTCATTCTTCATGTAAATGAATCACATTCCATATGCTAATTTGATCATTTGGTAAATTGTGTAAAAATTTGACCAATCTGTCATACATGAACACACCACAGCACAAAGTGTGAACAGTGTGACATTCTTCTCTGCATGTAACCCATTCACCAAGTGAAGCAGTTGGCAGCCAGGAACACAGTGCCTGGGGAGCAGTGTGTGGGGGGATGCTACTGTACTCAAGGGCACCTCAGAGACGCCACTAGCAGTTTTAGGATTCGATGTGCCACTTGTAAAGCTTAAGTGCTGAGCGTTGTACATAAACACCCTCATATGAAAAAAAGTTTAAGCTTCAGGAATGGTTTAAGTTTGCCAACCTTACAGACAAATACTAGTATAACCCCTTAAACTGAAAAGGTGACATATCAGCTAATAAAGAAAAAGGATGTGCTTAAACAGGCAAAAGAATAGTTCATACCTCATTTTACAGCAGTAATCTTTTCATTTTGTAACATTATATCAGTACTGATAAAAATAAGAGTGAAATGTTTGAATGTCACAGATCTTAGATATGCTGTAACAATTATATTTTCTGACGATACCGATACTATACTTATGCGACATCCCTACCCTGAACACACCTTAAATTTTTTTCTCTGAATATTTTAAGTGTCACAGAGTGAGACAGGTCAGGGTTTGGTAAGACGTGAGGAGGCCCAAAACGCTCATGGGATTTCACCATTCTGTAGTTTCAGCCTTAGGTGGAATCTAGACTCCATAACCTGCCTCCAGGGGAAATTTTCAGAACTTCCAATGGCTCTCTTGACACTTCTGGAACAGGATCAGTCCCTGATTTTTGAGCCTGTGTTTACGCAAAACTCGAGCAGAGCACCGCACGTATCCAAACAAACATAAGCGGAACTCTTCGCCCACCGCCTCTGCCTCTTTCATGCCGGCCGACAGGAAGGAGTGCTTGGCAAGGCCTACCAGATTTCCCGCACGGCCTTTTTCTTCTATGCTCCCCTCCCCACGGCGCTCCGTAAAACAAGAAAGCGCCTTTGTTGTTGGTCTGTGCGTTGGAAAGGAATGTGACACGGATTTTCCTTTTTGCCCCTTCCTTTATTTTTTTTCCAAAGGGTTTTGGAGAAAAGTGCCATGTCATTTGGGTGCCCTGTAATACAGCATAGGCTGGGAAGTGTATGGATGTATCTGTGCAAGTGTAAGTGCGTGTGTGTGTGTGTGTTGCGGGGGTTGTGTTTCAAATAACTACCAGTCTGCACCTGAACAGCTGTTTCTACCAACCAGGCACACACATACACCTTACACTTTCAAGGATGAGCTGGAATTGATCTCCAAAGCTAAGCTTGTCTGGACATGGAAGGGGTGTAATTGCAAGCATAGAGCCTTTGTGTCCCTTCTACGTGTGTTCAGGTTTAAGAAAAGAAGAGGCTAAATTCAATAATACTCAAAGACGTTGAGTCTAAACTGCTCCTTCAGCTTCAGAGTAAACAGTTGTGTGATTTCCTTCTCTTAGGAAAGCTCAATATAAGTAGGATCATTCTTGCTGAGGGCTGTGTGCTAGTTGTAGAGTCTAGAATCACATTTACTCTCAGGGCACTGGCTAAGACTTCTGGTTAGGGCTTAGGGTGCATTCACTCTGAATACATTGGCTGAGAGCCACAAATACTGTGTAGTTGCACTGGACACAGAAGTATTCATACAATTACTCCAAGTGCACTGGCTGAGTGATTCCCAGCCCTGCTCCAGAAATATTCTTATTTTGCATTTTTTGTTTATTTCTCTGTTTAATAAAACCTGACACTGACTTAAATACATATGTTTTCAGTAAGTTTAAGTAGACCTGCTCATGTAAACATGGAATTGGTGTGAAAAAAAGTTGGGAATTTGATTCTTGCCAAATTTTATTACTTGTTTGAGTAAAAAATGTGATACAGTGCACTAGAATCTAGCCGTTGAAGAAAAGAAGCCCTAGTGTAAGGTGCAGGAAGACTTACTCTGAGGGCACTGGCTGAGGAGCACCTGCTCAATGCGTGTGCCATTCCTGCAGGCAGACACCTCTAGCTGACACTGGTTCTGGTAGAGCTGGCCGTCAGAGCCGCATACCGGCTCCCCATCATAGCCACAGTCCCTATAGCATGTACAGCGCTCATAGCGGTCTTCTTCCGGACAGCCAAACACATTATTACACTGACTGCCCTGCACAAAGCCTGTGAGCAGAAGGAGAGACACGGCAAGAGAAAAGAGGGAAGCAGTGAAAGAGTAAGAGAATTAAAAATGAACTAGTTGAATGGCACAGTTGTAACCTGTTGGTTTACAGCTGTTACAGTTGTAAACTAGTAGAATTACACAGCGGTAATACACATCCCATGGATCCTGGAGGCACATCTTTACAGCAGCTTAGCATCAAATAAGTCAGGGTCAGGTCACTACTATAGCAACAGGGCCAAAACCCCATCATCTGTTGTAGCAACATCAGCCACTGCTAATAAGCGTGCCTGTGTGCTACATCGCAAACAAAAACACACTGAGAGCTCCGCAGGAAAAGTGAAGGGTTGAGTAGGGTCTGTTGATAGAATGTTTCGTTTGCACAACTCCCTGCCCTGTTGCTGTAATGCACCAACAATGTGTTATTGTAATGCACCAACAATGCACGGAAGAAAGAACAGAACCACATGGATCTAAAGGATAGAAGACACTATCTCATCTTAATGTTCTGTTTCTGTGGCCATACCCTTATTAAAACGGACATGTAAAATCAGAAGCATACCCCACATTTCAGCTTGATGGGAATGGGGAGGGTGCAATATGACTGGATCTCATAGAAGCTGTTCAGCTCTTTGGATTGAAGAGTAAAAAGCCCCAACAAACCCTGCACTGTGCTTTTTGCAGGCAGCTGTTGACCTTCTATAGCACACATGCACCTCAAAAATTTTTTATACATATACACTACCACTACAAGTTTGGAGACACCTTCTCATTCATTATTTTTTCTTTGTTTTTATTATTTTCTACTTTAGATTAATACTGAAAACAAATAAAACGATAAACACATGGTTTTATGCAGTAAACAAGAAAAAAAAGTTAAACAAACCATAATATGTTCTGTAATAAGGTCATGATGGACTGCTGTTTCTTTTTACTTAGTTAAGTGGTTCTTGTCATAATGTGGAGTAGAACCGTAGTGGAACAGGATCACTAACTGTGTACCAACCCGACCGTCACAACTGACGATTCCAAACACATTAAGAAGACAAAAAACACCACTAATGAACTCTTGACGAAGAACACCTGTTAATTAAACACCATTCCAGGCCAAGACTTCATTAATCTGATTGAAAAAATGCCAAGAGTGTGCAAAGCTGTCATCAGAACAATAGGTGATGTTTTCAATATTAATCTACAATGTAGCCAATAATGAAAACAAAGGAAATAGTGTCCAAACGTTTGACTGGTAGTGTATTTCTGAATTACTCCTCATTCATGGCTTATTGAAACAACTATAGATATTCTGCAGAAAGTGTAGATACTAATCTTTCAATCCTCACCACATTTGTGCTTTTAAATAGAAGAGAATATATTTTGCTAAGATTTGAATTCAGTACAAAGTTACAACTGTGCATGGACTTGTAAAGAGGAAAGAAAAAACATCCATATTTGGTTTATGTCATTTCTTGACAATGGCTTACTCTCAGGGTAGTACCTCAGGGTGAAAGAAAAAGATGCAAAAAGATCATTCTGAATGCAGCAAGTATTGTGGCATCTTGTGTAAAAATTGGGGGAAAAAATCTTTTGATATATTTGTGCTCGCCCCTAGTGGTGACTGTACCTGTCCATTGGTTACTGGAACTCTCCACTTCATTACATGATGTTCCGTCGCACAGTTCCCGTGCCAGTGGACTGTTCTCACTCACGTTATAGAAACGAGTGGCCTCAAACGCTGCACACATACATACACACACAGTGTCAGTGTAGCTATCTGATGGGCTTTGATTTCCACATTTGGAAATAAATCTTACCTGGCTCATAATAGTCATAAACCTTGACTGGTACTGGTGCTGTCTTTCCCACAATATACTCCCTCACTGCCTGGAAGGCTACACATGTCATGCACTGACTGGGTATCTGTGGAAAGTGATAAACACACATGTGAAACCCCTCTGTATGATTAGCAGTGTCAACCCAGGGTGCATTCATTTTATATGCATATCCCTTTCAGATTTATACACAAAATAACTAAAAACAGAGGAGGATGATGGTGGTTGTTTAATTTGTTTAGTGTACCATTAATATTCCTGCAGCTCACCTCATCAAAGTAGAAGAGAACTTTACGGCCCTCCAATTCGTACCTCTTCAACCCCACCCGTTTATCCATCAGCAGCTGCAAACAGAATAAACAGTTTATGAAGTTCAGACAAATGACATAACAAGGGTGAACACTGCTGATTATGTTGGTAATTTAGTAGATTAATAGTCTGGGAAAAAAGAAAAGATATTTAACTGTATCATAGAAAAAAAATATACAAGATAAATAAACTAGGAAACTCCTGAAACGTGTTATGATTCAGGATAATAGAAAGATAACTAGAAGAACAGAAAGTGGTTAAATGTGAATGTTTTTTAGAGCCTCACTGATTGTTTAGGAATTCTCACAACCTAATTAGGAGTAGATTTAGCAGAACCGCCCTGTTGTAATCCTACAGCTGGAGCCAGAGTGGCCATAGTTTCTACACAGACAATGAAACAGTCAGGATAAATTAGTCAGATCCTGTTTATTAGTGTGTGCATGTGTGTGCACATGTGTTAAATGTGTCCTGCTGAGACATGGACGAAGGTTCAGGGGTTTAGACACACACACACACACACACACACACACATACTCCTTCCCCACATAAATTGCCACTCAAGTGTAAATTTATGGACATGCTTGTGTGCTCTATGAACAAACTAAAAACACTCTATTGGGCCTTTTCTACACTAATAGGATGTTTCTCCACATATTCTCATCTTTCATTACACCAAATCTGATCTTTGGCTGCCATGTTCTAATGCTGTATCCGGCAGACCCACAGTTCATTACCTGACCACAGTATATGGAGATGACCCCCCCCCTCACCGGCACCCTATCAAAACAATGAGACATGACGGCGTAAGTGAGCCAGCGTCCCATAAAAGCGCTGGAATGCAAACGACGGCGACCATGTTATAAACATAAAGCCAGCCAAAGGTGGCTGTGTAAAGCCAGCTCGTTAGCAGCTAAAAGCGCTAACGGAGTTGTCTCACAGGGGTAAGGCCTGGAGCCTAATTGTAACGCACTGCTGCCCCGGTAGCCTATGCTTTATTAGTGTGCAGGACAGGAGGCCTGGGGCCCATAATATGGCTGTAATGAGAGACATGTAGCTGACTGGAGGCCGGGGAAAGTGACCTCACATAACCTCCAAACTCCATACACCTCATCTAACCCTCTACCCCCCATGTTCGTAGGCTCCATACCCCAGTGAGAACTGGGGTTTTGAGAGGAGGCCCTGACCAATCCTCACCTGGTCCAGGCTGCAGTTGTGGGGATTATAGCTCCATGGAGGATTTGCTAAGGCTCCATGACTCTCTCCTAGGAACTGGGTAACTCAAACGAGGTCAAGCTGGCTGGCAGCCAGACATGCTTTTATATGCTGCTATAAAACCAGTCATCTGATAATATTTACACAAACACAAAATAAAGATAGAGCAGAAGAGCTATTCCCATGTACTATGATACTTTTTATGACATCTTTTTCAACTTGAGAAATAGAGTAAATTAAGGCTTTCACGTGTGTGTGTGTGTGTGTGTGTGTCTGTGTGTGTGTGTGTGTGTGTCTGTGTTTGTGTGTGTGTGTGTTTGTAACAAAGAGTCAAAATGTCAAAGATTCAATGGCGTGGGAGAGCCTCACAATATTACATATCCTCTCTATGCCCAAGTCCACGAAGACGCATGTGAAGAGTATGTGTGTCTTACTCTTTCCAAGCTCTCAACATCAGCACGGAAGCCTGACAGCAGAGGTATCTCCAGGACAGCCATGTTGGAGGAGCCGGGATGTAGCCACCTATGGACAGGCAGAGAACATGAGGCCAAGCTACTGGTTTGAGATCAGAATCGATGGTCTTACTGATTCCCAAGAACCAGCAAATCTAAGCAGGAATCATGACTGCACTCACACTACAGGGTTAAAGTGGCACAGGTTTGTGAGCTTTTCAAATCAGACTGGAAAATTATCCAATATATAGCAATGTGACTGTGGTGACAAAAGTGACCTCAGAGTCATCAGGTGCAGGCAGGAGATCTTCAGTGGTTAATACACCCATGTGGTACAATGTGAAGTGGGATCACATTAATGGGTTAAATTAGGATGTCTGAGTTACGAAGTATTTTATTCCCATCAGTGTTATTAATATGAGAAGAATTATATAAGTGCATGTTTATATAACTATATAGAGGTCTAATCCTTAGCTGTGTTTAGAATTGATGGTTTATGTTTTGGCATTACAATTACATAAAATATATATTTTTTTCTGCTAAAAATGAAAGTCATATGAACCATCAGCAAAAAGATTCACAGTTCTAAACAATGACAGCACATAGTGTCATGGGGAAATCCCCACAATAACGCGGAAACTGCAAATATCCTACACCTTTTTTGCTTTTTTTGTGGCAATAAATATACGTTTTCTGGCCCGTTCACCTCACGGCAGTGTCCCAGTACTCTTGCCCTGCGACGTTCCGAGTTGCATATCTCAGTGGGGAAAGCATTCAAACTCCACAGTTCGGTAGATCTCCAGGAGAACTTTCCAACGAGCCCTCATTTGTATTTTTAGCTCAGGTTTTATTCTCCGAAAACCATTCACCTTGCTGCGGTGTCCCAATACTTTTGTCCCGCAACCTTCCGAGTTGCATATCTCGGCGGGGAATTTAAATTTGACTGCGGGTTTATCTTTACATTTTCTTTAAGGGTAATGCCTTAATCTGAGTTTAAAATGACATTAAAGTGTTCTGTGGGAATATTTGGGGCCATATTTAGGGTTTACACTATAAAAAATAGGAATTTATAATATATTTTTTTTTTACCAAAACACAACAACATGGTTTTTCACTATATGCGGGTGTTCTTGGAACGTAACCCCTGTGAAAAGCGGGGATTACTGTACTTCAGCTGTATGAGGATAAATGACAGCAAAAACGCTCGACTTCTTCTAGGCAATGGCTGTGGAAGTCACTAGAGCATCGGAGGGCATGTCATTTAAACATGCAGTAAATATACCCTTTTTTAATATGCCACTGGAAACACATTTCCATCCAATTACATGAGCTCCCCACCCAATTTAAACTCTTATAACACAGGTAATTTGACACTCCCTGGATGTGAACTATTAACTCAGAAATATAGTTCTGGAACTGGAATTAAGTAATAAGTGCTGTAACAAATCATGAATACCATCAAGGTTATGGTCTGTGGTCAAAAGGCCATCAAGGTTATGGTTGGTTTAAAGTTCATGAGACAGAACCAAGGTGCGTTGCCATACCTGGCACAGGCTTCCAGGGTGAGGCGGTAGTCCAGGTGGTCCTGGTGGCCAGCGGGGTCCTCATCCTCGACTGGGGCCCTGCGGCTGCGACTCTGCTCCGAGCGGTTATCAGCACGTGAGCGGGAACGAGAGGACAAGTGCCATGAGGAGGACACCGGAGTGTGACGTTCCTGCCGGGGCTCCTTCAGCTGCACCATCAGCTGGAAAGCTGGCTTAGCTACGGGATCGGGGACATTATAGGTCACATCGATCTGAAGATAGAGAGCGAGAAACAAAGAGAGAAAGACAGAGAGAGCACGAGAGAGAGAGAGATAGGGAGAGAGGGAAATACTTTTGTAATATAAATGGCAGTGGCTTGCTGGACTGGCACAAATGCATTTAATATACGCTACATGATTACATATGATTTTAGGGAAATGTTGGAAAATATGCTGATTTTACACATATGCTAACACACAGACATGCAAAGAGTTGAACACCAACCACAGCTTCTTTCATGTGGTTTCCTTGTGAGTGATTAAAGACTACAGTACAATCCCTCCCTCTGAGCCTAAGGCAATGTCAGTCTGAAAGGATCACACATAGGCACATCCTACTTATTTTCAGAATATGCCTTATAATTTTAACTATAAATTGGAAAGAAAGACGATTCAGGCACCTCCATTACACAGGCAATTACTTTCCCTCCCAATAACAACAGAAGGAAATAGCTAACTTTGTGTATACATTTCACTTCTTTTTACCAGTGGAATGGGTTCCTAAGATTCACATTTTTCATCATAATTATCCTGAGCTCAACACACAGCATCCGGGCACTGGAGAAATACACCAGGCTGTTGTTTTTCAGGCCCTGGATTGAAAGAGCCTTTTGTTTTGGGAGGACAAGGTATTGGGAAAACAGCATCCTGTCCAGGGGGTAAGTAATTGGGAAAGAACATACTCTTATAGTACAATTGCCAAAGGTTTACCAGATCTCAGCAATTTCCATTCAGGAATTTGGACATTTAGCACTGGATGAGTCATGGAAATTGACCTGTATGTCCCGACGGAGGAATTCATTGCTAGAGAGAACATAATAAATCCAATGAAGAAGGAGGACAAAGACGTACCTGCATCAGACAGCAACCTTCTCCTTTGGCACTCACAAACAGCCCTGTGGGAATACTAGGGATCTAAGGGAGACAGAGAAAGGATGAATATAATGCAAGAGAAATGGCAGAATCAAAAGGGTGAGAGAATGGAAAGTATTGCTCAAAATTAATGAGGCAGGTGCAAATAATCTCTAGCTTAGCTGAAGCACAGTTAGACAGAACTAACTTGAAGACAGAAGGAAACACGCTCTGAAGAGGTTTAGCAGGGCCTTCAGAAACTACGGCCTCTAAACACACAGATCCAAAAGTAAGCAAAAATGTATGTATGTATGTATGTTTGGAGATACCCTGAATGTGAGTTCTTTGTTTGTGTGGTATCAAGTAAGGTATTGAGAATCATGTCATTTCAATGGTATTGGTATCAAGTGCCAAAATTCCAGTATGGTGACTTCACTACACAGCTGGTACAGCAGGGTGGCCAGGTGTGAGGGATTTATTTACCACAGCTTTTTGCAAAATCTTCTTATTGTCCCGTTGAAGTTCAAAGGTCTCCTGGAAGTCCAGATTGGTTGAGGCCAGCGAGATGGTCAGGTTCACACCTCCCACATAGGATAAGATGGCATATTCCGATAGTGCTTGCAGGGCTACACATGTATCCTATAACATGAGAATTTCATAGTTTTTTAAGGGGGTTTCATCGTAGTAATTAGGAATTAAAATAATTCTTGCCACTTTTTGATACCTGGGTTGAGGAGAAACCTCCAAGTGCATTCCTTTGTTGAGAAAGCCATTTGACTACAGGAAGCGCAGATGCTACGTCACCCATCAGGGTGTAAGTGAGCAGACCGTAAGCCGTCATCTCCACTTCTGCCGACACCACTGAAGGAAAAAGAAGTTCTAGATTTACATAATATTAAAACATAGTCGATACTATAAACCGCACTGGTCTGATACCCAATATCGGAATCAAGCCAACACAAGCAGGATCAGACATGAGAAGAAAAATCATATTTAATCTGCATCTTTAACAAATCAGATCTGAAGCAAAGTAACGTAAGTCTTGTGGCAACAGTGGTCACTCATTAACATAAAAAGAAGCAGCTAGACACATTGCAAATTTGTGGATAATGTACACATTTTTTGACTTTCCATCTTCCTATAGATTAACAGTATTCAGAGGTAGGAGTTTTATATGGACATCTTACATAATGTGATTAAAATAGCTCATTATAAAGCAAAGAAAAAGAAAGTTCTGAAGTTCCGTATCATACCAAAACATTGAAAATAGTATTGTACCTTCAAATTGTTACTGCCATTGTGTTTAGCTGAGGTATAAAACTGTGTCTAAGAATTGGGATGCTGTGATATATCTTTAATGAATAAGTGAGGATAGTGAGTGACGACTGGAATGATACCTGACTGGGAAAGGCCGTCATTAAAACCCATGAAGGTGTCCTCATCAGCCACCGTGCTACCAGTGAGACTCCAGTGAGTAAAGCCATCTGTGTACACATAGTTGAATAATAGTCAATAACTGAAACTGGCTTGCACTATTTCTGACCAAAATTACTTTGCTGAAGTTTGTTGGATAAGTTAAATGGCTTGTTTCATCCAAACAACCACAGGAATATGCTGGAACATTTGAAGTCAGGATGCTCAGGGCACATAAAACAAATCGTAAAGACCCTTGGAGACGAATAGCTCATAAAAGCTATCTGCTTAAATAATGCACATGGGATTGATGACCACCGGAATGTGCCTTCTAAGATTAAAATTGGAATGTTGAAAAGTTCATATTAAGGTCATTTATACCAGCACACATTGCTGGAATACCTTGGGTGATAGCCATGTGGTTGAGGCGTCGTAGGGCCAGCGGCGCATAGATGCTTCGCAGTAGTGCAAGAGCATATGCAGAGAGGGCTGTAGTGTATGGGTCATCAGCAGAGTATGTGTTACTTTCCAGAAAGGTCTTAGCTTTGGCCACAGCTAGTTTCTCCTCCTGCAAAAAAAGACATTTAGCTATAAGGAAATAATACTCTTACGGGTGAAGTGAAAAACACAGATAATCTCTTTAAAATGGATGAGTGAATTTGACAAGTGCCAACTTGTGATGGCTACACAACTGGGTCAAAGCGTCTCCAAAACACCTTGTTCCTGGTGTGCAGTGGTTAATACCTTTCAACAGTGATCCAAGAAAGGATTGATAAACTGGTGACAGGGTCAAGGGCACACAAGGCTCACTGATGCGTGTGTGAAGAGAAAGCCAGCCTGTCTGGTCAGATGATTCATGTTTTCTTGTACATCATGTGGAATGCACGAGCATAATTTCCTGGGGTAAATATGGCACTAAAATGTGCTGTGGGTAGAAGGTGAGCTGGCAGAGGCAGTGTGATGCTCTGAGCAGTGTTCTGTTGGGAAACCTTGGGTCCTGGCATTTTTATAGATGCTACTTTAACACATAGCACATCTCAAACATCGCTGCAGACCAAGTACAAACCCTACACAGCAACGGTTCTCCTAATGGCAGTGACCCTGCCCTAATGCAAATATTGTTCAGAAGTGGTTTTAGGAAAATGTCAAAGAGTTCAAGGTCAAACTGTTCACTTGGTCTTTAAATACATCCCTGTGGGACGTGTGGGACACACTAGTTTGATCTACCTCTGTGTATGTAAAAAAGCAGCAATGTGTTCTTGTTCTTATTACCCAATAAAATGACAATTAAATGTTTCCACAGATTTCCTCCGACCTGCAGCCCAATTTTAACTCAGGTTTCCCTCTTCCTAAAAATTGTTCCTAAACAATTTTAAGTAAGGTCAGGTCAGGGACTGGCAAGGATAATCAAAGGTAGAGTGAGGCGGGAAACTGAAGCCTGAGATGGTCACCCATGTAACTCTATCAATGTTTAAGACAAAAGCTAATGAAACAGATATGAATGAATGGAAAAAAAGTGAAGGGACATTTATTTATGGTGATGGAAGAGCTGCTGAACAATCTTTATAAATTCATGTCAGCTTGCCAGTTCATACAACACTTTATTCAGTCTCAGCTTTGCAGTGCGCGAAAGCACAAACAAGTCCGATCCAGTTCCAACTTTGTGTCTTGTCATAATGAAGAGATTTGGAATTTAAGCACTTATCCATAGTTGAAACTTGTCATGGTGTTTTTGCCAACTCGTGTGCTTTTTCATAGCAAAAAGACAAGAATGTTTGTTGAAAATACATTAAAGTACAATGTTACAGTGACTTCCAAAAGCATTCAACATCCATAAATTCATCAGGTTTGCCTGGATTACAGATGACAGTTTGTATTTGTGTTATTGTAAGAAAAAACATGAAAAATGATCTTCATATAATGTAAGCATTTTACTTAAGAAAGTATAAAAATATGACAAAAATGACTGAATATGTTGTTTGCAAAATATTCAACACCTGAATTTTGGGGTGGAATATTATTACTGGGTGAAAGATGAATGTTCCACAATTGTCGCATCAATCCAATGAGTAGACTGTGACTCACAAGCATCACCCAATCACCCCCAACAACGAGGCGCAAATCTATCAAGATGAACTGACGAAGCAGGTAAAAACACACCCCAAAAGAGTTCAAGCAGATAATGCAATAAAAGATGGTTCTACAAAGCAAAATGAAGGAGCTAAAGAGTTGAATACTTATGCAAGCAGCATTTAAAAAAATCTGCTGACAGATATCGAATCTTAAGAGCATACTGGTTTGCAATAAAATACTGGCTGGAACTATTAGTGTCATTTGTAATACACACAAATCTGATGTAGCTTCAAATATGTTCTGTTTTCCATTTTTTTATGATTTTATAAGTAATGCAGTGTAGACCCAATCCAATTTAGGTAAAACACCTGTATTTTAACTGAGTCTTACACAGCTAAAGTAACACAGCTACAGTAATGCAATTGGTTTAATCTTATTTACACAGTAATTAGGCTCAACAGAAAACATATTTCTATTTTCCTTTCCTGCCAAGTCATTGATGTTTTTCCACTGCTGTATTTCAGACACAGTGTGGGCAAGTGCATTTATTAGTTGACTAACTGACACAAAACCTAGTACCAACTTATTTAAAATCAGCTTAAATTCTTAAATGGCTTCATATTAGGAAATCAGTCCAACCATACCTCTCAAAAATTTGATACTTGTTTGATAGTACCGCACTGACATTCATGTGTTCCAGATGTCCTCTTTCTCATGGATGCTATGCCTGATCAGTTACTCATGCTAATCCGGGCAGTCTTCTTATCATTAAGTCAATTTGAAAGTGGAAGGATTTGGCCTTTGAAGTAAGTTAAGCAAGTGATTCCTTTTGCGCTTCGAAGAGCAAAACTCTCAAGATCGCAGGATTGGCAAGTTTATGCATCAAAGGGTTGATGAAAAGGATCAGGAACTGGGCCAAGTCCAAATCTCTCACAAAAACAAATCACAAAGAGTTTTGTAGATGGACATTCAAAATAAAAGCTATGTGAATTAGCTTGATCTACACCTGATTGGTAAGTGAGTGAGTGAGTGAGTAATGAGTAAAAATTTAAAAATTCCATCTATTGTCTCTGTAAGCTTTTAAACGTCTTTGATTTAGACAGCAGGGTTCCATATAAGATTTCCGTCACATAGCTGAAAAAATACTGTTGATATCCGGCCAGAATATCCATCTTCTCAGCTATCAGGAATGCACTCAATCCATGTTGGCAGTATTTGCCTGAGTAGGTTGGTGAGACAGTGCCAAGAACCTACTGAATTATTTTAAGTGGGAAGAATTCTAGTGGGAACTGTGGGCCTGAACTTGGGAATAGACTAGGGTACACTAGACAAAAGGAAAAGATCCTAAACACTTACCTCAGTTGTAATCCCAGTCTCCAAGAGAGCTGTCACTACATAAGCTGTCAATGAGATCTTTCCATGGATCCCACCCTTTCAAAGAAACAAATTTCAGGGTTAAATTTCATGACAGTGAGAAGAAATAACAGTCCCACTAGACGTTTCTCAGCTGAATGACTACTTTTAACCTTTTGCTTGTCCCATCCCATTTCTGCCATTTGAAGCTTTTAAGTATGTGCTCCATACCTGCAGGTCCTTGTTGAGGATCCTACCCATAGCAGGGAAGGAGCCCTCTTCTCTTTGGTGGCTGATGAGCCAGGCTTTGGCTGCTTGCAGTTCCTCTGGGTCGATGAAGATGAAACCACGAGATTGGGCAAATGACTTCAGCACAAATGCAGTCAACCTGCAGATGTAAAGTCCACCATACTTAAAGGAATGCTTCATGTTTTGCTTAAGGTCTTTGTATCAGTATGACCACAGAATATGTCCCGAATGTTACTAAAGTGGTGTTTGAATAAAAAAATAACCAGTGCCTGGATAATAAAAAGGCTTAGTGGATGTTACAGCATCTGATGGTGCTCTAACATCCAGGGGCTGTTTTGATAAATGTGAAGATCAGTGATGCAGGACCAGCAGCTGTTCCATCTGGAAAATCCGGAATGATATGATACTATATCAAGTATGTTTCTGCATGCCGGCATATCAGAACAGCATTCCGTACTTTAACTGACAGCTATCCTGGACCCTTCTCTCCAAAACACGTCCTGACTTCACTTCAGGACACACGTAAGGGTGAGCTCAGAGGCACAATCTGAAACAGCTTAAGGCAATGGTGTGGTGCTTAACACAGCAAGTGCTCCCACCTCCATAAGTCATCGCAACCTCTCCCTATTCCAGCACGCAAACCCTGTGCCGACGTACTTTAACTGCAACATGGCATGTCATGACAACATTCCTCTGGAAGCCGCCAAGAGATGAGGCAAGCCGCTTTGTCAATGAAAGGAGAGATTGGTAAATAAACAGTTGCTTTTTTCCAGCATACATTTGGGTTGTTACTACAGAAACAAGCCAAACACCCACTCATTAACAAGGGTATGATATCCAGGCCCTGGATGTTATTTCTCCCAAGAGGAGGAACAGGGCTGGAGCCTCCGGCCTGAAGGAATTTTTATAATGTTAAGTAATACTGTGTCAGAGGCTATAATGGCTTGGCCCATGGGAAAGGCACTAGGAAGTGTAAACATGATTTAGAGGGCAAGGAAATGAAGGAGACAGACTCAGCTTCCTCAGGCTTGTTCAGGTCTTACAATCAGTAATTAACTAAGGTTGGCATGGTAGAAAACTGCTAGGACAAATGTTCTATGAGGTACATACTACGGCTGCACAATATGGATGAAATATCACATTATGTAGCGTATTATTATATATTATAATATATTAATTTTTGGCCAGAATAACTGGTTAGATCAGGTGAATGCCTTGATCCATCCAATCACCCATAGGAACTCATCTGGTGAGTGTAAGGTTAGCCAGGATGCTCATAGTATAATAAAATATTTAACAGTTGGTTCTTCTATGAAATCAACACAGCAAAGACCAATATTGCGATAATAGTCCATTAACAATGCATAGTTCATGGCTGTGACAGAAAGATTTGGATATATCCTGAATTCATTACTACAAACCTGATTAGCAAGTAGCTTACATGATTTTGAGGAATCATTTGGGCTATTGGGGGACTTACACAGGTTCCCGCCACATGTGGCTATCATTGGATCCAGACACTGCAGGTATGTGAAGGATGCCAGAGAATGGATTGCTAAGTCCTGTACAGCACACAAACAACTTTCCTTCCCTTGCAAATACATGCTAATGCTCTTCTACACTTTCCTAAAGCTTGCCTTCCAGGCAGTGACTAGGAATGCTCTGATTAATGGCTCTTGCTTAATTCCAGTTCAATAAGTGCTATTTCCAACAGACTTGACTTGTACTGAAGAGCCTCACATCACCAGGGCATCAGAACACTGATGGAGACACTAAATACTCACTGTGTTATTAGGGCCAATTTTTTCATTATGAGCTGCAATTTCCTCTCCCATTGCCTGGCCAAGGCTGGGACATATTAACCCTGAGCTAAGGCTGCCGTTAACATGGCCTTAAATGATGTGTGCTAATAATTAACTCTAGAGCAGAAACAAAGGAAGAGTTGTTCAGACTTATAAACACTTTTTGTCTGATTAATAAGCTGTTGGTTCCAGATTTTTATAAGGGTTCAACACCTGCAAAGGGCTCCATGCCAACAGCTTTGAAGCTAATGCCATGGTAATGCCACCAAATTAAGTCATCCTTGAAGTCAAAAGGCGTCTTAATGCATATTTCCCAAGTGAACATGTGTCATGCACACCGATGGAAAATTGAGCAGGGTATTTTGCCAGTTTACAGAGGATCAAGAGGCTAATTGCTTCAAACAAGATGTGCCCTACTTTTAGCCTTTTGAATAGCCAAAGCTAATTCTCCTTTCCTGTACAGGCTCCCACATGTCTGGCAGCATAAGGAAAGAGTACTATAGCTAGCAACAGGGGAGCTAAAGGCATCTATTCTGAACTATCAGAAGGAATTCCCCAAACTACATAAATCAGGGCCCGAACGACTAGAGTCAAATAACTGGAGTTGGGTTGCTTATTAGGACTCATGAGTCTAGTTAATGCTGCTCTTAACAATACATGCCTCCATAAAAACATATTATTGACTCCATAAAAAAGCATATTACTTATATATGCCCACAGACAAGACTGGGAAAACAGCAGAGAAACAAAGTTGTTGAAAGATAACACACTTAGACTTCATGTTGTAATACTCAAACTTACCACATGCTTCCAGATGAGTCTCGCTCTCCAAAGGCACTATAGGAGCCATCCTGCCTCTTATATGTCAGTTGCCTCTGATATCCTGTGGGGTGCATTGAGAGTCTTTATTACTATCGTATATTCAGAAAGAGTTTGATTTATTGCTTTTATTACTTGATATTTACTTTATTTGTAATGAGTTATTCGGGTGTTCATGGTCAATGCTGAATTTCTGAGCAAAAAGTAAATTTCAGCTGATTCTTAAACCTCACAGCAGTACCTTGTAGCAGGTAGTCGGTGGCTTCTGTCTCCACCTCAGGGGTAAGCTGGTGAGTTTTCTGCAGATACTTCAGGACAAAGACATTCGGTGCAAAATGGATCATGTTCTGCTCCCCACAACCAAAAGGCAGTCGGAGGAGTTTGTCCAGATTATTGAGAGTAGGACCCATTACATCCCCTGGGACAAAACAGGGCAAAATAAAAGCATGACCTTTAGATATCAGTGGATTTAACACTTTAAACATTACGATAACTCTTCACTTATGCCATTTTAGTTATTACTATGAAGCAAATGTATGCATTATACAAGCATTATAAAAGTTATGCATTTATAACACTGAGGGAGTGAAGTGTGGGTTCCTTGATTTAAGGATTTACACTTTAAATCATGAAATGCATGTGAGCCAGATGTGTTGATCTATGGAATAAACAAACCCTTCTTACCAATCATGGAGGCGGTAGCTCTCTCTGAGCCTGGCACCACATTGTGAGGAACTCCCAGTGTGAAGGCCTCGTTGTGGTTCTCATCTACGTCTTCTTTGCGCCATATCTTGAACTCTCCCACTGAACCCCACCCCGTGGAGAAACCAATGTGGTGTACCTGCGCTGGTAGGGGCCCGGCCCACTTCATGATTAGTGACTCAGTGGATGGTTCCAAACCATAACCCACCTATCAGAGATAGACTGATGTTACCATGACAACACAATAAATGAATAGGTCCAAATAGGAACTACGCAGTTGTTTAGTGTTTTGCTAGCTTGATTCGGAGCCCCTAAAAGCCTCTTGACACAATGTTTTCCAGATTGTTCACATCGGCAACATCCTGGCAAAATTAGGAGGCAATTAGTTCCTGCCGTGTCAGAAACAGGCATGGCCTCATTCAGAGGAAATGAAACAAACATGACTCCACTTCAATTTAATAATAACACACAGGAAGCCAATTAAGTTCTCCTTAAAAGTGGTTTGATGAATATTACAAGTTACTAGTGCTGGGCTCTCATAAAAAGTGATAGCCACGCCTTGGCAAAATCTAGTCTTACCCCTCATTCACAGAAAAGAATAAAAAAATACCCAATCAAAACAGGTATATGGAAACAATGGTAGCTATGCAAGAAATACTCTGATGGTGAGCACTGTCAGTCCAATAATGGACATAAACTCTGGTCGCCAGTGTTAGCAAGGCATTGGCTCCACAGGGACATCAGCCAACCAAGCATGACCTCACTCAAGTATGCCATTAAAACCCAGTTTGTGTGCCAAGCCAATGTGCCAGAACACGCCAACAGACACACATACACACTCTTAGAGAAGCCCCTTTTGCCTAGGCGCCAGTAAACGCTCACACAGAAATCCTGTGGCTTTGGGCCAGTCCTCCTAAATCCAGTGCCCACAGCTAGTCCTCAGCCAACCCAACACACTTTCTTTTTCTATTTCTGGCTCATTCATTCCTCCCTCAACCTACTCACTCATCCAAATATTGATTATTAAAATCAGCAACCAAATAAAACATCAGTACGCTGTTTAAGTCATTCCTCACTCATGGAATGTCCTACCTGCACACCACCTCCGCTCCAGCTTATCCAAAAGCTCCGGAACTCGTCCCACGACAGGATGCCAGGCGTGGAGACGCTGACCCCAGGTTCGCTCATCTTGCCCACTGAGATCCAAGAGTGGGAGTTCTGTCTGCCACCCAGCACCACCTCTACCATGTCAGTGCTGTCCTGAGCACTGGGTGCCAGAGCAATGTGGGCATCGTTGTGGGTCTTGATTGATACCTGTATATGTGTGACCTTTGAGGGCTTCTTCACATACTGGTATTCATACTTATTTGGCGTGGAGACATGAATTCGTTCTGCAATGGAATAAATTCAATGTTTTAGGCTTGAAAACGTAATTCTGTCCATCCATTATCTACCCCTTATTCCTGCAATCAGCGTCGGGGGTGGGGGGTGGGGGTGCTGGAGCCTATCCCAGCTGCAATGGGCGAAGTGCACCCTGGACAGTCGCCAGCACGTCGCAGGGCCACATATAGGGACAGACAACCATTCACACTCACACCTATGGGCAATTTAGAGTGCTCAATTCACCTATTCCCCAAAGCATGCATGTTTTTGGTGGAGGGAGGAAACCGGAGTCCCCGGAGGAAACCCATGTGGTCAAGGGGAGAACATGCAAACTCCACACAGAAAGACCCTGCGCCCAATCCGGGAGTCGAACCCAGGACCTTCTCGCTGTGAGGCAACAGCGCTAACCCCTGCGCCACTGTGTCGCCAGTCGCTATTTACTGTATTAATATTATTTGTCTATATTCTAATATCAGCTTTAAAAAGTAAATAATGCTTACATGAACAGGTGTCTAAGGCTTTTGTGCAGTTCTTTCTTTTTTTTTTCTTATAGGAAAACAACTGAACACAAAGAATATGATCTTGCTTCCATGGTCTCTTTATGCATCAATTATGCTTTATAGACCTGAAGGTCAAGTCCACCCTGTATTTAATGTTTTTTTTTTTTTGTCAATACTGATATTGACATAATTTCAGAATTTTTGACACTGTGACTTCAGTACCTCACGTACACAGCAAACACATGATACAACCATTGGAAATAATTATCTGGCTTATATCTGAATTACCCTGCCAGCAGGAAAAAAAACCTTTCAAACAACCTGCCATAAAGGTTTTAAAGTTTCTCCTCTTACCTTTCATATACTGCAACAGATTTTTTCCTAGACGTTAAAATGGGAAATGTATCATTCGGGACTAAGGTTGCAATACTGTTGGAGGACTCTGCAGTTTAACAACAGATGTAGCAATTTTGGCCAGAGTGCCCCTTTAAATTCCTGAAGAGAGCTGAAAAGAACTGCAATGTGTGAGGTGTTTCAGGGGGTAAGAAGGTAAGAAACAGCAGTAACGGGCAGATTTGAGTTAGGCAGCGGTTGTAGATGTCAGACAGAAGGAGGTGCTGTAGTGTAGTGGAGCATGAAGTAGTGGAGCTCATTCTCTCCTCGTCGGGCTTAAATCCCTCAGCAAACAGTGAGAGAGAGTGCGAGAGAGAGTGTGAGAGAGAGAGAGTGTGAGTGTGTGTGTGTGAGAGAGAGAGAGAGAGAGTCTTAGCAAGCAGCAAGCAGTTTGTGTATGTGTGTGACTCCAGCCTGGGTCGACAGTTCTGAACAGCTCCACGCACCGGGTCATAGGAAATGGCCAGTAAGCTGTGTGTGGCTGCAGGTCGTTGGTCTTTTTGCAGTAACAGGACTGATTCTCTGCTCCAGACGCAATGACAGGGTCTCTAAGGGAAGGAGCGACCGGACAAGGGGAAGTGACTGTTCCGCATGTGTCCCGGACCACCACGCGCCGACTGAACTTGGCCCCGGTCAAATAACCCCTGCAGGTCGTTCAGGCCAACCAGCCCTGTCCCAGGTGCTCATCAACTAATGTCCTCCTGGGAAAGAGGGCAACATGAAAACAGGGATGATCGGTCGGATAATGTTAGCCATGTGTCTGGGTTCCTTTGTCATGCTCATATTCTATTTCCACTGTAACCATAAAACAGGTGAGTTTCCACTGATCTTATCCATTCTAGTCTCATAAATAACTGCTCTGAATGACATTACCGTGTATCCCTGCATAGAAAATACAGTGATACTACAATTCAAAAAAGTGTCAATGTGCATGGTGGAGAAGAAGCATTTTATTTGCTGGATAAATTGATCTTTGATGGATCTGCTATTAACTAGTGCCAATCAACAGCCCAGTCTATTCATGCCATATATCAGCTGTCCCTGGTAATTTTTATTCAATCAAATTCTAAATTTGGTGAGAATGTCGAGTTGTTTTCAGTCTTAGCTGAATATAATCGAAGTGTATCAATGGTTATGATGAAAACAGTTATGTATTATTTGCTGTCCCACATGACAATAAGATAACCTCGCAATATTTATTTTTTTAGGTTTAAAAACACTATTGCAAAGCAACAGTGTCACAATTAAAACATGCTATGAAAAATGTCAAAACAGACTGACATCCCATGGGCTTCACACCTGCATTGTGTTTGTTACTTTTTCTGCCATTCCAGGCATTGCTCTTTTTTATAATCAGTCTTAAAGTTACAGAAACAAAAACAGACAATAAAAAAATCAGAGTATAAAAAGATGGATAAAGGAGAGGCAGGAAAATGGTTATATAAAATGAATTTGTATGGCAAAATAAGATAATAATAATAATATATAGAGTAAGAAAAGAAAAGCAGGTGCTGGAATTCTGCATCACTGGAAAAAGAAAGGTTTGCTGTTTAAGCTTTTGTTTGCCCCATTTTCAGCAGAATGGACTGAGTTAAGTTTTCCAGCATCTCAGAGGAGCATTTCCCTTGCAGAACAAGCCGAGGGTAGAGCTGATTTTAATTAGCCCCGTGCTGCATGTGTTCCTGTGAGTGTTCTAAACTCTAAGTGAGGGGTTTGAACTAATTGACAATTTACCCATTACACCTATTACTCTCTCATGTAATTCTGAGCATGAGAGAGTCAGCAAGATTTGCTGACTTTGCCCCCTCCCCCCTTTCTACCCCCTTCTCCCTCCTCTTCCTCCAGAGTCAAATCCATCTCATACAATGAGAGCTTTCAAATATGAGGGGGAAAAATGATTTTCGCTTGCCAAGTGTGCAGGTATGCAGTGCATAGAAACAGTCAGAAGGCATAAGTAATGAGCTTGTCTCTAAAAGTCAGTTGATGACACCCTGTCAGATCCTTCCTCCTCAGGTGAGATTCATTTCCTAAAATCCGAGTGAGATTAAGAAATAGAATCACTAGTGCAGAGGTAGAATTTGTATGGCAAAATAAGACAATAATAAAATCATTTTATAATGAAATACACAATGGTACATAAGACTACATATAAAATAGCCACATTGACTGCACACTTTAGCACATATTTGCAAATAATGAAGACAAACGATTTTCTCTGGGTAATAACATGGCCATGGTTCTTTTCATTTCATTCAGCCCATTCTTTACAGTTCTGTCACAAACACTCCTGTCTCTGCCCATTTGTTTTGTTGGGCATTTTCTATTTTCATGCTTTGCATTTTCTAACATGACACCTTCATATCTTCCTTGCTGACCTTGTACAACATTTTACACACTGACTGGACAGCTTTTGCTACAGACTGTGTTGGACTCCATTGTTTCAATTGACAAGGTCAAGGTGTTTGTATTAGAAATGCAAATGACAAGTTGATACCCCCATGTTGAATGGTTCCGTAATTTTTCCACTACTAGATCTGACAACATGCAGATAATTAAAAACCATCAGCCTTAATAAAGTCGCAGCTCTTGGTGGATCAGACTCATCCAGTATAGGTGTAAAACAACATTTTTAATTATCAGTCATATCAGTGAAACTACAAGTGCCAGTCCCAAAATGGCCAGTCCTTTTTTTCATGGACTGGCTCTGGTGTTTCATCTGGCTTGGCTCTGCCCCACTAGAGTGAGACTAATCCATGTGTGTGCTGTGTCATTACCGCAGCCAGGGATCAGGCTAATGCTGCTGCACTGCCTAAAGTTCATGCCAAATGACCCGGCTGAACAGACCTTGGGCCATGACTGCACTTTGGCAGCCTTGGTTTGTCTGGCTTCAGCCCTGTTGTCCAAAATGAACAGAGGAATATAAAGCACATTGTTGTGGTGTTATTCTAGGATGCACTGTGAGGTGACATTTTTGGAAAGGAACTTTAATAGGCAGCTTTTGTAAAAGGAAAAATGTCTGAGGTTTTCGATGTGGCAGAAGATTGTTTTCTTGTACTGCTGTGTACACTCTGTCTATCTGTCTGTCTGTCTATCAATCTGTCTAGCCATCCATCATCTGTCCATCAATCAATCTGTCTGTCTGTCTGTCTGTCTATCAATCTGTCTAGCCATCCATCCATCCATCATCTGTCCATCAATCAATCTGTCTGTCTGTCTTTTTATCTATCTGTCTTGCCATCCATCCACCATTTATCTATCTGTCTGTCTGTCTGTCTGTCCATCTGGTCTGCACAATAAATAATAATAATAATAATAATAATAATAATAATAATAATAATACATTTTATTTATAGGCGCCTTTCTAGCACACAAGGACACTTTACAATAAAACAAGTACTACAAACAGTAAAACAATAATTACAGACAAAATTAAAAAGAATATTAAATTTAGACCAATTAGACATCGCAAATGTATCAGAGAGAGAAAGCACGCTTGAACAGATGGGTTTTGAGTTTGGATTTAAAGTGTAATAATGAATGGATGTTTCTGAGGTCGGGTGGTAGTGAGTTCCAGAGCCGGGGAGCAGAGAGGCTGAAAGCTCTGCGTCCCATACTGGTAAGATGGGCAGAAGGGACAGTTAATTGGATGGAGGAGGATGATCTGAGGGTACGAGAGGGAGTGGCAACATGATAGATATGGAGGGGAAAGGCTGTGAAGGTTAACAGAATAATTTTGAATTCAACCCAAAACTTAACCGGGGGCCAGTGGAGCTGCTGCAAAACGGGAGTTATATGATGAATAGAAGGAGTGGCTGAATTCTGAACCAGTTGAAGCTTGTGGAGAGTTTTGTGAGGGAGAGCGAAAAGGAGGGAGTTACAATAATCCAAACTAGACTGAGAACGAGGATGGCAGTAGAGTGGGGGACGGTGGCGGTTGATATTGCGAAGATGAAAATATGCAGGCCGGGTAATGTTATTGATATGAGATTAAAAATAAAGAGTACTGTTGAGGATGACACCCAGACTCTTAACCCTAATCTCAATCAATATCAATAGAGATACTGTCAGATTTGTACCAATAAGTGTTTTATCACTGCTGAATTTAAGGAAATTTGAGGAAAACCAGGTTTCAGTCAGGCAGTCAGTAAGGGAGAAAGGTGGGAGGTTGGATGTGGGTTTACTGGTAAGGTAGAGCCGGGTGTCATCTGCGTAACAGTGGAAACTAATGTTAAATTTGCAAAATATATTACCAAGAAGAAGTAGATAAACAGTGCAGAGCACCAGAAGTAAGAATAGAAGGCTGGGATAAGAAATATTTGAGCTGAATGAAATGAGTGCGACAGGAAAGTCTAAGGGCGTGTGAGTGATACCAATGGAGAAAAATCTCCAAATTGTCTGTGAATTGTTATTGTTCTCTGCAATACTGATACTACGAAAGGCTGAAAAATGTAATGTAATCACATAATTTCTGACAGGGTGACCAATCACAGCTCCAGGTGAGTTGCTGGGTGTTCTGGTGATTCCCACCAAAGTCAAAACCATTGGATGTTGGTGAATCAGTGCATGAATGGGCAGGGCTTAACTGCTGTAGCCAGAAATGTACTAGATATTGTGTGCTAGTTGTGAAAGTGAAAGTGCTCATTCGGTCATACGTGAACACACCACAGCACACAGTGTGAACAGCACGAAATTCTTTCTCTGCATTTAACCCATTC
>JBBPDB010000039.1:10719450-10737464 GCA_037974465.1 Brachypetersius altus
ACTAGGCCACTCCATGACCTTAATGTGCTTCTTCTTGAGCCACTCCTTTGTTGCCTTTGCTGTATGTTTTGGGTGATCCACCACCCATTTTCAGTTTCCTGGCAGAGGGAAGGAGGTCATTGTTCAGGATTTTATGATACATGGCTCTGTCTATTTTCCCGTAGATGCGGTGAAGTTGTCCCAAAGCAAAATGTTTCCACCTCCACGCTTGACGGTGGGGACGGTGTTTTGGGGTCATAGGCAGCATTTTTCTTCCTCCAAACACGGCGAGTAGAGTTAATGCCAAAGAGCTCAATTTTGGTCAAATAATTATTTCCTCCACTGTATATATATATATATATGTGTGTGTGTGTGTGTGTGTGTGTGTGTGTGTTTGTGTGTGTGGAGATTCCTCATGTGCCTCCAAAACAGCTCTGACCCATTGCAACATGGAATCCACAAGACCTCTGGAGGTGTGTTGTGCTATTAGGCACTAAAACATTAGCAGCAGATACTTTGAGAACTGTAATTATGACATGGTTCCTCCATGGGTCTGACTACGTTGTCCAACAACTGTTCTATCAGACTGACAATCGTTCCAGAATATCTTTTAGCATGGCGGGGGCATTATCTTCCCACTGCTATTAGGTAAAGCCCTTGATGGGGTGGATGTGGTCTCCAAAGTTAGATAGGTGGTGTGTAAATGAATGCCTAGACCCAGGTTTTCCCAGCAGAACACTGCCCAGAGCATCACACGGCCTCTGTCAGCTTCCCCTCTTCTCATAGTACAAATTCCTTTATTTCAGAAGAAATATTGGATGAGCAGGTGTCCACTATTTATTCTCTGTGCCTTTATCATATATAACTGTTAGTGGCAAATTTGTCAGGTAAAGGGCCACAGAGTGGGAGGCTAAAAGTTTATGGATAAGGCATAATGACAATAATAATACAAATAAAATAATTAATGTAATATAACGTTTCATCATTAAAGTGTGGAAAAAAAATATTTGTTCCCGGAAAGGCTAAGAATTGGCTATACTTAGTGAATTGGCTATACGTTACGATATTCTTCATTAAGCATGCTAAATCAGTTCAGCAGCTAATGTATGCATCTGCATAGAATATTTAACCTAATTACAACTAAAACCGCACAAATTGTAAAAAATGAAGTTCAGTTTGTTGCTTTCCTGATGCATCCTCAAGAACTTCATTTTCTACTGATTTGAAAAAGGCTGTCAAGGCTGTTTAGCACACAAGCGAGCTAGCACACCTGAATAAACTCAGAGGAGGCTGAAGAAAGCAGGACTCAATTTCGAGCAGGGACACGTGAGGACGCAGGCTGAGCTCCAGCCCCACTGCTGGTGCCGAGACACATGGGAAATTTACGACTATAAGTACTTCCATGTTTTCCCACTGTTCTGAGCTTGCTGGAGTGGAGCCATGTGTGAATAGCGCCTAGCAAGAAAAAAATACTCTAGAAACAAATCGTAAAACGCAGCACTGAGGGACGAATCTTTGCAGCAGCCTGAGCAATGTTCTGTTCAGCTGCTTAAAGCTACTTATTCAAGCATATGGTTGTATAACCTCATGCTCAAAGCTAAGTGTTTATGGTCTTGCCATCTATAAATGCTGATAAATAGCATTAATGTCAAATTATGATGCAATGTACCAGTGCAACCTCCTCATCTTAAATTCTTTTCATAAAAGAGGCATTTTTCAATTATTACTTTGTTTTTGTCAGGCACAATAAAAGGCAAATATTTATTTATTTATTTGGTATAATACATATTTAGAGTTTTAAAACCATTACCTGGCTTCCTTAGTACACATATACTGTTAAATGTTGATTATTCACTTTTGTTCATTTTTTACTAACATTATACAATATTTACTTTAAGCCTAAATAGAAAAAAAATATGCTTTTTTTTATTAACAAACATACTTTTGTATTAAAAGAGACTAGTACTTTAATAACTCAAAAGTACTGAAGAAACATTGTAGGCATATTCATTTAAAACAAGTGAAACCACCTCTGATGGTGGTGACACAAATCTGACGGTGGTGACAGTGGCCTTATTACAACATACAATTTCAGTCAATGGCTTCTTACTTAACAACTATTTGGTCCAAAAAATAACACCCTGAGCACCGTAATAACATTTTTCAAGGAATACAGGTACAATTAAGCAATAGCATTTTTAATGGTGCCCCATCGCCATATTATCAAATAATTTGTTTTACCATTATTTTTTACCATTAAGTTATTATCAGTAGCAATTATGTACAATGCATGATATCATCTTAAACTGTCATGTAGTGCCCCCTACTCATAAAATAATGCATTCTATTCTTCTGTAAACTGGACTGTAAACTGTGTATTGGATGTGAACAGAAAACAAATAACAATTGTGAGCACTGTGGTAAACATTCGATACATCGATTAGTAATAGGCTATCATCAATAAATGTACCCCTTAACCTCTTAATAATCATATATGTGTGTGTGTGTGTGTGTGTGGTTGTGTAATCTCCCTGCAAGCATGTACTCCATTATTCACTGTATCTGTTACATATAATATATGTACTTACATTAAACAAATGTAGTTTGTTCAGTATATGTATGCAAGATCGCCGACGGGTTAATTTTTTTTCATGAAGTACATTTACTGGATCAGCACACTGTAGAATGATGCAGCAGACAGCTATTCAGAAAAGACAGTAAAGTCTGCTTATGATGCAGCTCTAAAAAATATGGACAAAAGTATTAAGACACCTGACCATTACTACACCAACAGGGACCTTGCATTCAAATCCATAGACTTTAATATGGAGTTGGTCCCCTTTTCCAGCTATAACAGCTTCCACTCTTCTTGAAAGGCTTTTCACAATATTTTGGAGTTACTGTGTGAATTTGTGCCCATTCATTCTGTAGAGCATTTATGAGGTCACACACTGATGTTGGACTTGAAGGCTGGGCTCATAATCTCTGTTCCAGTTCGTTCCAGTTCATCCCAAAGATGTTAGATGGGGTTGTGGTCAGGGCTCTGTGCGGGGCAGTCAGGTTCTTCCACACCAAAGACTTGGCTTTGTGCACTAGGGCACAGTCATGCTGGAATAGAAAAGGTTCTTCCCCAAACTGTGTCTATAACTGTGGAAGCATGGTGTTGTCCAAAATGTCTTGGTCTGCTGAAGAAAGGGGCCACCTGATTTCAATAATTAAGACATGTGTCCCAATACTTTTGTCCATATAGTGTATAAGACCGGACGTCAGCCTGATAAAGATCACACCAAAACGTTGCTGCATTGCTGTCTGCAATCTGTCTACTTCTCCAAAGATGATATAGAAATACAGTGATGTGGTTTAGTTTGGGGGCATATTTGCTTCAGTTCGTCACATTAGAGCACTGGTGTATGTAGGGTGAAGACTGCCCTCCTATCAGCACTAGGGTAAAACCTCATATCAAGCGATAGTGAGACAGATGGTGTTTGGAAAATGTATTGTCTGCCAACTTGCTATTGCCTTCTGGACAACATGGATGAGAAGATAACAGCCATAAAAATCCCATCACCATCTTTTTTTAGCTGTACACTCAAGACGGAGGCTTGATGGAGGTGACTTGACTTGACTTGGGACTCCCCTTACTTGACTCATGATGTGTACTCACCCTTAATTGACTTGTGACTTGAACTCACCTCTAAATGATTCATGACCTACACTTATCGTTAACTGACACATGGCTTGGACACAGCCTTAACCTTTTGAACTCTGGGCCATTTATGAGCGTTTTTGCATCCCTTTGTAACATTTTAATTCCATAAGCTAGCCATTCATGCCTTCTGTTGTTTTTTTCAGAAGACCCAGGGCTACTTATTCATGTAATTATTTGATGTGAAACTAACTAGTAAAATCTTGATATTATCATATTTATGAGCAAATTCTAGTTTTTGACTTTTTTCCTTTTTTTGTTTCTACAAGACAATGTTTTTTTAGTTGAGATTCAACATTACAAACATATTGCCAGGGCTGAAGGGGCTAGCCCTGCGCTTCCTCAGGGCATGGAACAGGCAGAGAAGTAGGGATCCATGCTGATACGTTTATTCAAAAAAAGCAAAATAACAGAAATAGGCATGAGGGCCGTCAGGAACGTGAACTACTGTAGAACTAGATCCAGGATAACAGGCAGGGAAAATGAGGCTGAAATGAGGTGATGGACACATTACTGGGGATAACACAAACAGGACTTAAATACTAACAGAAATCAGGGGCTAAACACAAACCAGATGGAACACAGGAACACGTGACAAAACCAGAACAGAACATGAATCAAAAAAAGTCCTCAAAACCACAGAACAGAAAACAGAGCAAAAACGGAACTGAAAAACCTACAGAAAAGCAGTGGCCCTCACTGGCCACTGACCGAACCGTGACAGTTCTTAATGTTCAAAATGTTTTCTTTGAATAGGTCAAATTTTACAAGCAACACACTAGCCTAGTTTTTATACATAGCATAAAAGTTAAAAACAATATATGCAGTGTTATCTTCATTTTAGATGTCAAAAATGGATTTGCGGCTCCCAGTGTTTTGTCTTTTGTGGAAACCGGGTCCAAATGGCTCTTTGAGTGCTAAAGGTTCCCAACCCCTGGGCTACATCAAAAATGTACTAAATCTATCAAACTGAAGCAAATAATGAATATTAAGTGAATATTAATTTTGTCCTTATTGCTCTACATTTCATTAACCTTGCAAGTTCTTTTAATAGTCTGTAAAGTTGACTGCACTAGAATCACTTGTCATATTAATCACGGCTGTTATTTGTTTCAGCAGTGCAAAGTGAAATACTGTACACTAGACACCAGAGTTTAAGATATTTAAGGGAACACCAGTAAATTATTATGAGATAAATAATTCTGTAACTATGTACAGTAGTTTCTTTATAAACATTCTTTGCCTTCACCATTTTTTCAAATGAAAAGTATGTTTATTTTATTAGATATTTTATTGTATTATTGTTCTACAGCTTTTTTTTATTCATAATGGAATCATCAGTTCTGGTCTTCCTTTGGGAGTATTATTTTACACCATACATTGTAGAATAGTAGCATCATAATTAGTGCTGCGTTGACGTGAGACTCTTATCGGGTGATAAAAAAATATAAGCTGTGATGCTGGTAGCCTAGTGGTTAGGGCATTCACCGTGCGATCAGAAAGTCCAGGTTCGATTCACAAGACTGCTAGGGACCGCTGAGGACCACACAATGCTCCCTGGGAGCCATGTTCTTGGCTGCCCACTGCTTCACTTAGTGAATGGGTTAAATGCAGAGGTTGAATTTTGTGCTGTTCACACTGTGTGCTGTGGTGTGTTCATGTATGACAGAATTGTCACTTTCACCTTGATATTTTAGTGCAGGTGTATGCCTACTGTGAAACAGGGACGTCACTAGGAGGAAAAGACAAGGGGTGCTTAGCCCCCAGGGTTGTAGGAAGGAATTAGCGTGCATAGAGGGCTGACTTTTCACTTTCACTTAAGTAAACAAGTAAAGTTAAGCAGTGAACAGTAATGGACACTCATAGTATTGTTCTGTTGAACTGAGTACAAACGGTGCAACAAGAGAAATATTACTAAATGGAATACTCGCTAACAAGCAGCGCAGTATAGCTTCGCCTGGGTCCTAATGCCCGCCTACTACCTACAGCAGCTTCAACAGCCAGTACATCATTTTAATTCAATAATGATAGCTAGACTTCTTATTTTTAATTTCAATTCATTGTCTTGTTTCTATTTGTAAAGTGCGTATCTGCCCTCAGTGATATCTTGTATGAAATGTTTTGATATATAATTTAAAAATAGTAGAATAATGACTATATCTTTAGGGTGGCTTGGGATCATTGGGGGGTGGGGCGCTTCAGACCTTTGGCAGAATTCAAATGAGCCATTTTAATCTAGATTAATCTAGATTAATTCAAAGATTACAGTGAGATTAATCTAGATTAAAATCTATGCCCACCTCTACAAATAAGACTACACAAAGTTCAAAATTTCAGTGACTGGTTAAAGCATTTTAGCTAAAACAATACTGGTGTTACATAATTAACACAGCGCTGCACCAAACATCAGGTGCAGCTGCTCAGCTACTGCAGTGGAGAAGTCGATGTTCTGACCTGTGATATTTGCAGTAACCAGCTCCATAAAGGACAGCACTATAAAGGTAGGTGCTGCCTCCCCTGGGGCCACACACTTCTTGCGAGTCAAATGATGCTTCCCTGGGTGACCCACAAACTTGATCCCTTTGGGCACAGACACCTTCACATGAACCTGCAGAGAATGACCAGGGAAAGAGTGTAAGTTATGGAGTTTTCCTCCATAATACATAATACATTGTGAATGGAACTCTTAGCACACAGGATTGCATCATATCTCCGTTCATTCGCTCTCACTTTCTAGCGCTCATGTAGCGTGACTTCCTGAAGGCTCATAAAGGATTTTGGGGAATTGGAGGCGCATTGCTCATTTTCCATGCTGCCTGACTCAGGGCCTCCCATAGTCCCTTAAGAATTCTGCCTCTGCAATAAAATAAATGCGCATCGGTTCTTTTTGCCGCTCCGCATCCACATGCCATAGTACATAAAAAACAGACCTCAAAATAAGTATATGGAGGTAGTCTATTCAAAATGGATCCAATGTTAACTTGCATAAATAGAATCCTGAAACCATGTGCTTTAAACAATAAATGAAATGAAAACTCATAACGCGCCAATTAGCATCACGCACGTGGTTCAAACTACTTCAGCTGACACTGGGTGACATACCTACTGCTATTTAAAATGACTTTAAGATGGCTACTACTACTGTTTAGCTATATAACGTACCTTCTTCCATTTTGCATTTTTGTACATCTAGGGTGGAAAAGTGTGTAATATGTTTTTCTGAACTATCATGTTAATGGGTTTTCCATTTGATTAAAAGGGGCATTATTAATGCTGGCTTTTGTAATTACATATTTTCTCAGAAATAACATGTGTTTTTCAATATAAACTTCAGGAACTGGCATTCACTCTCATGCTTGCTTTTTCCCAGGCTGTGTCTCTCCCTCTCACCTCTGCACAGGTGGGGAGGTAGTTGTAGACGGTGAGAGGGACTTTGGTCTGTTCTCCACGAATCACGCTGTATGGCAGGGTGAAGTCGATGAAGAATGGTTTAAATGACCGCAGTTCTGCAGGCTGCGCCAGGCCCAGACCCTTCTCCTCTGACAGACCAATCGCTTCCGTCACCCATGTGGTGATAGAATCTGGGACATCCAATCGTAGCTCAGCTTCTCCAGTTACATTGCTGTTAAGTTATAATGGTAAACGTTAATTGTAACTTATCATAGCTAGGCAGAAGGCCAGACACAATGGAAATTAACTAGTCTGGGAGCTTTTCAGTACCTGACATTGAGGCAGTGCCATACCCATGTCTCAGGGAAGAAAGTGCGCCTGTGCTTGACTGTCCTGTAAAAGTGAAAATAAATAATCAAACAAGATAATCACAGGTAAAGAAGGAAAGTTGAGTCTGTAAGACATGATTAGGAACCAGTAAGTTTATTCAACTCCATATACCACTACATACTTTTAATGTTAGCTGACCCATTCTTAAATGTTAGTGTGTCCAGTTCTGGTCTTAGGAGACTACAGTCCAGTATAAATCTGGGTGGTGGTAGCTCAGTGGGTAGGATACTTGCCTCCGGATCAAGTGGTCATGGGTTCGAATCCTACCTTCAGCACCACCACTGGGTCCCTGAGCAAGACCCTTAACCCTAAGTTGCTCCAGGGAGAGACTGCCCCCTGTAGATAAGGGATTGGAAGTCGCTTTGGATAAAAGCGTCTGCTAAATGCCGTAAATGTAAATGTAAATCGGAGATGGTCATGGTAACTAACTTCTGAGCTGAATCAGGAATACACAAGCAGGAAAATCACCAAACTGAAACGCAAGTGGATCTTATTCAGAATGTGAGGGTAAATACCGAGCAGCTGAACGGGGGTGCACAGATGCCTGAGTAGAGGTGTGAGGCTGGAAGGCAGGTACGGCCTCGTCTGTGTACATGCCTCCAGTCTGCCTGTGATTCAGCCTCACCATGTCTGTCATCACCACCAAGCCAGTCTCCTGCAACAGACATAGCCACACACACAGCTCTGCTTCAGTACGTTCAAGAAGAGGCCGCCTTTTCTTCCCATGAAGCATAACACACTGGGTGCACTGGAGACTAAGTTAACTGAAATGCTGAACTTTGTCCTTGCATCATAACATACATTTAGATCTAATTACACAAAAACATGCCTGGACTTATTAGCACATACATGAATTCACATGTATCACTTGACCCTGCAACAGCAGTGCTTCACATTCTAACAGTGCATCACATGCTAAGATTCTCCGTCCTAGTGTTAGTATCATATGATCTGGTTGGACTTGGATGTGACTAAACTGTGGGTAAAAAGCAAAACAATGCAAAACATAAAAAGCAACAAAAACTTAATACATCAGCACAAACCCAATTTTCACTAGTATGATAAATCATTACTGGTAAGGTAATAATTCTTTTAATAATTCTGCTATTTTAGAATAAAGATTATCAGAGTTATATTAACAGACACATAACAATGTGCCCTAAGTCTATTATTAATGCAGTATTACTGCACAGTGTTTTTACAAGTGAGTCATTTGACTGAGGAACATTAAGTCTCACATAAATCGTGTGCCACTGAAAGCCCATAATAATTTCCTGTTCTGCTTCTGAAATGCATTAAAAAAACAAATGCAAATCTTCTCCATGTTATCACTTAAGGGTGTAACTCCTTTAGTATATCATTATATGTGTACATACAGACTGTCATGTTGTTGTATTGTTATATATTGTACAGTTCTTCTGCTTTCTGTGCTTCTACTTTCTTCTTTTGCACTGTCCACTTTACTGTGTTAACAAGGTAAATTTTATCTTATTATTTATTTTTTTACAAGCATCATCACCATATAATTGCTCCATAGAAATTTCAAAACAAAGTCCTGTCCATGACCTCACCGTGAACGCAAACCGAGCATCCTTGGTGATGTCCCAGTGCCACGGGAACACTGAAGAGCGCCGTCGGCGTGATGACAAACCAGGCCACCAAAAATGGCCATCGTCTTTGGGGACGCCAAAAGCGTCAGACACATCAAAATCAGCAAGTTCCTGGAACACCTGCAAAATACCATTTTAAATTACATTAATCAAAAGACAATTGTTAAAGATGCAGAAAGTCCTGGAAGAACTTGCAAATGAATCTTTCTTATACCTTTTCGGGGGTGAGCTGGAAGCCGGGTTTCAGGAGGTACATACTCTTGTCCACAGTGGCCACACACACACATGAGCCCTTCTCCCCTTTGACACGAAGGCTGACCGGATTGCCAGGCATCGACTCGTTGGTGGACATAGAGACTGACACCTAGAGGACAGCATTAGTCTTTATTAGCAACGAGGTAACAAAGAAGAAGGATGGAAATCTAAGGTATAAGTACCCAATTCTCTACAGTTTAGTTTTAGCGTGAATTTAAAAATATCCTAATCTGGTGAATCAGTCACTTCAGAAGAAGCATTTAGCACCTTTGAAGTAAAGAACAGAGTGATGGTCAGAGGAAGTGGAGACAGACCTGATTCTCAAAGCGAGGTAGCACAGGGACCTGCAGGCTGTCAGTCACACCTTCTCCATTGTCCCGCACATAGTAAACCAGAAGGCGGCTGAGGGGAGCCATAGCAGCAATGACGGGGAACCGCAGCACAGACATACAGTTGTCTGACTCATCCTGACCTGAGCCACCTGCTGAGCCTGGAAAAGTAGCCCATCAACGCAAACCCCGAGGGGAAGACTCAGTGAGCAGTAGCAAAAGTACTTTTTAAGTACTCAACCAATAATATGGACATTCCTTGTCTCTATATTACACAAGGTCAAATGTTTACCACTGCTGTTAAATGTATGTGTCATGTAGAATAGACTTTATAATATGCACGGAGAATAGAACATGGCAACAGAAAGCTTGATGGTTGTTCTGAGTTTTATAAATAGAATTTTGAGCAGAGAATTTTATAAATCTCATTTTAAAAACTTCTGTCAGCTTATCATATTTGCATGCAAATCCTGTAAGTAGATGATGCAGTTGAATAAATTAGTTGTGTTTTCAGTCAACTGGATGACAATCAGGTATGAACAGGCATCCTGTTTTATTTAAAGTAGGGGAATCTAACAAAGACGCATATGTGGAAGAGTATTTTGGCATGAACAAAAATGATTTAAATAAAAAGAAAAGAGTTTTTACTGGTTGGAAAAGGTTACAAAATTGTGTACAACAAGACCTCAGACCAAGACCTAGGCATGCAATAGTCCATGAAGGGACTTCCGTTCATTAGAGCAACTATTAGAGCAACTATTAACGACAATGGCAGGGATGCAAGGTGAAAGCCACTGCTAGCAATAAAACACTGCTGCCCATCTACAGTTTCTAAAAATGAGCTGAAATTCCTCCTAGCTGATGTGCAGGACTTATACACAGGTATGTAATTTTGGATCATTGTCCTTAATTTTCTTATTTCCTTAAGTCTTATTTGTTTGATTGGTATCTCTTTATCTACCTTTAGTTAAAAAACATTTTAAACAACTCACAGACCTTCTAGCACCACTGTAGGTGTACAGCAGAAATCCAGCAGAAAAAGGCCTCTACAACACTATTTTGAGCCGAATGCCCCAGTTACAGCATTAACATGACTACTGCCCTTATTACTATACTGACCAGATTCACGTGTTGGCTGTGGAGTGGTGTGAATGCTCTTGTCGAAAGTGACCGTGGCTCTCTTGTTGCGCTGGGCGGTGCTGTTAGGATGCCTGTGGCCCGACTGGACAATATTCCCACGGGACGTGATTTCATAGTGCAGGGTGAAGTTGCAGGGGCAAGTGGACTTCAGCAAGACCTCTGCTTCTCGCCCAATCTGCAGGAACATGTTGGTCATAAAATTACTAAACAATTACAATGCCAGCTCATAATAAATAACCTTTTTCAAACCTGCAAAGCTGCTTTCCAACTAATCTCTCTATAATCTGTTCACAGTCCCAACGATTCACACCCATCATCATATGACGGTATTGCTATAAAAATTGTACAGAAGCAGAGTTGGATGTTCTGTCTTGCTGATCATTTTTAGGAAAAGGACTGACAGTGGGCTAAAATTAGAAGCCTTACTATGAGTGGAGAAATGGGGCTCTGGAGCTGAATGTGACACTTGCTAGGAGAGTACCAACTACTGATTGACAGATAACTGGGCAGATACTGGTCCCCTGCTGGTTTTCCATCAATGGCTATCACCTTGGTCTGGAAGAAACAAAAGAAGAAACAGTTCATAATATATGCAAAGTTATGCAGGGTACTCAACAGGATAAGAGACTTTTAAACACAGTGAGCTTTCTATTTCCAGCATTTACCCCATTGCTTTAGAATCAGAAAGAAGTTCTGTAGTTCACTAGATCCCTGTGAAATTTCTCATATGCTCAAACTGTTACATTTCAGACAGCTTGTTGAAAGAGGCATCCCTATCCCTGACAAAAGATGACAAGCTAAATTTTAGTTCTAGGCTAAATTTGAAGCAGAGCTGCAGGACACCCCTCAGACTCCAGCCAGCATGACCCTCCCACTGACCTCTAGCCAGACGTACTGGGCAGCGGTGGGGATGGATGGGATTTCAAAGGCTGCCTCGCCATTCTGGGAGGTCAGCTCACTGGTGTAGACGTTATCCTTAGGGGTAAGTTCAGCCTTCACACGAACCTGGACGCCATCCGCAGGGCTCCCATCTGGATACATCACCTCTATCTGGGAAGCATACAACAAAATAAGGGGTTAGATGTTTTGCTTAAAATACTTGCAGCAAAACAAGGGCACATGTTATGAAATCTCCTTTTGCTTTTCATTAAGAGTGCTATGCAAACACTGTTACAGTTTCAAAATATTCTTTCTACTATCCAGTTCACAAAGTCCATAAATGGAGACTAAGCTGGACTACATTCTGAACAACACAAGGCAGTCAATCAAAACGAAGATTAAAAAAACAACTTAGCCAAAACAAAGAGACACTACAGCAAAAAAACATCAGGGATAGAAAAGGGGTTGGAAATAGTCATGGATTACAATTCATGTTGATATGTGGAGGAAATAATAAAACACAATATATGTATACTGTCTGTCTTTTAATAAAGAAACTGGTGAAAACTCATGCCTGAAAGGAAAACATTTTTAGAATAATTTCCTGGTTGTAAAAACATCTCACCTTCCCCTTATAAGGCAAACCAGGCTTGAACTGTTTCCGTGTGTCCTTGGAGTACTTGATGTCGATGAGTTGCTTATGGACTGGTGTGGAGTCATCAGACATGGTCTGTCGGCCCCCATCCACACTGCTCACTGACACCCACATGTTTACTGTACCCCGGAAATGATCAGTGACATCCAGAGGCATCATATCCTTCACACAAAGACTGAAGGTGGCTGATCCTTTGATCTACAGAGAAAGACCAAGAGAACGTAAAAAGATATAGTATGAGAGCAACATTTGCATACTTTTAAATGTTTACACATTGCCCTGAAAAAAATGCTCTCAATTTATTCACAGATTAATGAATTGTATATTCATGTGTAATTTGTGCTCAAAGCAAAGAAACTGAGAGAAAATTGATGTTATACATATTTTGTTTTGTTGGAATGTTATACATGTTTGAATCAAGTATATTAAATATTAGTTTTTTTTTTCAGTATATGTTCCTCTTCTGATTAAGACTGAACCAAAATTGTGTCTGGTTGTCATTTTCAGAAACAATCTGCATGTACTAATGAGACAAAAACAAATTTACCTCCATAGTCTTCACCACAGGATGGCCAACTTCATGCCTGTAGTATCCAACCCCATTTACTGTCATGTTCACCGTTAACTTGCCTGTTACCGGCTTTCCGAATGTGTACCTAATGGAGAAGTGACAGTAAATGTCATATTCTATACAACTTAGTGCATTCAGTTCATTACGTTCTTACCTGGCCTTTACAGTGGCCTGTTCACATCTGTTAAGGTCTCGTATGTATGGAGGGGGCTCCACAATCAGCTCAAATCTAGGTGTTACTGTTGTGAAAAGAGATTTCAGGATTAACACAATGGTAATCCAATTTAAAAAAATCATACTTTCTAATATTATAAAATTTCTACCCTTGACAGAACTTACCATACTTCTGAACTTCAAAAGACTTGTTATAGGTGTGGCCTTGGACCTCCACGAAAACAAGCCATTCACCAAAGACCGGTTGGTCTGATAGTGGGAAACTCATGTTAACAATCCCTGAGGAGAGATACCAAAGCATTTCCATATTTGAAAACTGAAATGGAAATGGAACAGCCTGTTTTGAAGGCCTTGTTTTTGCAATGATGAAACAAACTCAATTCATTTAGACCTTACTATTCTGCCTACAGTCTTTTAACACACTGAAGTCATAAGGCCTAATACACTGTAGCCAATCAGAACAGAGGTTATTTACACATTTCAGTCAAAAATGCCTTTTTGTGTTTATTTGTAAAGGGCAAAGAAAGGCTGGAAGATGGTCTTACAAAAATCAATAGTAACTATTTTCTGGTACATAAAACCACAAACAGAAGGTGGCCCACAGGAAAAAAGTAAGATACAGAGAAAATGTAGGATGTGGGCTCTTCAAATGTAAATGCAATAGTATCACTGCGAGTGCAGTTAAACCTGTTAAAAGGACAATGAGCCTCACCACAACAAACGGGCCTGAGATCTTTCCATTGGACCATGCGAGATCCTCTTGGGTCCTGAGGAAATACATGTGTTGGTAAAACCATCTAGTAAAAAAACAACTTCTTGTCTAAAACTAGGGGCCACTTTACACATCTGAAAAAGGTTGCTGAAAATTAGAGTTAAGTAAACTCACTCTAAGTCCCCTATTGCCTTAAACAAATTAACCTTGGCCCCTTTCAAAGGCTGAGACAGTGGGAGCTGTCAGTCACAGCTAAACTACACAGACCCCCTGACAGCCACTTGCCACAGCAAAAGTTGGTCGGCTGCAGTGGCTGACTAACACAAATTTGCATACTTAGCAAACATTTATCCAATGTACATGCCGCCCGCCTCCACCCCAGTCGTTTATACAGCTTCCAGAGGAATGTTCTGAAAGCAGACAGCCGTGTTTGGTCCCAGAAAGGCTTCAAAGGCCAGGCAACATGTGGGATGGGAGTGACAGCTGAGCCTGAAGTGGCAGGAGGTGGTGGCCTAGGCAAAGCTGCCCCTCTTTCATCTCACCCCCGTTGCCCATGTGCGTTCTACGTCAGGGTTAGACCATGAACTGAAAGGCCTGTTATCAAACAGCACAGGCCTATAATCTTGTGCCTGTAGGGAAAATAAAGCTCAAAAGCGCCTTGTGCCACCGGGGTGGTCTCAACCGCATGACCAGTACTCACCACGACGTAAGCTTCAATCTGTAAAAAAGAAAAAGGAGAAAAAGGGGTGGGGGAGGCAGAAGGATGGCACGTTAGACTCAGTGCACAGCGGTACAGTAGAAGGTGCCCTCTCACCCTCTCCCCTCCTGCTTCAACAATCCCACATCTGTGTGAAGTAGTGCTGGCCTTCAGCAGCCGCTGAGCCTCAAGACTTGGTTGTGAATGAGAGCAGTATCTAACCAGAGATGTGCTTGGTTTGGAGACGCTTCAGGAAAATGCTGTCGACTCCAGGCTGTCGGCATTAAACATTGTAATTGCTCTGTGTTTGTGTGTGTGCATGCATGGCAGGGTTCACCAAATTATTGCACTTTTGTCTTTATTCTGAAAAACCACAATAATTTACATTTATTGTCTTAGTCAGCAGGTAAAGCTAATCAAAAGTGATCAAGCAACAAAATGCAAGTTCTTATAAGTGGGGGATGCCAGTCTATGAGCATATAGGTGGGTAGTAGTCTAGTGGGTAAAACTTTTTGACTTTTCGTTGACAGGTGTTGTTTAGGTGTACTGAGCGTGCAGTAACTTGGTTGAATAGTGGACATTGATTTAAGTTGATTTAAGCTTTACAGGTTTAAGAAACAGTCTACTTGAGTACTGATATACATCGCTCTAGATAAGAGTGCCAGCTAAATGCTGTTAATGTAAATTTTAAACATTTGTCTGTGCCCACAAAGTCGCAGGTTCGTACCCCCTCTTTCTCCCATTGTGTCCTTGAACAAGACACTTAACTCTCAGTTGCTCCAGAGGCACTATCCCTGTAACTATGACTGTAAGTAGCTCTGGATAAGGGCATCAGCCCAAATGCCACCTTTACTCTGCTTGTGCCAAATAGAGCATGATTTGATGTCAGTTGTCAAAGAAATATGTCACTATACCTTGTCACTGGCAGGTCTCAGGTCTGGCGTGACGGAATAAATGTTGATGAGCACTGGTACAGAGAAAACAAACAATAAGAACCAAAACTCGTATACATCTCCACTCTTCCGCAAAAACTTTCACACAGGGTCACTAAACACAATAGACACAATAGACACAATTTTTGGATCAGCCAAGACATCTTTAATGTAGGAAATTATCCTTTTTAGTGTTGCACTGAAGCTACAAAACTAATGTACAAAATGAACGAAGGCATGGACAAAATTCTGTTTCAAAACTGACATTTTTATACAAACCACATAAGCGAAACTATCTGAGATTACTGAACTTCGTGAATAATGAGAATACCTAACGCAAGCTAGAGCAAGTACGTCACAGTTTTCATGGCTCTATTTGAATTTAAGCTATTCTGATAACTTGCACAGTCTTACAGGTCAACTTAGGGGCACATCTCAGTACATGTTGTTCAACTAGATTCAAGATTCAAACTTTTAGTGTCATATGTACAGGAGAAATTGCATTTCTCTGTGCAATGAAACTATTTCTCTGAGCAACTATGTACGGGAGGAAAAAAAAGAATCTTGAATCTAATTGCTCCATTAATTGTCTCACAGCTCCAGAGTGAAACTAAAGAAGAAAACATCAGACACCAAACATGAGTGAATTAGATTTTTCATGGAATTAACTACCATAGCTAAGAACAGTTATCATCACAGTGAAGGAGAAGACAAAGACCTTTGTGCCGGGGTTTGTAGATGGGCTTGTCGGTCTGGATAAAAACTGCTGTGCCCTTGCTGTCAATGGTCACGGTGGTGTGGTTGTGGAAGATGTATCCGCCCTCAGTGAGGTGCCGGTTCCCCCAAACCTTGAGAAGAGCTTGACCCCGCAAGTCTGACGGCACCTGAGCAAAATCACAACAGCTACTGCACTAAACAACTACAGGAGCAAACTGATGACCTGAGCTCAGGCCTTAAAGCAAAGTTATTAATGCCTCAGATTTGTTTTTTTGTAAACTGCCCTGACTTGAGGCTAAAGGATTCAACATATTGGCATCATGACCATGTATATCAATGCAGCCTATTTATAGAAAGACCTGTAAAAGCACAGTTACTGCTGGACTCACCTTCAGTTTGACAGTGCCTTTATCTGAAAGAAAAAGAGATTTATTTGGTCCATTGAAAAACACTGTATATATCAAATAGCTTCTGAATTTGGACTAGGCAGTAAACAACAGCACAGTGTCTTCAGTTAACACATCTGGGGTGAGTGAGTGTTCTATATACAATGGATCGTTAGGCCACGGTGCTCTGATTAACTTTAGCTTTAACATGAAATTGCAGGTATGCATCCCAGCAGTTGTGGTTTGAGGACTGTGCAGGTCAAAGGTTAAACAACATAAGCAGTTTAAGAAGCTACAGATAACAGGACTGAGCTGACCAAGTTTGCCTTTACTCGATTAATGGTTTAGACTGATAATGCTGATCCTGGGTCAGACCAAAACTGTCTAACAGAGTACTTACCTAGGACAGTGCCATGGCTATGTGCCACCGTCTCACCCTTAACACTCAGCTGCACCTGCACCCGTGTCTCTTCCACCGTGTTAAAGAGGGTGATGCTCACTGTCTCCTCCACTCCAGCATGGAACACTGATGGAGCAGCTATTAAGTAACCCCTGTGCAATATGGGGCACACACATTAATGTGATGAGTATACAGGCTCTGGAGAATCCACAAAAATAGTAAACATGGGGCCTATTTTCTCTCTCTTTCTCAATTACTCACACACACATACACACACACACACACACACACACACACACACACACACATACACGTGTGAGGTTAAAGATTTGCGTTTCTCAAAGCTAACATACTGTAACTGAAAGCAAGAAAAGCATTACATATATCAGATATGTCTTCTATGAGGTCCCTGTCACTGTTGTTTTTTGAACAATTCAAGGTTTTGAAGGGAGTTAATATAGAGGTCAAAGGTCTAAAACCTTCTGAAAACATGATGTAATGTTGCAAGAAGAAAAGCTGCAGCAAAACCGATCAAGATGCCGATCAATAATCAGTATATTATTTTTGTAATTACTATGGTCACGCAACAACAAAAGGATTCAGGATAGAAAACTGAACTAGACACAGATTTCACTCTACTGAACCTCGTGGAGATGCACTTAGCAATGCTTTTAAAATTCATGACCTAAGTACTCTGTTGTACAAAACCAAAGCTTCTACGGTTTTGGCCTTTTACTATTCACCACCACCGAAGAAGTAACAAAGCGTACATGAAAGAAATTTCATTTTGTAACCAGAAGTACACAACCATGAGCCAGGGCATTACATATAAGCCCAGTATATTAATGCAATCCGCATAAATGATAACATATTAACACATGTCCTTGTGAGTTTGAAATATTCAGGTAACTCCCAACTGCCTCTATATATGAACAATTCAGAACATTTAAAGTTTACATTAATTTAAGGGCTCTGTGACCTAATATATAACTGCTTTAGAGTGGTGTGTGTGTGGGTGTGTGTGTGTGTGTGTGTATGTGTGTGTGTGTGTGTGTGTGTGTGTGTGTGTGTGTGTATGTGTGTGTGTGTGTG
>JBBPDB010000039.1:10737607-10751961 GCA_037974465.1 Brachypetersius altus
GTGTGTGTGTGTGTGTGTGTGTGTGTGTGTGTGTGTGTGTGTGTGTGTGTGTGTTTGTGTGTGTGTGTGTGTGTGTATGTGTATGTTATCTAGAGGCTGGCACTACTATGCAGCAAGCCTCATCTTAAGCAACGAGAAAAATCCCCCTGAAGCTTGACGCTGGGAAGCTGTCTGATCTGCATTTCTTGCATAGCTAGAAATCCTCTCCAATTCTTCCAGTCACTTTACTGTTAAAAAACAGAAGAAAACAGAAGGCAAATCACAACTGTCTGGGGGTCTTGAAGAGTGTTCTGGGCTGTTCATACAGGCGACAAGCAACTACAGAGTCCCTGTATGAATGTATAGGTGTGAATGGACTAAATGGATGGGTTTACATGGGTGAACATGCTCCACTGAAATGCAGGCAAGTTTACTTGAAGTAAGTACCTAAATCTTAACTACCAATGTTGTTCAAGAAGTATACCCCAAGGGTATATATATGCCCAGGGTATTGTTGAAACCACTAGAATACAGATCAGAATGTAAGCAGTGACAGTTAGCCCACATGCAGCCACAGGGTTACCAGTCTGGGTCAACAGAATGGTTCAGGAATTAGCACAGTCTGAGAAGCTGTTGCTCAAACACTGAAGAGCAAACGAAGCTGGGAGCACTTGAGGATTAAAGAGGTCAGTCAAGAGGGACATTAAAGAAAACACCATTAAATCACAGGACTTCCACATGTATGATACATAGAAGTTGGCACCTGCAAACATCAGAACAAGAGGATGATTGAAGTGTAGTTTTCCATACGTGTGGGCTGTTATATGAGATTTATACTGACTTATGACAATTTATCATCTTTTTAAAGCCCAGAATCAATTAGAAAACTAGTTGAAAAGTTATTTAGTGAACAACATGTTTATATATGCAAAGTGTTGGCCATGTCCAGGAAACCATTCGTGTAAGAGCTACAGAAGTAAAATCACACAGGAGGTGTAAATAAGTATTAATTAAAGGCTTCACAGGTTACCAAATGCAATTAAACATCTTAATACACCCAGCATTCATTATTATAGGACTTTTAGGAGCTATCCCTCCCTATCTGTGATATTTTTGCTCTAAATTGAAATATATGAGCAATGGCAAAGGAACTTCTCTCACCAACATTACAAAATAAAGTTAAAACTAATTGTGAATAAAGCAAAAAGTAGAGCTCTTTCCTTTGAGTTACACAGTATAGACTGGAAGTAAGTGGCTTAGGATGATTTGAACATGAATAGTTAATAGATATAAAATATAGAATAGAATATATTTGTTGTTGCAATCCACAGCAATGTACAGTGCAACGCGATACGATTTCTCAGCTCTGTAGATGCATATGTATAACATATATAATACATAGCAAATAACAAGTAAAGTGTGATATGAGTGGAGAATGTATCAGCTGTACCAACAGACCAGTGTTTAAGGAGAACTAGCAGCGTGGATGTGATAAATAAATAGATAAATATCTAGAACTAATAGTATAGGTGTCAAAAGCAGCAGGTCAGCATAAAGAATAAATCATTAATACACAGTAAACAGTACTGAACAGTTCTGCACTGAATGACATTCACATTGTTTTCTAGTTCTAGTTTTTTTGAGATTTTTAACCAGGTTTAAAGCTGTTTAGTCTTGTTGTTCTACCGGGATCCAGTACAACACAACTGGAAGACAGACAGCTGGGTCATCTCAGCCACATGTAATGAAGATATCAAAGCCAGTATGCCAATTAAATACGGGGCTTTAATACATAAGCTGGACACTTTTCATACAAACTTACTGTCGTTCCTGAGAAGAGGCTCTCCCCAACACATACAGGAGAACAGACCACCACAGAGTCCACGACCTTTGGTGCAGTGTAATCATCCTCGCTCCGTCTGCAAAACTGTCCTTTCAAATGATTATCAGGCCCAGCGGAGGAAGGTCTGTATTCCTTGAGAACGGTTGTTTCAGTTAGAGGTCAGAAATCAGCCACTGGCGGGCTCGTTTAGGCTCCCGGTTCAGCGTGAGGGAACTTTTTTATCTCCAGTCCCATTCCGTGCAACCCAGTTCTCTCTCTCTCTCTCTCTCTCTCTCTCTCTCTCTCTCTCTCTCTCTCTCTCGGGGGCTTACTGCTTACTTCTCTCCTCGCGCTTCTTGGCGTGCCTTGTCGTTACACTATTATGGAGAAAAGTATTGGGACGCCTGGCCGCTACACCAACAGGGACTTTAATGATACTGCCTTCAAACACATACACTTTAATATGGAGCTGGACCTGCCTTTCCCGCTGTAAAAGCTCCAACTCTTCTTGGAGGGCATTCCACAAGATTTTGGTGTGTTTCTGTGGGAATTTGTTCCCAGTCATTCATTCATTCTGAAGAGCATTTATAAGGTCAGACATTGATATTCCAGTTCACGCCAAAGGTATTGGATGGGGTTCAGGTCAGGTTGAGGTGATGCATTATGTTTTTTATTTCTTTTTTAACAGAGAGGTGAGGCATGATGCTTGGACTGAAATTAGAGGTTGTCTGCTGTCTGCGTGGTGGGACACAAAACATAGCAAAAGTAGGCAGACTTTTGTTGTCTGATTTTACTGGGACAGTCTGAGTAGAAAATCCATCAGTAAACTGGCCTGTATTTCTAAAGAGCTTGTATGAAGTCCAGATTAGGACGAGGAACTTTAACTGCACTCCTGAAGACACACGTGCTTTCAGACTGAGCCACGGAGCTGGACAGGCCACTGTCTCCTCCTAGTGGTACTTTTAGGCAGTACAGTACACACTATATGAACAAAAGTGTTGGGACACATTCTTTCAAGCATGGTTGATGGAAGTTATAGTCACAGTGTCCTATCCATGCTGAAATACGGTGATCCAAATTCCAAAATATTTTGAAAAGCCTTCCAATAACAGTTAACGCTGCAAAGGGGCGACCAATCCCATTTTTAAGACTACGTATTTGAATGCAATCTTAACGTCCCTGTTGGTGTAATGGTCAGGTGACCCAGTACTTTTGTCCATATATTGTGTTTCATTTCATAGGGGAAAGTCTCCTAAAAAGTGTTCTGACTACAAAGATTTCTATGAGATGTGGAGTACGACTGTGTGTGTGAGCTGTTCAGGCCTTAACTTTTCCACAAAAGTGATATTTAAGGAAAGGAAAAAAACAGTAATACAGTAATACTAAAATACATATTTTTTTAGTTTTAATATATGTAAAATACATAAACAGGATTTATGTTTTATTCTATATTTTAAAACGTATTATTTTTTAAAACACATAAAATAGGATGTATTATTATATTTAATTTTTATGTGTTTTTTTAATACATAAACTACAGGATTTATTTTATTTTAGGTTTTATTTAAATATATTATTCTTTAGATTTTTAAAATTATTTATTTTAGCGTTTTGGCTCGAGACAAGACATCTGAAAATAAATACCGAGACAGCAGTGTTTCAGTCTGTTACTTTTTAAAAATGAAGTTTTAAATGACGTTTATATCTGATTTGGCGCAATACTGCAAAAGATGGAATATTGACGTCATCTGACGTAGAGTGCCTTTTTTCATTGCAGCGAATGTAAACAGGAAGTAAGGTTGCAGTGACGCTGCATGAGAAAAAGAAGCATGGTGAGTTAATTTAAGGTAATTTAATGTAATATAATGTAATGTATAATAAATATAAACTGTTTACTTGCTCGCAGGGACAGACTGTAGCCTAATGAGACTGAGTCTACTCAGATGTTCTCTATATCTCTTTTCGTGATCCATTATTTTGATGCTCATTATTTTAATGCCATAACTTTTAATAAGTCCCCCATAGATTTCAAAAGTTTGGTCCGACGATTTTATGCACTTCAGGCTGAACGCGTGGAGGCGTACAAGCTGTTTGAAGAGTAAGTTGCCTCTTTACGATCACTTTCCACCGATGTTATGATTCTATCTACATGTTTCACATAGCTTGATGCCTCACTCCATTCCTGTTTCACCTGCACTGCACATGTCCATGCTTTCCCGCTGTAAAAAGCCCATAGATCCAGACAAACATACTCGTTAACTGTGCTGTCTACACTAAATACGTAGGTATTGGCACGCCTGCTCTTTAACGACATTGCATTCAAATACTTAGTTTAATATTGAGCTGGACCCTCTTCGCAGCTATAACAGCTTCCACTCAAATTTTTGGATTTTCTGTAGAAATTTGTGCCCATTCATTTTGTAGAGCATTTATGAGGTCAGGCACTGATGTTGGACAAGAAGGCCTGGCTGACAATCTCCGTTCCAGTTCATCCCAAATGTGTTGGATGGGGATGAGGTCAGATATCAGGATCCAGCCATGTCTTTATGAAACTTGATTGGCCTTCACTGGAAGCAAGGGTCCTAGCCCACACCTGAAAAACAGATGTGTCCCAGTTTTTTTTGTCTATATAGTGTCACTTTTCATCATGATCTGTTTGGTGAGGAAACTTTCTGCCACAATTCCAGGTTGCTGATGTGTGCTAAAAGTATTTCATATTTTACATTTTTAAAAGACCATAGTTTTTGGGGTTACATTTCTAAAATCCTAGCTTGCTGATTCCCTCGTCAGAAATGCCATGTAACCCGAGACTTGTTATTAAAGAGCTCATCTAAGTTCTTGTAGTCTACAAACCTTTTGCTAAGTAAAGGAAACAGAAAACGAAATATATTGTTACACTAAAATGCAGTCATATTATGCTGCTGCAGGTCCTTGACGTTGTGAAGATTACCATTAGTTTTCATGCATCCAAAGCATAACCATAATTTTTACAGAGATAAGACAATGTAACAACTGCCATCAACCAGTATGCTTGAAAGAAGATATATGAAATACATGGCAACACAGGGATTACACAGTAATATGGCATCATGACCCATTACACTCAGTCCTAAAAGAAGTAACTCCACTTACCCTTAAAGGACCTTTCCCTCATAAAGACTCTGGTTATGCCAATATGCTTCTGAATTACAAAGTAAAAGGTTATCAAATAACAAATCATTTATATTATTTGAGTTTGTATGATAGAACACTACTCTGCTTCATACACCTAAAGGAAAAAAAAAACTATTTCTGTCAAATAAATGCCTAATTTTCATACATTTATTGAGATGTTCTAATACTGTCTTATCCTGTGAATAAAAAGGTAGAAATAAATGATTTTAAGAGATTGAAATTAGTTTTAGGGACAATATTCTTCTTATTATAGGACATACATTCCGAGAACACATTTAAAACAGGCTGACATGGACCGTCTGGCTGATTTAGACTAACACAATACAGAAACCAGTGCCATATTGGGTTAATGTTAATGTGGAATGAGGAGCATTTGATTCTAAACAGACTACATTTTCAAAATCAGAACAAAATCAGACATTTCAAAAAGCTGCCTGGAGCTTTGAATTATACATTGCTTTCATTGAGATGATATGCGTTCCGCTTCTCTCTTTAGGAACATGGGAATCAAACCGATGTCCTCTCATAAAAGGAACCCAAGTAGTTTACCGAATAAACAATGTAGACTTTTTAAGCAGAGATAGGTAGAGAAAACTGCAATATTATTGTTGACCATCACAGAGTAATGTGATTGCCTTGTGTCACAGGGGTCATGAGGCGTACTTGAGGACAGGGCCCCACTATGACTTTGACCAATACAGACAGCTGGTGCATGAGATAACCAAGGCATTCTGCGGCATTTCCAAAGAGGTGCTGGAGATTAAACAGCATCTTCACCAAGACTTCGACCGCCCAGATCTCTCTGAACACATTGAGAAGCTGCAGATCAAAGAGAAGCAGAAACTTGAACTGGTGTGTACTTCATGTTTATCCTCATTTTTTTTATTTGACTTTAATATCTGTTACAATCAGTTTCTCTCATGGATAACGTTTTACTGGATCTCTGTGCTTACCCCATATGTGAAAAATTGCATGTAGTAAAAACTATCAGAGAAATGTGTACATTGATTAGTAATTTAAGACCTATGAACATTACATGCTCAAAAAGGTATGTTTAGAAGCCCCACAATGCAATATATGTAATAAATCCAAAAGCTTACCTCAGATATCGAAGCTTAAAAGCAAAGTTTCTCCACTTCTTTGCTGCAGTAACAGTCTCTACTCTTTTGAGAGGGCTTTAGACGGAATTGTACAGTGAAGCATGGCAAAGACGCTTTACATGCATACAGCAACAAGAGCTTTAGCAAGGCCAGGTACTGATGTTAGTTCTTGAACACAAACACCAGGCAGAGTAGAAAGTTGGGTACAATTTAGTCATCTCCGTTTCCACCCACTCCCACAGGCACATGATACCAAAAACCCAGGAAGGGTGAAGGTGAAAATGTGCTTTCTCTCATATAAAGCCGGCCATCTTTTCACGCGGTCCAGTGCAACGTCATGTTCGGACTCCAGGCCACAGATGAACTCACAATCATGCGATGCTACCAAACACTTTTTTTGTGCTGTTTCCCCAATTACAACCACAAGGGGTCAGCTTACCATGCAAAACAAGAGTGGAAAAAACACTGAGCACTAAACCAATGCAACATTAAATCTTTCTCTTCCTCTCTTTGCAGTAAATACTGTAAAACAAGTTGTAAGACAAAAAAAAAAGGGCTCATCTGAAAGTGCTCATGGAAAATGCGTTTTATGTCTGTAATCCCCATAGAAGTATTTCTAAAAATCTGGTGAATCCTGCAGTGTTTAATGGAAAGAAAATGTTGTTTGATCATTTTTATGAACTTTGACAGCACATGATTATCAGCAGTCTGATAAGTATAAATGGTCTTGCTTACAGACAGCTAAATTGCAGCTGGCCAAGCAGAGTGCTCAGGATCACCCGGACAATGAGGGCTGTCAAGAGAAGGTCCAGGAGATCAAACAAGAGTGAGAATGGCTTTGCGTTACTCTTCTTGCTTGATCAATATACGCCCATATTAAACATGCCACTGATGAAGATGTGCTGTAATAGCCCTCTTTCGGTCAATTGTTTCATTCCTGTTCTCTCTTTCTGCTTCATCAGCATCATAAAGAACAAGGAGGCTCTGAGTGACATCCTGCAGGACTTCAAGTATGACTCAGAAGAGCCAGAATGAAATGTAGAGACTATTGACCAGACAGATATGGAGGCTTTCCCATGACTGAGGAGCAGCTGAAGCTATTGCTTGCTACCTGTGTGCAGTGTGCACATATGCTGGTGATGTGGATGTCTTTGACCAGGTGGAGTGTGGCCTATTACTTGTATTCAGAAATGCTAATCTTTTTTTTTGTTTGTTTAATAATACCTTGTATTTTTAAGATCCATAAAATGAACTCACAAGAACATTGTCATCAGTTCATATTGTATTGAAAGAGGTTGCATAATATATATTAAATATATTGCAATTTTATACAAAAATAAAAGTGAGAGAACTTATGTACAAAGAAATAATGTGCAGCTAATTTCTAGGTACTTACCACACTATGAAAGATTGTGCTTTTCTACACAAAGTGTGCATGTCTCTGCTTCCTTGAGGGCACATTAATATTGTTCTGACAATTCATTGTGGTCAGTAATTGCTGCACCAAGTCAGAGCAGAGCATCTGCCTGGTTTTCAGAGGATTTTTTAGCAAGGAACTTTTCTAATGAGTCCAGAAGCTAGTCGCTCAGCAAATGATGCTCCAGGGACAAATTCCATTTCTTTCCAATTTTGACCTGGCTGATTGGGTCCCTCTTTCTCAGGCATGTGTGTTTTGCTCCGGCTACCTCCGAGCTCTGCCTTTTTTTGTGCCTTTGTCCTTGGAATGGTTTCTCATGCGCGTTCTTTTCAGTCTTTGTTCTTGGTTAGAGATTGTACGCAGTTGTACAGCAGGGACACATCAACGGATCATCTCGCCGCATTCTGGGCTCCATTTGCATTCTTCAAAAGAGCCTTTGGGTTTGTCAAAACAAACTATCCTAAGCACTTGAGAGTGATAAAAACCCCATAGTCACATTTGTCCACAAACTGTTCCAGTCTTGTTTGGACTTGTGCTAAGATTTACCGCTTTGTACTACCTGAAAGGCAAGAGAAATGACATTTACAATTAAATGTGATGACATGATGTATAGTTACTGCTGTAATGTAATTGGTACCAGCTCTTCTTGAGGCATGCCACATGCAGCTTAACCGTACTTAAAAGATGACAACAAAAAACATTCTAAACTAATCAAGTAATCCAAGTCTTTAACAGTCTCCTGAGACCAAAGAACTTCAACAATTGCTTTGGTCCAATGAGAGTACAGAGGATATGCCAGCTGACCTACACAGCCCCAGTGCTTTCTGTCATTTGGGGAAGACCTGCACGCACAGAGTGAACTCACTGCCGCTCTTGTCGTGCACATTTGCATCTTTATTCACTCAATCTTGCAAATTTGTGCTAATATTGGTATGTCATAAACATCATCAAACAACAGTACCAGACTGACTTGGTGCAATTCCGAGATCACAAATAAGACAGATGTCTTCTTAACTACCTGATTGCGAGTTTTGTGGGCTTTCTGTAACCAGGCGCGCCACTGATCATAGAGTTTGATGCTGATGTTGGTGCAGCCATAAGTGTGTTTTCGCACCCAGCCAAAAAACTGCTTTAGTTCCCTCCTCAGGGTGGAATTCTGCTCTTCTGATTTGGGATCACATGACCCACTCTGCAGCCGTTCTACAGGGAAAGATAGGAAAGGGTTGTCATGGTTACAAGTTGACCCAAATTGTACGAACGAGTGTCATTTAAGTAATGACAAAATAGTTACTAGGGGCCAAATAAACGTATTGTGACTAGTATTGCCATGTCTTTTAAGGGGAAATAATGCTGGTACCAGTAATTTCAGCTGATATCATTTTATATTATTGGAATAATTGCAGGATCACTTAATTGATAAATGTAATTTGTGTTGACAGTCATAGATACAATATGAAAATCAGAGGATTGTGGAAAATGACCACAGTCAACTTAAATAATAGCGATTATTTCAGATCTATCTGTGATTTTGCCAATACCAGTAAAACCACAGGTTGTCAGTACTGGCCCATAGTATCGACCAACCGTTCTCATCGATCGGGTCATAATAATCACTACAGCTGAAGAACCAAACCTCTATTCATCTTGAACAGACTAAATAATCAGAATGACCACAAGTACAGGTTTTACACTGTACTACTTGTGAAGAACTGTGGGTGTCTGAAGACTGTTCTAGTAGAGCAGAATTTGGTTCAGTACTTGTTCTTCTCTGAGCAAGTACCAAATAAACCACAATAACTCAAATATGGGGCTCTAAGGGGATCTTAAATCCAAAAGAATAAGAAACATAGCCAACAAAAGAGCAAAATACAGCTTCCTGTCTTTGGCCATGTGAAAGTCATGTAACCTGTCATTTCTGTGATTGATCCAAAGCTGTTTCCACTCAGTTTGAATGTGGCCAGCGCTTTAATCTGAACACACTCAAAGGGCTGCGTCTAGCCATCTACGAAGACATGCAAAAAGAATTCATCAACTGTTCCCTAAGGCCCATTGACATTTTGCTGGAGAGCTCTGAATGCGCTGATGAGAGATCCCTATCGAGTTGCTTGACATTTTTGTTTTGTTGTTTTCTGGGGTTACATATGGGCTGAATCTAATTAGCCCATGATGTTGCTGCTTAATCTGTGGGGAAAGGAAAGTTCCACTAAACTGAGATATTTAAACTGTGTGTGTCCTTTGGTTTTTATTGAAAGCTTTGATCGGAACGGATCCGCTGTGCAATAATTATTCCTACTCTTTGCATATAAATCTGAATCTGTTTTTTAAATTACATACAACACCAATGTCAGTTTTCTTTTATCAGTTTATCATTCTGGAGTCTAAACAACGTCATTATCACTGTTGCAAGAAAACATATCTCAAACAATATAAGACTTTATAGGATTAGGAAAGTGTGTTTGTGACATCTGTTATGGGGCCAATATCTATGAAAACCAAATTTATAGACGGTTTTTGAACTAAAGAATGTAACATATAAACATTGTTAAAGTTTTTCTCCCAGTCTTTGAAGTCCAAATATAGAAACTAAGCTTCAAAAACGGCCTGGGAGGTCACAAAAAACAACACACAGATTTATCCTAAAGTCATAAGGAGTGTTTCAGTCAACACTGCTTTTGAGGTGCAATACAGGACATCCAATCAGAACAGTAGTCATTTACATATATTCAGTCTTAAAGACAACCTATATTAATTCTAATAAATTGAAAGGAAAAATGAAAGACCACATTCTTTATACGATGTAAATGGATAAGTTCAAAGAAAATATAACATATATTGCTCTGTTTATATAACAGCAACAGTGCAGTACTTTAGTGGAAAGCTCACCGATGCTGGGCGTGGAAGCAGCTGTTGAGTGGCTCCACTCACTCCATATCCCGGCTTTTTTGGAGCCATAAATGCCAACAGGGTTGCAGCGCACCTGGACAAAATACACTGTGCCAGGCTTGAGCCCTGCTAACCTGCAGGATGTCTGGTTTCCCACATCATCCACCACCTAATGTGACAAATTGGTGGTGACACTGGTGCACTGGTGATGATACAGCCATTACATTCTGCAGACACATTTTGCATACTGATTTTGTTTGCCCTGCAGGAACAGCATGTGCAAACCTGTTTCACTACTAACTACACATACAACAATCCCTTAAAGGCACTCGTGCTGAATTAATTTGCAGTTCAGGGACTTAACATAAATCACCATTAATGTGACACTAAAGACTGCTATTCAAGGCATTGTATAATTTCATTAGTCTTGATTAAAGAACTGCTACACTCCCCTCACTGTTCATGCTCTCTAATAAGCATTATTAAGACCCATTACTAAGTATTTGGGAATGCCCTGACTCCTCTGTGCTGTACCTTCCATTCGCTGCTGTCCTCCAGGCGGTAGCGGATCTGGTACTTGGTCTGGAAAAGGAAGTCCTTGAGGGCTGGAGGACTGGCCCAGCGAACACTCAGCTGGTCGTCTAACTCACCCACCCGACTCACTTGCACATCAGGAGGGGGGTCAGTGGTCACTGAGACAGGACAAGTGCAGGAGTGAACAATATACACTCACCGAAAATTATTTACGCATAAATAGAATATATTACACTGATACAAATATTTACAAAAGCAGCTAAACTGAAATAAAAAAAAGTGTTATTGTACTACAACACATTTTTTGCAAGGTTAAGTGCATCACGTGTTCAGTGTGAGAGTACTAGACAGAAAAAAAAATGGAAACGAATCTGAATCAGAGAAATCTTTGTTAATCCTGCAGGAAATTGCTTATGTTATGACTGCAAAGACACACAGACACACGGAGAGAAGAGCAATAAAAATAACGTCTAAATAAAACACTATATACAAATAAGTGAAGTGAAAGTGACCATTTGCCATACGTGAACACACCACAGCACACAGTGTGAACAGCATGAAATTCTTCCTCTGCGTTTAACCCATTCACCAAGTGAAGCAGGGGGCAGTGAGGAACATGGTGCCCGGGGAGCAGTGGGTGGCGACAGTACCCTGCTCAGTACCTCAGAGGTGCCTAGTGGTCTAGGCTACCAGCTGCCCTGGTTTACATATCACTGGACAAACTTCATCAGTAAGATCATTTCTTCAAAATTGTGTGAAAATTATATCCAGTCCAAAGTGAAGCAAAATGTTTTGAGAAGGATGTCTTGGACTTCCCAGTCTCCAGATCTTTCTCCAATTCAGCTGCAGGGATGAAGGGATGAGCTGGACCCACAAATGAGTGAACTGGGTGGTGGTGGTGTAGTGGGTAGTGGGTAGGATACTTGCCTCTAGACCAAGAGGTCATGGGTTTGAATCCTACCTTCAGCACATCACCAATAGGTTCCTGAGCAAGACCCTTAACCCCAAGTTGCTCCAGGGAGACTGCCCCCTGTAGTTAGGGAGTGGAAGTGACTTTGGATAAAAGCGCCTGATAAATGCCGTAAATGTAACTGTTTACAGGCATGAAAAGGTTACTAAGTATATACAAAAATGAAACATTGTTTTCGGCATGGTATAAACAGATATTCTGACTAAGTCGAGGCTTCACTACTTTTCCCATTAGCAGCTTTGTGTTGTCTGACACATCTGTCTAAATTCAGGAAGGGATTCATTAGCTGATCGGGCAGAACAGGTGCTTCAGACCGCAGGGAAAAGGGGGAAACCCCCCCTTTACAAACAGGCCGATCAAGTTTTAAAGCTGCTGGGCTTGGCGAAGGCTTGATGGGACCCTTGGTGGGAAGCTGTTGGCAGGAAATGTGGTGCCAGACTGAATCTGTGGAGTGAAAAGAAGCGAAAGCTCGTGATGTTCAGCATGGCTGTTTTTGTTTCTCGACTGTGGCCATGCTGCTTCGGCCAAGAGAGTGTTGGGTGTGAAGAGTCTGTATTGTGTAATTTCAGTGTCCTGGACTGGCGCCCTTTCCATGTTGGCGCAAATAAGATTTTGAGGCAAGACACAATAGCACTGTGGAACATCTGACGTGATTCATCAGACCAAACGCTGTGTGCAAAGAGACGTTTGTGATATCAATTTAAGAAATATTAGGGTATTTAAAGCCATGGTTTACACACTGTTCCCCTCATCCTGAATGTAGTGGATCAGCTGAGACTCATTTTGTCTCTTAAGTTTGTTTGTTTAGTGTAGAACTAGAGCTTCTCTCTTTCACTACAGACATTTTGTAAATACCTGCAAATTTGAAACACTGTCTAACATTATTTTACAACAAGAATTCTTTTACTGTTTTACTACTTTCAGTTTATCCTACTTTTGGTTTTTTTTCGTATTTTTTTTATTTAATGGCTTTATTTTTTAGCGAATCCATTTGAAAATGATTTACATTTACAGCATTTGGCAGATGCTCTTGTCCAAAGTGATGTACAAGTGAAAATGCATCATCAACCACCTTTATATTAAGTGTCTAATAGCACTGTACTAATGCATGCAACGATAATGTAAATACTGGCAGTGTGTTGAATTCATTACAGTAGTGCATGTTTATCTACTTCAGTTTTTACTCATATAACTGTGTTAGTGCTAGTTAGTGCATGTGTAATTACAATAAAAACAAGGTAAAACATGTAATTACATAGGCTTCTCTGCTATGGTGCCTTTTAATTTATAATTACATAATTATTAATGAGACCTCACATAATCGGGCATTAAAATTGGGCCTTTACAGCCAGAAAATCTTTTTCCAAGGCTAACTGACTCTTTCAGTGTAATATAGACTGAAAATTGGATCATAAACCAAATAAACCAAACTGCCTTGTTCATACAAATCCAATGGATCTTGTTAATCCCAGACTACCCCCACATTATGACCCTTACTAGTCGTTTCTCTGTACAATTTAAATACATTGAGATTAAAAGTTTAGAGAAAGTTTAAATTTATTGTCATATACAGATAACAATTCAACTTAATTACTAACAATGACATTCTTGGATTCAGAGCCCCGACAAAGTTTGCAGAGCATAAAACTATTCATACGAATAGAAAAAAAAATAAAAGTACTGAAATAGTAAAAGTATTCTTGTTGTAAAATAAATAGTAAAATGGTGCAATGCAGTACATCACTATTATTATTTATAATTATAACGTAATTTTATTAATGGATCTGTAGTATTAGACTTACCAGTGCATTTTGTGTGTATAGTTTATTTAGTGCATTTAGAGTATTTTCTTTAGATTTTATGGTTTTAATTCTAAACCTCTGGTGAACATGAACCTCCATTTTTGCAAACTAAAGAATCAAACTTCAGTTGCTGAACACACTCAAGCCAACCTTTTGAAGGAAATGTGATTTCTTGCCACATTCTTCCTTTAATACTGGGTTATTCAGTATCACACTGTTATCAGGACCCCTCAGCAGTGGCAGCCCACCGCTAAATATGCCTGATCTACCAGAGCGTAGTGGCTTTAATCTGTGTGAAAATGAAGAGGGGGGTGTTATTTTATCATGTCCTCTCACTCGGGTGGCGAATTAGAGCACGACTCTCTCCACTGTAGTGCCGCTGTAGTGTGAGAGGAGCACATCACGGACAAAATGAGAACAGGCCGATTAGCATTGCCTGGCAGGCTGAGGATTATACATCCCGAAAAGAGAGAGATGGTTTTAAAAGGCAGAGAGAGAGAGAGAGAGAGAGAGAGAGAGAGAAATATATAAGGAACAGTAATGGTAAGCACTGTACAATAAAGTGGTGCACAGTGCCGTGGTGTTGAGTTTAGTTATTGAAGAAACAGTGGTGTCTGACTGACACTGATCATTATATCTATGCCACAGTGTGGCCTGTCTGACTTCACACTGA
>JBBPDB010000039.1:10752061-10769447 GCA_037974465.1 Brachypetersius altus
TCACCAAGTGAAGCAGGGGGCAGCCAGGAACACAGCGCCCAGGGAGCAGTGTGTGGGGACGGTACCTTGCTCAGGGTGCCTCAGCAGTGCCTAGCGGTCTTGGGAATAACTTACAGTTATGTGATTTTCTAGTAAAACAAATAGTGGTTTGAAGAGACTATACTGAGTCTCTTATTGAAGCATCCAAGGCCGGAACTGCAATAATTTGACTGATCATTATTTCATTTATGATCAGTTTTTCCATTATAAACAACTTTGACCACTTTAGGACACTTGTGGTGTCATGGGTTATTTTAAAAGTAAACATTCTTTTATTTCAGTAGGCTGAAGCTCCAGTCTAGATTATACCTCTAAAACCCAGTAAAAACCCCAAGCTTATTATACAGTTATTAATACTTACTGTTCTTACAACTATAAATTATTCAAATACTCCAGACGGTGTTGTTTGGCTTCTCTGAAACTGGTGAGTTATGTAAAGCCCTGAGGGTGTGAGGGGTTTTACAGAGCAAGGAGAATATCTCCTCAGAGCATCTTCTTTTATGATTAGTGTCTTTCACTGTCTTCTACCACATTCTCTATTTAAAGTGTTGCAAAGAGCTGCAACAAAAGAGTTGCAACATAAGACGAACACACCAAACATTTTCTTCATCATTCCTGCTAATGAACTGGTTTAGTGTGGCAATTAGGCCAATTTCTATCGGTCCCCAGCCAGAGATTAATGAATGAAATGCTTTAGTGTCTGTTCGACATGCTTTCATTGTAAACATACAATAAGTCAACACTTAAGTGCCACCACTGAATCAAGCTTGCCTCCAGGGGAAAGCCAAATGAATTCCCAGACTTATTGTTTCCGGAATACAGAGAATGAAAGAAGGAGAGGTTAGGGACATTCCATGCAGTCGACATGCCCCTGCCTTCCCTCAGCATCTCCTTTAGCATGTTTGTAACTGTCTTGAGCCACAAAATTGAGAGGTTTATTGGATTTTTGAAAATGAATCCTTAAGTCATATTCTTAAACTGGATTAGTTTTCCCTGGGGAAGGATTATAAAAACTGAACCTGGAGCACCCACCGTAAGAGGAGAGGCAAAACATTAAAAGTGGTGGAGCAAAAAATGATTTGTTCTTTCAAACCAACAGTGCTAGTGTAAATTTTCTCTGACCGATATATGTTACTGTATATACAAAGATTAAAACATTAAAATCTCCAGCCTAGTATTGTGGGTTGGAGATTTTGAGGGTTTGGACTCCACAAGACCTCTGAAGGTGCTGTGGTATATGGGATCAAGAAACGCAGCAGATCCTTGAAGTTGTGTCCTTTAAGTTGCAAGGTGGGGCCTCCATGAATCAGATTAATTTGTCCAGCACAGGTAGGTGGTTTAGGTAGGTGGTCCACACGAATGGCAGGACCCAAGGTTTCCCAGCAAAACATTGTCCCGAGCATCACACTGCCTCTGCTGGCTTGCATATTTCCCATAGTGCATCCTGGTGTCATTTTGTCCTCAGGTAACCCAGACAAATACACAGCCATTCACATGATGTAAAAGAAAGCATGACATTTTCAATGGCAGACAGGATTAAGCATAGACACTCTGCGTTTCATAAACAGAAAGCTGTGAAGGACTGTGTTTTCTGACACATTTCTATCATAGCAAGCATGAACTTTTTCAACAAATTTGTGCTTCTGTGGGATTGGACCAAATGAGCTAACTTTTGTCCCCCACACGCATCAATTAGCCTTGGGGGTTTAAGGCCCTGTCACCGGTTCACCAGTTGGGTACTGACTACTGCAACCCAGAAATACCCCTCAAGACCTGCCTTTCTGGAGACGCTCGGATTCAGCTCATATCTCAGAAGAACATCAAATTCTGTCTTAGCCTATTAGGTATATAACTGATATATAATTCATTTTAATTAGTCCAGTAACACTGACACTGACAGTTCTGTCACTGTTTGCTTGTTTGTTCCTCAAGGTTATAGAGAGTTGTCTTCTAAATAAGAGGACGATGTTTAATGAAAAAGTGTTGGGGCACAAGCTGTGTGTGTGTGAAGAAAGATGAAGTGAAATAACAAAACCTTCTCTGTGTTTGTGTTTTTTTAATTGTTACTGAGTGTTGCGAACAACCCGTCTTTAATGTTTTAATCTGGGTTATCTGTGTTCCTCTAGAGAAACACAGACACTAAAAGACATTCCATACTAATCATCCAAGTCCCTTATAACAAACATTACAGAACATTTCCTGGTAAAATAAATCCAGTTTAAGAAGTTTTTTTTTGCTCATGCCCTTTGTTTGGAATTTTGAGCTCCATAATTTTTACTTTTTTTTCCTTTCCCAAACCCAATAAAAACCTCACTCTCACAGACAAGTGTGTGTACCATATGTGATACGGTGCTTAAAGAGCTGGAGGATGAGCTCACAGTTGGGAAGTGCTGCCCAGATACTTGTGGAAAAAAATCCCAAGCTTCGCTTTCATTAGCCGGTTTAGAGGCACACTGCTGCAGGCTTGATGCAGAGACACAGACAAGACATCCTACTCACCCACATCTAATATATCCAAAGTGATGACATCTGAGGTGGCAGAGCCCAGCTGATTGGTCGCTTCCACCCAAATCTCATATGGAGTGAAAATGGCCAAATCCCGAGGGATGTAACACGTATACGGCTGGCCGGTGTTGTACTCCTCACACTCCTTCTCTCTGCCATACCATCTGCACACCAATAAACATTTGTTCAACTGCACATCAGAAAAAAAATGCTTTCAAATAACAGCATATGCTGCAAGATCACAAGTCATATAACTTCAAGCCACATGCTCAGCAAGTTTACAATCCTCTGAGCTGCTCGCGAGCTCACGTTTGAGCTTTATAGCCACCAAGGAGCAGGTGCTTCAAACGTTAGTGTCTTTAAATCTCTTGCCTCACCGCAGTTTGTACTTGAGGATGTATTTGGTACTGATGAAAGTCTCCCCCTGCCCACCCGGGCCCCATCTGCAGGTGAGGTCTTTGGTGTTGCGTGACCAGCAGGCGACATCAATGGGTTTTTCAGGAGGCACTGGACACAAACAAGAAAACATAATGAAGTAAAGTCGATCTAATTTATGCAGTTTTATCCACTTCTGTGCTCAGAGGAAAGTTAAAATTTTAATTACAATTTTCCCTAACAATTTCTTTAATGTCTCATGCTGCAAACTACAATATTAGTTCCACAGTAATACAACAAATCACATATAACTGTGTCATAATTTATACAGCAGTTAAGCCTGCTGTTAGTCTGTAGCAAACATGCTAGCTCAAGACAAATATATTAGTTTATTGCTAACACATTAGATCTTAGAACTTCTTATTTAGGATGTATTAAAAATCCACCACATAGCATCAAATCATTTTATTAATCCTTACACCCTTTGTACTCACTAATTAATTAATAGTAGTTACTAGATGACAGGCCTGTATGGTAATTAATGAAGGGTTGGCCTTGTGCATTTTGTGAATATGGTATGCTTTATTACCTACAGTACAGTTCCATATTATATAAAATACATTTTCTCAGATTTTGTAAGTCCCACAATTTCACGCTTTGCTACTTAATCACACTTACTTCCGACATAAAGACAGGAACCTGCCAGAACATCCCCAGTGCCGCTATGGCACACCAAGTTGTCCCCTGACTGCTGCTGGGAACCGTTGAGTCTGTGCAGTGTTACGCTCAGCGCTGTGGGACTGAGCAGCGTGTAGGTGCTCTTGGCCAGTCGTCTCCCATTCAGTGTCCAGTACAGGGAGCTGGCCGCTATCCCCAGCTCAGAGTTAACAGTGCACACCACAGTGAGACTGGAGCCGATGGGAAGTGCTGGGTCCTGGGGGGAGATCACAGCCAAGTCTGGGGGTCAGAAAAATAAGAGTCTGTATTTATGACCCACAGAAACAGGAGTTTGGAGCTGGATTTATGACTGCAATGCTTCAACAGTTGGGAGATCACTTGGAGAGGTCAAGCGAGGTCGTTTGTCAAGAGCTTAAGTGGTTTTCCATCCTCCAAATTCTCCTCCTCGTTGTCAGTGGTGCTCATATTTGTTCATGTTTCTGACAAATGCTCCAAAGGCAAACCGGACTGGACTATCACACTGCAACTTATTTCCTTAAGGGACACAGTTTACTCTTGGTGGGAGGTGGACGGGCTTTTTAAACATGGGCTCAAAGGGCTCATGTTTAAAAAGCCAGCCTGACAGAATATTTTGCAACTGTCCAGAAAAAAACAGGCATCTCCAAAATGATGATTTACGGCAAAGGGCAAAACATTCTATACGGCTAATGCAAGCAAATGTAAAAAAGTTAATGCATTTCTATTGGCTCATTAATCGTGGAAGGTTCACACAATGTTAAGGGCAGCTGTTGTGTAGAAAAATGAAAAGCGAAAATAACAGAGAACTACTCTTTTCTTTGGACGGTGACAAACCCACACACATTTAAAAGGAAATGTTAGACAGAGCAGTTAAGGCTAAAATAATGGTGTCATATTCTTGTTTTTGCTTTTTTATTTTAAAGCATTTATTTTGCCTCATTAAATGTTCATACAGTATTCAGCACAGCTTCTACTTAGCAAATTAAAAACAAAAACAATGGAAATCTATGGCTTTCTTTAGACAACATCATTTTTGGTTTGCATTATGATGACCCACACAGATTCATAAAGAAATGTTGAAACAGACAGAGCAGTTAAGGGCAAAATAATAGCATTATGTAATTATTTTAAGTCATTGTTCCTTAATCTATTCTACAGTTAATTTGCAATTTACATTTATATTGATTTGGCTATGTCCTGTGTATTTATATCCATATTGCATAGGGCTGGACTCATATCTACAGTGTTTAACACATTTGTTTTTAGTGTTTTCTCTCAGATCAAACTATACAGTTTCTACGTTCTCTGATTTCATATTCAGTGTTTTGGTCACATGACACAGAAACAGAAAAGCCGCCAGACCTGATTGGGAGTTAAAGTGTGAAACAACATATAATTAAAAATCAGATGCGTTCTCTGAGCTTTAAATCTTATTATATTCAAGGTTTTTGGTCACATGGCACCGTCGTTTATTAAAGAACGCATAGAAGAGTCAAAATGGATTTGGAATAGAAGTATGAAAATAACAAAAAATCAAAAGTGTTATATTAGATGTTCATTCAAGATGTAACAAAGTTTCCCTTTTTTTACAGCAGTCAGAACAGATCCTGTGTTATTCTCCCCCCATCACGCTGCATATAGGAGTTGAAAATGGATTAGTCAGTTGACACCCCCAGTGTTGAGTGAAGACCACCAGGATTGCGCTGGTGATTCAGTTCGACTCCGGGGTTTTTTGCTGTAATGTTAGGCTGGGCTGGCCTGCTCTCTGATTGCTGAAGCTTCAGGAGCATGCAGAACGTGCTTCTCCAGAACGGACTGAGAAACCCGGGCTACTTACGAGTGGTGGAGGTGAAGGCGCGTGGGACGAAGACCAGGATAGACACGGTCCAGACCACTAAAGCTCCCCTCTGCGCGCCACTGGACCCCCGAGAGCCGTCCTGCCCGAGCTGCTGGTAGTAGATGCACAGACGACCCATTTTAGCCCAGGCAGAAGAGCAGAAATTCTTTGTTTTTGCACAAATCTGCAAACCCCGTCAGGTGTGCACCGCTTTGTCCATTGTGGAGAACGGAACTGCTCCCAGCTTTCTCTTAGAAAAGCTCTGAGTGCGTCCTCGACTCCAAGTCTGGAGTAAGTTACTCTTGAAGCTCCTCCTCCATCCTCCCCTGTCACTCATGATCGGGATACTCCTTCATTTGGGCACTAAACCTGGAAATCAAGAGCGCTGAACAGTCAATTAGGACTATAATTTAGATCTAGATTTAGATTCACCGAAAATAGTCTAAAATATACACTACCTGGACAAAAAAGTTTTGAGACACATCTCTTAATTATTGAATTAAGGTGGTCCCTACCTCCAGTAAAGGGTAATCTAAAGCTTCAGCAGACCGAGACACTTTGGACAATGCCATGCTTCCAACTTTGTGGACACTGTTTGGAGATGACTGTGTCCCAGTGCACAAAGCGAGCTCCATAAAGACACATCTGGCAGATCTCAACCCCATCTAAAACCTTTGGAGCAGAGATTGTGAGCCAGCCCTTCTGACCCAACATCAATGGCTGACCTCATAAATGCTCTACAGAAACTCCAAAATCTTGTGGAAAGCCTTCCAAGAAGAGTGGAAGCTGCTATAGCTGCAAAGAGGGGAACAACTCCAAATTAAAGTCTATGTGTTTGAAAGCGATTTAAGTCCCTATTGATGTAATGGTCAGGCATCCCAGTACTTTTGTTCATATAGGGCACACCGCATATCCAAAAGTTTATAGAAGCCTGGTCATCATTACATCATTACAGGAACTTTTATTCAAAGGAGCGTTTTATTCAAAGTGTTAAAATCTTTATGTAAGTGTAGTGTGAGAAGAAGTGCATCAGTAGAGGAGATGAACAGGTTAGTCTTCTGGATGTTTTTGAAGATGGGGAGGGATTCTGCTGCTCTGGTCACATTAGGCAGGTCATTCCAAAAGCAGAGAACCATGAACAAGACCAGTCTGAACTGGGTTTACCTTGTGTGTAGGGAAGGCAGAGGTAGACGTGGAGAAGCAGCAGGGGCGAATAGGAACATAAGGATGAATGAATGTAGCTGGGTGCTGCCCCAGATGTCACTTTGTATGCAAGAGTTAGTGGCTTGAATTTAGCGGTCAGTCATTCTGAAGGTCAGTAAGAGGGGTTTAACTCTCTGTCTGCTGCATTAATAGACTCTGCAGTGAGGTCTGTGAACTGGAGCATTCGAGAATTTGATTGCATTCAGCCCCAAGAGCATCAGCGAAGTCAAGTACTGGTGCTGGATATTAGTCCTGGATAACAAACACTACAACTCCCAAAGCTATCAGAATCAGAATCAGAAAACTTTATTTATCCCAGAGGAAATTGTGCTCCATCTTTCCAGAGTGTTTTGATATGAAATTCAAGACAAACTTGAATTGTGCATAAAGTTTGAAATTGTTCAGTAATTATGGACTTCAAATGCTACATCACAGAAAGGCATTACTTACTACAATGTAGTTGTTTACTGTACTGTAGACATTGTGACACCTTGTTCCTATCACCATCACTGTAAAGAAATGTAAGCTGGTATGTTTGTATGCTTTGCATATGACAGTGAATATGTTCTGCTAGAATTATGACGGTATTGTGCAGAGATGTAAAAAAATTTCCCTTTAAAGTATCTAAATTTACTACATATCATCTTTATTGGCTACTTTTGGGCAAGGCCTAGTTTGTACTTCAAGTAGAGAAAGAGAGAGAGAGAGAGAGAGAGAGAGAGAGAGAGAGAGAGAGCGAGCAAGAGAGAGGATGATATATGAATAAAAGTCAAAAACTTGGGAGAATTGGGAACTAAATATGAATGATAAACACGAACATCCCTGAGTAATCTACGAAAATAGCACTGCATTAGAGTTCATTCTAAACTAATTGACCCTCTTATGAAGTTGTAAATACCAATAAATGACGCACTGATCACATGAATGTGACTTTTATATCGTATTTCTTGAGGCTGTTGGCGGCTGTTACAGGTCTTGTGTGAAATTACTCTCAGGGGATTTTAAAAAAGTCCCAGTAATGGTTTAAATAGATGTCGTAAAGCTGTCAAGCGTGCAGTCAGGCTCTAATGACAGCAAAATGAGCCCACTTGGCACCGTTAACAGCACAGATCTAGGCATCCACATGTTGATGATAGCTGAAGAAAGCAAATGACGGTATCATGCATACCAGAGAAACGACTCTGCCCTGAAGTTTAAGCTCATACAGTGATCTCGATTGCAATACATGCTCCTCTTGCCTGGATGATCCATACACCTCTGCGGATGTGTGAGACGAATAGATATAATTCACACGAAATATTGTTGTTTGGGGTCAACATTCCCAACTAGTCTCACTTTTTCAAGATGCATTTTCTTTCCCATTGTTGAGCTTTTAATTGCTTGTTTTATTGGCTGCTTAAGGCAAGACACTACAGGCTGTAATGATGGTCTCAGCAACTGTTTTTCAGATTTGTTAATAAATTACATCTATAACATTCCTAAACTGCAATAAAAATAAATGTTTAAATTTAACAACTTTAATTAAAGCTTGACTACACCCAGCCACACCCAGTCATGTAGTAATGGAAAGTCCCCATTTGTCTAGTAACAAAATATCCCATTTAATCTGTTCGAAATAGTAATCTGTGCTGAGATGCAATTCTGACACCCATTTTTCAAAACTTTCTCGGCATTTCTGCATTTTACATGTTCATCCCTAACTGCAGTCTAAAGGATTCTAAAGGATTTTACTGTTATGAAAAATAAATTGAAAACATTTGATAATTGTGCTTTTTTAATATGGTGGAAAATATCCTGGAAAATATGTTTTCTAATAATCTCCCTACAGGTGTGATTATGTTCGGTTATAGTCCTAAAGTAGAGATGTTTTTAAAGATTATAAAATTGCAAGTTACAGTGCCCTCAATATAATACAAAAAACACTAATGTATGCAATATATGTTCAGGATATTAAAACATAAGTGTAAACACACCACACAGAGTGAAAGCATGAAATTATTTTCTAGATTTAATCTATTCACCAAGGGAAGCAGCAGGCAGCCAGGAACACAGCGCCTGGGGAGCAGTGTGTGGGGACGGTAATGTACTCGAGGGTACCCGAGTGTTGCCATTGGCACCGCTGGGATTCAAACCCAAGGCCTTATAATCACAGGGGCAACTCCCTAACCACCCTCATTGAGTTAAGCCAGTGTTTACACAGTTTATCCCCGTTAAAATTAGAAAAAGTCAAGAATCAAAAAACAATGTTATTCATTAAGAGACATCAAACGTTGAACTATGTCAAATTGACCCCAAACACAAAAAGAGGTTTTAACAGCCCAGCTCATGAGGGTGTCACCAAGCGTGTCGTCACATCCAAATCAGCTTCAGGAAAGCTGTGGTTGTTTTTTTGCCCACCCGTATTGCGACTAGCTCCACCCTTGCCGGGCTGCTATTGGCTGATACTCCAGCGGGCCCGCCCCATGCGCTACCGTTCGGCCAATAGTCTGCAGACTATCAGCCAATAAGAGCGCAGGTCGCTTATGTGAGCAGCCAATCAGAGAGGAGGACACTGCCTCCTATTAGGCAGTCTTAGCTCATGAGGCAGGGCTTGTCCTTAATACGGGTGGGGAAAAAATAAATAAATAAATAAATAAATAAAATAAACGCTGGCGAAGCAGATGTAGATCGAAGCGAAAGCCGGACGGAGCCTGCAGTTTGCACGCCGCCTCTCTGCTCACTGCATTCGGCCTGAAGACGCTCCGGGTGGGCAGCATGGCACGCAGGGGTCCCACTCTCTTCTCTCTGCTGTGCGTGGCACTGACGGCACTGGCGTCTGCATCCAGCATCGACCTGTTCGACAACCAGCTGGGAGACATCAACTACTGCAAAAAGCAATGCCAAATCACCATCAGAAACAAAAGCCCAGCCAAAGTAAGTGACACCAGCCCAGAAACAAACAAATTAACTAACAAAAATGTTAATCAGGTGCACTGCGCCTTTGTACGTCTTTATCTCAGTTCCAGCCTTTTTCCGGTTTTTTGCAGACCTGCATTGGGGCAAACACATTTGCCCCCTGCGCATCCAAGTCTGAATGGGTGGATGGTGTGTGTGGTGGAAAATGGGTCATCGTTGAGAGGGAGGTTTATCCTTGGTTACACTAGACTGTACTGGGCTTTGTGTGCCTGCCTCTCTGGCCGTCCCGTAGCAGGGCCCTGGATGATGGGGCTGTTTTCTTTCGCTCGTCTTGCAGTCTGATGCTCTGAGACGTGAACAATGAACCGTTTTCACCAAAAAAACAAAAACCTGATGTCTGTCCCCTCCCTCTTGCGTTTTATGTCAAAATGTGTCCTCTTGCACAGTGACAGGCCTAGTGAGTAAGTGACTGAAGTGCGTCTGAATTATAATAATCGAGGAGGCTCTGCTCCATTTTGTTGGGGGTGGATTTCATTTTCCTCTGGGCTCTCTTGAGCATCACCTTGGGCAGGTGCAGTGCTGGGAGGGGGCGCTGAGGAGCTCCAGTACACGAGATTAAACGCAGCATTTTAATCAATTTGTCGTTTTTGTTTGTGCTCTTATGTCCAGCCAGTATTTCCCACGTGCGCTTCTCAACATGAAAGCAAAACCTGTTAGCAAACTATAGGTGTTTATATCAATATTAGCTCATGTGCATGACTAGCAATGCTTGAAATGTAGTATATGTAAAATACTGGGTCTCTGAAGATAATGGGCTAATGCTGCAGACAAGCACACACTCAGAAAAGAAAGGCCCTGGGTAACACTGCAGCTCCGAGGTGTCTCCTGAAACTCTCATTAGGGCCGCCTGGCGGCGCTGTTTATTACACTAGAGCAGCTCTGCTTTGACAAGTCACTGTGTAGCCTATTGTTTTTTCTTAAAAAAAACCCCTACGTGATTATGTAAGAGCAGGGAATGAGGCCAGAGTCAGACATGAAAATAAGCCCAGAGCATTCTTTCTGAATGCAGGCACTATTCCTGCTGTTCTAATGCAGATTACCAATTTTTAGTCCTGAATCCCAATAACTTCACGTTTTTGGGACATTCAGATCCAAACAAATCACTATAACAAATATAATGTCATGAATTCTTGTTACTGTAAATGTAATGAAGTTATTCATGCGTGCAGACCTGTGAACATGTTTTCCCTTTTCTGCAAGGCGCTACACAAAAGAACTCACTCTGGTTATTAACTGTTATTACTTACTCTATATTAAATAATGCCTCTTGATTTGTGTGTTAATGTAAATAGGAGTCAGATTGCTCACACACACTGTGAAATTACTCATCCTTTGAAGTACTCCTGATACCACACTTTGTGTGAATGAGGTCAATTTCTCTACTACATTCATTCTTAGCAAGAAGTCTAGTCAAGATTATTTGCCACAGTGACTGTACGCAATATGTCAACAACAAACTTTCCATATTTCAAAGGTAACACCTCTGTACCAGAGCTTCAGCACTGACATCCCTTCCTGGCAGTGTCTTAGCTGAAATGTGTCTTTAGACTACTCACATTAGCTTATACACTGATCAACCATAACATTTAAAGCTTATTATTGTGTAGGACCCATTGTGCCCCCAGAATGCCATCAACTACATAAGACCTCTGAGAGTGTGTTGTGAAATCTGGCACCAAGACATTCAGCAGATCCTTTAAGTTCTGTAAGTTGTGAGGTGGAAATTTCATGTAGCTGAATAGATCGTCCAGCACATCCCACAAATGTTCAGACTGAGGTCCTGCACACTTTTTGCAGTTTGCCAGAGGGCATTATCCTGCCGAAACAGTCCACTGCCATTAGGAAATACTGTTCCAGACCAAGTACTGGTGCATGTTTAGGTAGGTTGTACCTGCCAACAATTAACATCCCCATGATTCCCTGGATCCAAGGTTTCCCAGCAGAATATTGCCCAGAGCATCACACTGCCATCACCAGCTTGCTTTTATCCCACAGTGCATCCTGGTCCTATCTGTTCCCCAGGAAATTAATCTGAATCAGGAAATTACTTAAAAGTAATGCATATGCACCCGGCTGTCCATATGAAGTAAAATGAACATGAGTCACAGACGCCTCACATGTCCATTACAGGCCCTTTCATGGGTTGACGGGGCTCTTCTTGGGCACTCTGATTGGTCTGTGGCTAAACAGCCCCATACACAGCCTTTCTACATAGCCAGCATGAACTTTTCCTCCGAGTTGAGAGCTTCAGTAGCTCCTGTGTGGAATCGGAACTAGACAGAGACTAGGACACTCATGACGCTGTTGCCAGTTCACTGGTTGTCATTCTTTGCACCACTTTTGGCAGGTATTACCACTGCATACCAGAAACAGCCCACAACGCCTGCTGTTTTGGACATGGTCTGTCGGTGGTTTTAATGTGGCTGGTTGGTGTAGACAAGTAGACAACAGAACATCTCTGTTGGTCACACTCGATAAGGACGTGTTCTAGGTGCCATAAATGTAAATTATATATCCGATAATAATTATATTGCTCTAACGAAGTTCCCGGTCTGTTTGCAGGATTCCATCATGAATGCGTGCCATCGCGGCTGCCGCCTCTACTCCATTTGTCAGTTTGTGAATGGAAACACTGGCTTCAACAACAGCAAGGAGGAATGCCAGGGGGGTAAGACATTGATTACATCTGGACTGGTGGTACAGTGTTACCTAAGACCTAATCAGACCCCCCAAAGACACCACAGAATAGCATCACAGTGCCTCCACAGAAAGTATCTAATGGATTCCTTTGGAGTTTACATTTGGAAAGCTAGCCTTTGTCTAGAAGACTGTCTGGAGATATAGGTGTGCCCTCATAGCAAACAGCGCTGTCTGAGACAGAGCAGTCTCTATTGGAACCTATCCAACCTGTGGGAGGCAGCTTTAGTGAAAATCAATTTTGCGCTCTGGTGGAAGAGGCAGATGCTCAGATGTTTGTTGATATTGATGACTACTAGGCTGTAGGGAGAAGTGAATGGGGATGGAAATACCTGACAGGTACTGTGTATGTGTGTGTTGCAGCATGCCAGGAGGCGTATAGTAAGTTACTGGAGCAGGAGGCTTGCAGCACAGGCTGTGCCAGTCAGCCAGCCGAACCCGAGATCAAACGGAGGAAGGTGAGACCTGTGAGGTTCAGCTCCTTAGGGCTCGTAGTCTCCTGACATTTGTATTCAATTAGTCTACGAACCAAACTTACAACCTGGGATCTCTTTCTGCAGCTCAAAGCCCTGACCAACCGTCCCAAACCGATCTCAGTGATGGACGCTGTGTCCAGCTGGTGTAACGATATTGTCAGCTCTGCTCAAAGCTTCATCTCCTCCACCTGGACCTTCTACCTACAGGCAGATGACGGCAAGGTGGTCGTGTTCCAGGTTAGTCTTTAACCCCTTAAGTGCGTTGGTTTGGCCAAAAATGAACACAATTTCATGAATACAATTACCCCAAAGCACATTGTTTGGCTGAGAAATGAGATTTCTTTCTAAACTATTCAATAATATTATAGAATAAGCCATGTTAAAACATAAATATACAAATATAAATTGAATTATATTTTCACCCAACCACTCTAACTTACCATTCTGATCGGCTTTCATACTTTGGGTGGCAGCTGTACTGTTGGGAAACTGTTGTCTAAAATGTGAAGTAGGTAATTATGAGAGGGAGGTCTGGACTTGCCAATGGCTCCTTAGAGTTTAAGGGGTAAATATGAGGCTCTACTGCAGCTCCATGTTAGCTTACTGTGTCTTTATCTCGAAATGAGAATCAGTGGGCTGAACCTGTATCAACATTGTCCATTGGACAGCATGCCTGTGAGAAGCCTATGATTGTAATGTAAGTTTAATGGCTGAAAAGATTTTGGAAAACATTATTTAAGATTACAGATGTGTATAGAACATATTACTTGCGGAAAAATTGAAATACTTCTCATTGCAAGAGAACAGCAGTTCCTTTTGAATCAGACCACACTTTAGCTTTAGAAGACATGACAATAATGAAAGGCGATGATGGGTTCCCAGTGCCTGTCTTCAGACAATGCAGCCGGAGGAAATGGGATTTGAAAAAAATTGGCAGCTTTGTTCTGGAAAAGACAAGAGAAGGGGGGTCCTCGAGGTACGAGGGTCTTAACATATGACAAGCTTACAACGCTCACACGGGCGAACTAGTTTAGTGGTGTGCAGCGGAAGAGTATGCGGAATGTGCAGAGTGCACAGTAACACGCCGTATGAGTGAGGACCTACACTTGTCTGAGTGCAAGTGTTCTGATTGTGTTGCATTGTTTGGCAACTGGTCTTTTTCTGTCATTGTTTTCATAGTTGTGTTTATAAAGCCTTATTAACTTAGGCTAGGGTGTGTTTGCACCAAAATTTGGGTTACACCACTGTCATAGGAACAGATCTCCGTTGTAACTTGAGGAACCCCTTGTATTAGATTTACATTCAAGCTGAACGATTGAGCTCTGGCAGGTTAAAGAGCAGGAATTTCGAAGGGTTTTTCCCCTGTTTGACCAGAGTGATATCTACTTCACAAAGCCCACTAGCTCGCAGAAACATCCCCTGTCTCCCAGGCTTCAGGCTCAAGCTTCAGTTGGAGCCGAATGGCACTCCAAGGCTATCTGAAAAGAGCACAACTAGTCACATCAGCGAAAACAGCCCTGCAAGCCAAGACAAAACAGGTCTTTAGCAAACCAGGTTTAGAGATGTGGTTCAGGAATGTAGAATTAAGCCATCAGAAGGCTGCCTGTCTGTCCAGACGCATGATGAATGTGTGTCTTGCGGTTATGACATAGTGAAAGTGAGAAAGAGACTTCCTCAGACCATCACTCAGCCAAACCAGCCTGTGTTTAGTGGGCAGCTGGCAGACAGCCAGTCACTTGAATGATTGAGTTTGGCAAAGGAACTACCAAAAGGAGGGGAAAAATCAGCACAGAGGAGGCAGCACTGTGATATGCAGTGTTTAAAGTGAGGCTACAGAACTAGCACTTTCTCAAAATAGCAATACGATGGTTTTGTTTTTGTGGAGGAAGGGGACTAATCATGGCTTTTGCCACAGTGGTCTAAATGGTGAAAATAAAATTTTTCGTAGTGAGTTTACAAACAAATATGACTACCTCGTTTAACGCAGACATGTATTTACCGACTGTCGAGATGAGTAGAAGAATAATTGTGAATGAACAGAAGAAATGTAATAATACAGATAGAGTCTTCTCTAGCAATGCCTTCATCATCTCATGGAGCATGCCACTTTATATCTGTTTCCAACAGAGCCACATTCCAGTGTAGCATTCTGAGGGGTCTGGAGGGCATTTGGGGAAATCTGTGACCCAGTGAACGTCACTCAAGGGACAACATATTCCATCGTTTAAGAAGCAGTCTGGGCTTAATCATGTTTATCCATTCTGCCCATGCCTTTGATGAGTCCCTCAGAGGTAATCAGGGGGAATCAGCCTGTTTCCTCAAAACCAGAGAATAAACATAAATCCACTGTGGACTAGCCACTGATTGGGGTGACCAAATCCTCTCTCAAATGAGGTCTGGCATCTTGTTTAAATTCCAGCCGAGTTCAGCGTGGACGTGGCGCAAGGTTTTTTCCGCAAGAGCGGAAGAGGAGGTAAGATGGGTCTGGAGAAAGAAAAGTCCAAGTAAGGGGAATGGGATTGTTTACAATTAAGTCAGCAAACCCAGCCTCTTGTCTTGGTGGAGTCTCTTGAAGGCTGCTGATCACCTTTGGCATGTTTTGCGGTAATGCGTGACAGATGCGCATTAGACCGTTTTCACTAATGGCAAGATTCCAACGGTCTGCGGCCAGTGAACATTAACTTCCTAAGATGTTCGTTTTTTCCTTCTTTGATCTTCTCCCTTCTCCGACATCTGGATCCAATGCTTTTGACAGAATGGCTTTCAGTAACAGTGACTGTGAGAGGCTTGAGGTTATGTTGGACCAATGGGGACCTGGGCAGTCTGAGGAGATCTGTGCCAAATTGCCTATTCCTTATAACTTTTCTTGCTACGTATATATTCATGGGACCTTCAGTTGGCCCCTTGTTGGTTTCTTTACCATGTTCAAACAAATTTCTGGCAGATGTTAACTGAGCATTCCCCACCAGGAAAACAGTTTCAAGAAACCTTCATCTTGGGTATCTGTGAGGCCACCAACTGTGGGTGATTATAAGTAGTTTTCTAGGTGTCAGCTGAACTCGGTCTTGAAAGAATAATTGAGAGCTTCTAAAATGCCTGCGCCTCTGATCTAGTGAGATGAGGTCAAGTGGACTTTGTACAGCACTGCTTTGAATTTACATTAACATTTATTCATATGCAACTGATGTCCTTTCAAAACACCATTATTTCGGTGTGCCTGTCCATGTGTTCTTGTCCATATCGCTAACCTGAGCTCCTGAATTTCACCACTTTCAGCTCCTGAAACTAAACTTCAGAGCTCTCTTACAAAAAAAAAATTCACTGATTTAATGAAAAAAGTATTAAGCAGAAAATTGGATTCATCCTATCCCCAAAAAGACATGATGGAACATTCAGGTAATGTTCTCAGAGTTACTGATGAGTTGAGCTTTGCCCAAAAAGTATCTTCCAAAATTCTTCGTAAAGAAAAGGGTATCTTTTTAAAAAAAAATCAATTAAAAAAGGTACTGAGAAGAGAAATGGATTCATCCTGTACGCAAACCTGACATAGAACATTCAGGTAACAAGCTCTCCTCTTGTTCTTGCTTTTCTTCAAGCCCTGATCACTGTCTAAGCTAATTTTTGACTGGATCCTGCTTGGCGTCCAACTCAATGCCTATATATAATACATCAAATGCTATCTTGCCCACCCTGCAAAAGTGTACTGGAGCATATTTTGGGAAAATGCTGTAATCGTTACTGTTCCTTGCACCATTTTTGAGAATGTTTTCACACAATTTTTGTGTCATTTTGCATAACACAGAAATCCGTTAGACACAGCAGGAAAGATAGAGCATTTCCGGAAGCTTTAAAGAGCAGAAATGTTTTGACCAAAATGGTGTTTGGGGTTTTTTTTATATTTGAGACTAAAAAACATGATTTACAAATCATTTGAATGATGATAACAATTATAAGTTATGTTTTGGTCAAGTTCAAACAGCAACTTGTAACTCAAGTGGAAGGTTTCCACATTACGCATCACTACAGTAATTATGGTGGTACATAGAGTACTGTGCAAAATCTTAGACACCTCAGAACATAATATTCACTTGTTTGGCTGAGTAGTATATGTTATTAAAAGCTAACATTAGAATATATACCAATACAGTGGTTTTATGCATTTAAGTGTGTTTGTTTAATCATTCCCAGACATCTCCTTATATTACTTCACATTTATTCATTTTACTACTTGTATTACTACTTTCAGTTCTCATCAAATACCTCAAATATCTGATTCGACTCAGTTGATGCTTCATTAAATGAAATTAGGAGCTGCTGGTGGAGTTTCACAAACCTATTTAAAGGGTGGAGGCACTGAGGTGAAATCGGGAGCTGTGTTCTTCTAACCATGTCACAAAACATTACAAACAAAACAAATCTTTATACTATGTAATAATTTTTTTTGTGTATTTGGTGGCAGAAAGCCCCTTACTGCTTTCGCAGGAGCCTTATACACAGTATTGTGTGAGGATATATATATATATATATATTAGGGCTGGACAATAATTCAATATCAATATATATCGCGATAGAATTTTTTTCAATAACGGTGATATGATTTTTA
>JBBPDB010000039.1:10769547-10787006 GCA_037974465.1 Brachypetersius altus
CAAGTCACTGAAATATCAAGGTGAAATTCATCATAGCTTGCATAGTATAGACCCAGCTCCCTCTGTCCGGGGGGGGGGGGGATTTAACGGCGATATATGTATATATATATATATATATGTACCAAGGGAGACGACTAAGGGAAGGTGGGTCAACATAGATCTTACATTTTTGTTTTTTAATGTCAGTGTTTGCATTTTCTGTTTCTTCTCATGCTGATGAGACCAGTTTGAAACGGTTAAAGAATACAAGTCTTTTTCTCAGGCTGCTGTCTTATTCAGAAGCCTCTCTCCTGGGCAAATCTCTTAACACACTTTCCTGTTCTCGCTGTGTTTGTTGGTTCTTCCAGAGCCAGCCTGAGATTGAGTACACCCTGCCTGAGTTACAGGCTCCGCGCTCCAGTGTTGCAGACAAGCCCTGGCCACAAGTCAACCCACACACACAGCGGCCACACACTGGTGAGATGGATCCCCTTTAGCTCTTCAGACTTTTTACAGCTCTTTTTTTGTAAGCTCAGCCTGGGCCCATGAACACAGCTGACTCCATTCTCTTAACTCTTAGCCTAGGATTAATGACATTTCGCTATATGTTTATATAATTATGGTTAGCTAGATAATAAATTGCACTGATGTTCGGTTTACAGTCTGTGTTGGCAAGTGCAGGTCTGCCCTTCAATCTTTTAGTAATAATAATAGTAATATTTTCATTGTAATATTGTTTTATTAATATGCCACCTTTTCAAACTCAAGGTCTCTTTACAAATAGATGAGACATAGAATGGAAACCAGCATTAATCAGACAGTAGTAGGCAAAAAAAAATCAACCATATTACAACATTACAGATTATAGAATGGGGAAAGAACAAATACATGACAGAGCCAAGAGTTAAGAGAAAGGGCATTGCACAGAGAGACAATATACATTTTAATTAGGTTTCAAAAGAATCTTTTTGTGCATTTGTTTCATTTTAAACCAGTGAAAATCAAAAACCAAGAAATGAAAGGATGCACAACAAAACTCATTAGTTTCGTATCAAGTGGGGAATTTGCACCTTTGACTTCTCCACTTGTTTTAATGAGATGTGAGTAAACAAATATTGAGTATAAAGTCATGCATCTTGCTGCTGGCCATAACTGCAGTATGTAAAGGTTAGATTGTAGCATGCCCTGCGCAATGCTGTAGTTACTGGAAAGCTCACAGGTCGCAAAATCAATGAGCCTCTGCTGAAAGTGCTGCCTCTGCATCCTTCTAGGCGGACGATTGCACGGGGAGAGAAATGCAGCGAAGGCCGCAGGAAAAGGAAAACACAGCAGCCAGCACGCTGAGGACCCCGCCGCTGAGCACGACTTCCTGGGCTGCATGTCAAGGTGAGAGAGGACAAACAGCTGCTGGTTAACTCCTATAAGAAGGTTATTCTTCATTATTACTGGTCAGTAATTTTTCAGTAACTGCTAAAAAATGAACACATCAGTTGGGTAGTTATGTGTGAGTCTACTGGTCCTTCCTAACCCTACAGTTCTACACATTTCTTTGCAACATGTTCTAACTGCTGACTTAACGCTGCAAGTTAATAGAGATTCAAAATTACTGCTGGCTTTAGATTTGTTTTTTTCCATAATTCCATATACATTTATCCATAATCACATTAAACTCAGCCTCTGTCCAAATAGCTGATGCACCAACCACAGACTTGCTGTTTGATGAGCAACACTGTATAACAAATCTTTACATTTTGTGCACACTTAAGACAGCAACACCATCAAATGACCCTACCGAGCATTTGTTTTGGCTACGCACCTTCAGAAACCGTCTTTATTGAGTATTTATCATCCCCCGATATCCATCCATAACTACTATGGCACTGAAACCATAGCAACCATGTTTGTACAACAAACAATCATCCTGTAGAGGCCAAAGTCACCATCATCTAGGTGAACGTCATCACCTCAGCAGTTGATTGTAGCGGCTGAATACAAAACAAAGTAGTGGACTGTCAAATTTTAGTGCAGAATTGTTTAAAAAAAAAAAAAACTCCCCCGCTGAAGGGTTATTGGTGTAAAGGAGTACTAAGGGGAGCGGTGGAAAGGGCAGTGAGGAATCTGTTCTCTGTCTCTCTCATAGGCGTTCAGGTCTGCCGCGCTGGATTTTGGCAGCCTGTCTCTTCCTGTCCATCATGGTGATGCTCTGGCTGAGCTGTGCCAGCCTGGTAACGGCACCCGAGCAGCACGTCAAGACTCAGGTACGCTCTCATTCATCAACCCTTCACTGCAAACTCGCACAAACCTGAGAGGCGCTCTTTCCTGCCTAGACCAAACCACACTGCAAATTCACTTCTTGTAACTATTAGACCTCTAGAGTTGTTACTGTTGTTTTGCTATATGTTTTACAAGAGTTTACATACAAACATGGCAGAAAACTTATTTGCTAGCTTTTCTGCACAACATGACCGTTTGCACAGCAATAAACAGTACCTTTACAGTACAGTTTATAGTGAACTCTGATGGGCAATTTAGCTGTAATATATGAAAAACAGAAGCATACATTAGGACTGATGTGAAGTATTAGTTAGTTGGAATTTGACTCTTCTGTTTAGTATCAAAAGCATCATTGTAACCAAATGAATAACAAGATGTGTCACCCAAACAGCAAAACTCTTCATCAGGAAACTCCTTTATAAAGGACAGAGGGTGTCGCAGTGTAGTAAAAAGCAGATTAAGTTTAGACATGCTTACCTCAGAGCACTAGAGAAGTCACAGGTGTGTGAGCACCTTTAATTATCGGACAAAAAAGAAGAGCTCAGTCTGCAAATTATAATAAGGAGTTTGCCAGGCAGACATGAGACGTTTGGTGAATGATCTCAGATATGGAAGTATAGTTATGCTTATCCAGGTATGCTAGTGTCTGATGAGGGCGATGCTAAAACAGGGGCGTTCACAGCCTGTTTCATTATTGTTAAAGGTGATGATGTGAGCAAGTAATGAAGTCCTTGTTCATAAATAGCTTAACAGTCATTAAAACACTATTCAGGCAAGAAGTACTGCTAGTACTACGGGGGCAGCTGGCGGCCTGGTGGTTAGAGAACTGCACCTGTAATCGGAAGGCCATGGGTTTGAATCACAGGATGCCCTTGGCACCACTGAGGTGGGCTTGAGCATGGTACCTTCCCCACAAACTGCTCTCCTAGTGCCCCCTCCGTGGGTGAGTGGGCTAAATGCAGAGAAAGAATTTCAATCAGTTCACACTATGTGCTGTGCTGAGGTGTTTTCACACGTGACAAAATGGGCCACTTTACTAATATACACTGTGACAGGTGTGAACAGATGTGTTTCTTGTATATTCACTGTGGGGCTTGTTCTCACTGGCAGTTTTTTTTTTTTCACTGCAGTTGAGCATCAACGGCGATAAGGAGTTCCTGGACGAGATGCCGAAGGTCAACCCCTACCATTTGACTCCAGTAATTGCGGTGGCGATTGGCCAGTCTGACGAGGGAAAAGAGGCGGGGCCTCTGCCGGTCAAAGTCGACCTGAACAAAACCTCACTTTAGACTTAGCTATGTTGATCTCGCTCTCATTTACAGGGATAAAACCACCATTTTTTTTCTAAATAACAATGCATGGCACAGTTTGATATATTATTTATAATTGGGTCCTGTCTGCAGTCTGAAGTATTACCAGAATCTGCCAGACACTTGCAATTGTACGGTAGGTGCTTTCCGCACAAAACACTGACTCATTTTCCTTTTACTGTTCATACTCACCATTGTATCGGAGCCGAGTAATAAGGAGTAAATTATACAGCTGTCATGAACCAGACCAGTGCATTTTTTCCCCTTTGAGACTATGTAGATTTGTAGGTTTTGTTCACGAGACAATGCTACGACAACAAGATTACTTGCCAAGCACTGAGCGCTATGCTTAAAGAGTTTAGATAAGAAAGAACATTGGAATGTAAATGAAAGGTGAACAGTTCCTAAGTGCTTGTGTAGATTAATTAGTGTCACACAGAGATGAAACCCACAGATAGATAAGCCTGGGGCTTTGAAGGTGATTCTGTTGGAAACCATCCAGCTCCGTTAACGTCAGAGACTCGCCGATCTGACAAGTGTGAGCAATCAAACCGGGCCCACGAACGGAGCCTTCTCCGTTGGAACAGCTGATTAAAATGTTTGCACAACATGCAGACAGAAACGCTAATATACTCTTTGAACTAGCATGTCGCCCAAACGGCGAAGACACTCTTAATTACAGCGAGGAAAAAGAGACGAACGCTGACAGCTCAGATTAGCCCGCTCGTGATTGTTTTCCGCCTCAGCTCAGGAACGGGCTCTTTATTTTCAGTTGTAGAGCCGTTTTACCACATATTTCTGCCTGTTTGACCACGACTGGAAGAATGCCCCAGCCACAGAATAATGGGAGCATGAAGCCATGTACATATAATTACTTATTTATTTATTTATCTTCTTCTGTGTTTATGCTGAGCTTATGATAACACTAATATATAAGGTCTTAAGGTCATTTAGATGCTTTTCGACAAGACTCCATTGCAAGTCTACAAAATCCCCCCCCCCCCCATCCCATGTAAACTGCTACCATCTGATATTTACAGCAAGAGCAGATTTCTCATAGGGATGTTGGGGTAATGCAGAGGTGCTCTGTCGTACTGTTGTACAGTAAGAATGTGAATTTCTCTATTCTCCTTGGGCTTTTTTGTGCTCACATATATACATAAATGCCAGTGGTAGGGTATGGGATGGTTCTACTTCCGCTTGATGCTAGGCTTTAATAAATAGACCATTTGTAAGCAGCTGTAGAACTGGCCGACATAAGGTCGTTTTAGTGCAAATTGTCTTGTAAAGCTATTTTACCTATTCAGTCCTAGTTGCAGTGCATGCTAGTCCGCTATAAGAGTTAAATGACCTGTCACCTTATGGCAGTAAACTACTGTACGCTTTTAATCTTTGTGTTTATAGCTTAATGTTGAATAGGCAGTGCAATTATAATTCTAACTGCAAATGATGAAGGAAGAACTACTTTAAAGTCCATATCCCTGCCGGTTCTAAGTATGGTCACTGCTGTATAAAATGAGTCTTTCTTTCTCTTTTGAACAGTTTTCAATGACCTGATCCATAATACACAATCAAATAAAGTCTTTTCATGTTGTAATTAACCAGGTGTTGGTAGCATTTGTTTGTTCCACCAAGGTTTGTCCCAGAATTCATTCAAATTCTTATTATTGCCATTTCATATGAGAGGAGCCAACAGTAGAGGGCAGACTTCACTGGATGGTTGAGATTTTCCCAGCTTCTCTCCATCATTCACAATGATGAGCCAACATCAAGGAATAAAACTCGACGGATCTTTGGCGGTTATCGTACCTTTACAGAAGTGACACCCTGTAAATCCATCATTGCCTGCACAAGCATATACATGCCTGATAGCAAGGAATCAGAAACCAAACCTATACCAGTATTGCCCTTTTTTTTTTTAATAGAAATTGAACTATAATTTGCAATTTGGCATAATTTTTAAACAAAAGAAATGCATAAGCCATACTCAGGGTATATCAAAGGTCTTTGGGCATTGAAATTAGTTGGATATTGACCACTGTCCCCCTTCATACTTGTCTGTCCATGTTTTTATCTCATGGCCACTAGATGGTAGGATTTAGCTTGGAGAGCTGAGGGAGGTTTTTATATGCAGGCAGAGACTCTAATGCATCACTGCTTTTAGACCCTCACTTACCCCCTAAAGACACTGCATAAAGAATGAAGAAGGGCACATACTTCAAAGTAAATAAAATATATTTGACCAATGAGCTCTTTTAATGTATTTCAATGTAGTCTTCTCTACGCTTGACTGGTTTAAAAAAAGGGGCATATATCCCACTGGCCAAGTCACCATTCCACCTCCAGGAATCTGACGCCATTATTAACATGCCCGAACTGTGTCATACTCTCAGCCACAAAGCATCTCATTTTTAAAAGAGCTGTCCGACTGTGTCTTCTGTAAGAATAATGAGCTCTTAACTGTGCACACACGCCTGCTTTGTCCACAGTCACTAACAGAGCTTTTCCCTGGGAGACAATATCAGCTAAATGGATTTAAAAGGTACAGGATATACTATTCAAAGAATGAATTAAATATATGCACAGTGAGTGGGATGATACTAAGAAAAATAGTCGTTTTTGTTAATAATGATGAATGGGATCATATATGATACCCTTATGGACCGTAGAACATTGGCACGCTTGAAGTGCTCCATTCATTTCCTTAAACCATGAAGAGCTTGCAAGAGATTCATTCCAACTCATAAGCCGTAATCTGCTGTGCCGTGCCGTGGAGTTCATGCCAAGCATGTACCCATATGGCAAAATGTTATTTTCACTTCTGAAGACTTGGCCTCACTCTTGGAATCACATGTAGAGTGAGTGCGACATATGCTATCATAGGCCAAGAGTGGTTTACATTGTCTTGAGGATCTCAAATCATCCTCCTCCTAATGTTTCTATTCTTTTCAAATACACCAGTGGTTTTCAGCTCCAGTCCTGGGTACCCACTGGCCAAGGTGACCAGAATACTATGCTGGGGCAGGAAATACCTAAAGTGGTGCAAGTGCAGCAGGTACCCAGTACAGCACATGAAAAAACTGAAATGTTGAAAGGTTCTAGGATGAAGAACCACCTTTGGTAAAGAATGTCCACCTAAAGGTTCCATATTGATGAATGTTTCCAAGAACCATACACACACCAACAATCATTTAGGAATCTGTATTGGAGGAGTGTGTGCTCCTCACTCCTTAGTACTGAATCTTCTTACAGTGCTCGATAAGGTGTTAGTACACATACATCCCAAAATCTCTCCACGTTCTCTAGTCCCTGATCATTGCTTGTGGCTTCCCATGGTTTTCAGTAAGGATTAGATCAAGAAACTTTTTGTGTGGTTTAATTATGCCTTGTCGGGAAATCCAGTGACGACTGCAGAGTCTAGATTCAAGATTCAAGATTCAAGAGAGGTTTATTGTCAATACCACAATATACACAGTATACAGGGTATCGAAATTCCGTTTCACACAGCCGCCCCCCCATGGTGCATTTTGTCTAAGAAATAAATATAAGAATATAAAAACTAGCAACTAGAAAAACTAGGAACTAGATTTAAACGTGTCTTAAAAATAAAGGTGTCAAAATGAGTTTGTCGTGTGATGCCATGGAAGAATGAAGTTCGGCTTTCTTAGTATAAACTGAAAACTTAAAAAGGTCCCACGAAGAGCCCTTCTATTGGTAAAGAAGCTTAAAGAAACAACCGATGTGACATCTTTACTGAGATGTATTTGGTGTTTATAATGTATCCAACAAGATTCCCACGAACAATGTAACAGAGGTAGTTTGGTATTGGAACCTGACCATAGAACCCAATTCCAATCACAGTCCAGCACCCTGGTTCCAGGAAAGTAATGTGGTCCTTATAATGATGTTTGAACACACCAGATCACAGCACACAGTGTGAAATTCTTTCTCTGCATTTAACTCATTCAGCAAGTGAAAAAAACTGTGTGGGAGGGGACTGTATCTGGATCAAGGGTACCTCAGTGGTGTCACTAGCAGTTTTGGGATTCAAACCTTCTGATCATGTGGTCAACTCCCTAACCACCAGGACACCCTCTGCCCCAATGTTTAGTAAATCCAAGGAACTTACCTTTGTGATTTTGGAGACCCCAGGCTGTAACCAATTACTGCAACTGTCCAAGTGTAACATTTGGAGACAGCTCTGCCTTTCTAACCTCACTGTTTGTGGGGTAAAATACACTCAGGTACACTGCAGCTCTAGTTCATTGAAAATGCCAAATAACTGAGAGCTTTTCAGATTTGAATATATATTTTTACTGCCACTGCTTGATTCATGGAGGTCAAAAATTGCCTGACTCTTCCGTTCCTGAAGAACGGAACTCAAATATAAACAGAAATATGCATAGATTTTGTTTTATAGAATATTTGGTCTCAATGACTGATGTGAATGTTTTTCCTTGAATTATTTATCACTGAAAGTTTTTTTCCCCTTATTTTACAATAAGATCAAACTGATGCACAAACACCTTTTATCTATGGCCCTTTTTTTGTGTGCTAATGATAGTAGAGGGTACCGTACTATCGGTTTTTAGACATCTTCAAAAGGACAAATCTCAGTTCAGCTCAAGTGTGACATATAAGGCCGGGGTCTTCAGGTAGCTAACACCATATGAGCTAATACGAGCCACATGTGCTCAATAAACTCGGTGGCATCTGCTCACATGGAGTCTGAATAAAGCCTGTAGCCTGGCGTTCTGCACTTCAGCACCACACAGCCTGAGCAGGTGAACGGGAATGATTATAATAAAAAACAGGGCTTCATCTCAGCTGCTGCAGATGCGGCTTGTGGCCTTGAACAATACAATGAAAATGTGGCTTAAAATAACATTTTTAGTGCCCCAAGCCAACGTTCGCTAAATGCATAAACTGCAGCTCATATTATTGGACCCCATATAAAATAGGACCATATGATGACTACGTTTCCATATACACTTATAGAACACACCTTTGTGCCCAAAAGCTACAGAACTATCCTATAAACATCTGCATGCCTGAGATAACTCAACGGCAGTGAGTGTAGCCCTAAGAAAAGAATCTAAGACCATCACTGCTTTCACAGACGCCTGGCGGTGCGAAGACAGATGCCCATTCTGGGAAGGTGACCATAGGGGGAGCAGTGGGGCTGCGTTTGAGTGGAACCTTAAACAGCAGCTGAGGTTGGAGGCAGGCTGTGGGCTTTTCCGCTGCTCCAAGCCCGCACTGCTCCCTTATCAGCCTCTACCTGCTGGTAAACTGAACCTGCAGTGCATTAAACAGCCAAACCCACCGCAGCCCACTGAAAATAACTGCGCCCTGTAGAAACGAGCAGAATAATGAGTGAGGGATAGAGTGAGAGAGAGAGAAAGGGAGAGGGAGAGAGAGGGAGAGGGAGAGAGAGAAAGGGACAGGGAGAGAGAGGGAGAGGAAGAGAGAGAAAGGGAGAGGGAGAGAGAGGTAGAAAGAGGGGGGTATGAATGTGATATTGGGCATTTTCCATAATCAGCTCAGGAATGCATAAACAGGTGCTTTCTGAATGTGGCTCACTAATGTTGTTAATTCATTTTTGGAATGGCAAAATATGCACGAGACGAGAAAACACAAGCAGGCCGCACGCCGTTACACCTCCTGTGCGGCCCGTGCCCTCAGGTGAGGTGCAGGAGACTCACCTGACACACATGTGCAACATGGAAGACCAGCCGGTAGCTGATGGGGCGGGCGGGGGGGGTCACTTCACATTCTGACAGTGAAGGCTTAGAGCAGAGAAGCAAACGTGTTGTGCCTGCAGGTCACATGCGTGTCAGTCAAGGCTAATGGGACAGCTCCTGTCTGCCTTTGAAACGCACTGTGTAATTACACCAGGAGCTGGACACTTTCCATCTGTATGACACGTGTATGAAGGGATGGGAGCCTGCATGTGCTCTGGACTCCATTCACTTTTGGAAGGTAAAATGTAAACAATGATCCATTATTGAATGCCTATAGTACTTTTATGCATAAAAATAGCGATACGGAATACGATATGGCCTTTCAAAAACATCAGGAAAGTTATCCCACTCAGCTGGGCTTCTCAGCTGTTTGTGCCGAACTCTTCCTGATGTTTCCAGTTCCAGTGTGGAGATGGAAACCCATTTGTATGTACAGAACTGATGTGGGTAGAAGCTCTTGAGTGAGCTGTGTGAGGATTTGCAAAATACTTCAATAGACAGAACAAAAAGAAAGTCATTTGAGTGGGGTAAAAAAGAAAACAAAAGGGAAACTACAAGATAAGCAAATTATACACACACACACACACACACACACACGCATATGCAGCTTTTTACTTGTTTTCTTGTACATTTCCTTTTTTACCTCTTTCAAATGACCTTCATCTATGTATCTACCCATCTTTCTCTTTATATGTATATCTATGAATATGGCAGTGGGATGGCCTAGTGCTTATCCCGGCAATCGGAAGGTTGTGGGTTCGAATCCCAACTGCTAGTGTCACCACTGAGCAAGGTACGTCCCCGCACACTTCGCCCTCATTGGCGGCACTGCTTCAATTGGTGAATGGGTAAAATACAGATAAAGAAGTTCTCACTTTGCTGTGGTGTGTCCACGCGTGACTATATGTATTAATAAATATATCTATACATACATTTCACTTGGGCTATCGTAAACGTGTTTAATTCAAAAGCAGACAACATACGAATGCTCTCTAATGTCACGTCAGTTCAATAAAGAGAAATGTTAAGTCTGATATTAAACCAATGCACCGTTAAAAGAACATGAAGGAGTTATAATAAAGAAATTATTGTAACACAATGTGGCGTTTAAAGCCCCAGTCATTTTAAAAATAAGAGATGGAAAAAATAAGCTATGACACGAGACACACAGCCTGCGACGGGAGAGATGGACAACCAACATATCATAGATCTTACAGAGAAAGTTTAAGCTCCGAGGTGCCCAACACGCTGCTCACCAAAAACTCAGCACACACAGGCATGGAGCGGGACGGTTTCAAGCTCCCCCTCTCTGTGAATTGATTCTACTATGAGCCTACTCGAATCCGGGCTGGAACAGAGAGGGGTTCACACCTCGAATGCAAACTCAAAGTCGAGCTCTTTTCACTTAAATGTCATCTTCTACTTAAAAATATTTAAATTTCCGAAAACATTTTCACGGCCGGAAGGACGAAAATGCGAGAAGATTGCGTATTTTCCGCTTTTCTCTCGCATGTGTTCTCCCCCTCCAGAGGAACCCCCCCTCCTTCGAAAAATGGACTATTCCACAATTTATTCCAGGGAAAGACTGACAGTTTTTTGGGTCATGAAGCAGCTGTTCAAGTCAGCAGCCTCTCCACCCTCCTCTAGAATAAGAAATTAGTCCATTTTAAAGTAAATAACTAAAGCCCAGAGCTGATAAGGGAGTATTATAAAATAGTGTGCAGTCCCAATTTTACGGAGAGAGAGAATGGTCTCGGAATGGAGGCATAAAAGGAGGCAGTATAATAAAAAAATGTGAAATTTCTTTCCCATCAAATTACTGGATTTTTTTTTAGAGATCTGACTATCATAGGAGCAGGACTGTCACCTCACATCATGAGCTGAAAGTGAACAATGAAAACTGAGGCCTATATGGACATGACAAGCAGTGACATGACATGGAAAGATTTGTCAACAAAGCAATAAAGGCGGGCCATCAGCATAAAACCTGCACATATTATCTGTCCGGTGTGTGATAGTGGCTCAGTAAGGATACCTGCGGTTCACTCATTTGATAAGAACTTTGAGGCACCTCTCATTTATTGCACAATTAATTCACCATGTCAGTGTAACCTGAAATGCTTTCGTCATTTACAAACTGAGAATCTGTATATTTGACAAATGCAGTTTCTTAAATGTTTAGTAATAATATTGGCGGAACTAGAACTACATGCCAATCCTTTTGAGTTATTTTATTTTTATTCATGAAGGGTTCATTACTCTTGTTGGTTCAACGGATGTTTGGGAGGTTAACCATCAAAATGCAAAGTGCAAAGTGAATTCATTAGCAAATTAAAATCATGGTTCAGGTTATGTTTTTGGAAATATGGGTTTACTGCAGGGTGAAGATATCCAAAGAGGTCTGACCTAGGGGTCAACCTACAGTTAGGCCATTATCAGTGACATGTCCTTCTACTACAGTTTGCCTATAGCTGCTGAATAAGGCCCAGCACACAGGTAAGCTTGCATCTCACTTGACTTCATGCCTGCGGTGCAATGTCTCTTATCGGAGTCGACTGTTCCTTTTATTCCCAGAGTTGGCAGCGAGTTCCTGTATGGTTTGTATTAACACTTCCAACCAGCCCACCTCTGCCCAGCGTCACCAGGCAGCCCGCGCCATGCGTTCCTGCTCCAGCCCGTAATGGGGATCATATGTTGAGCCAGTGCTGAAACCCAACACGGAACGTCCACATCAAATAAAAGCTGCTGTCAGCAGTGGGGCCTGAAGGCTCAGCCTACCCGGGGGGAATGAAACTATATCTCAACAGGCCTGCGAAAAGACCATAAAACCAGAGCAAGAAAAAAAAACTCAACCTAACCATGCTGAGCTGGGTTCCAAACCCGTGTGTTAGAACACAGAGACTGGTAGGAGGTCACAAGATAAACCCACAGATAAGTTAGACTGAGATCTAGACAGATTTCACAACCCTTGGAACATTAGCGGCACGGGTCCAGTGAATTGTCATCATATGGCAAAACAACTTTTTAGTTTCTGTCAATGCTTTATGTGTCAGACGTCATGCCAAGCTTTGTTTAGTGTCTGTATATTAGGTATCAAAAACAAACAGAAAAAAACAAGATCTGTGAACCCGGGAGAACTTTCAGTCTAGTCTCCGCCCACAAGTAGATGGGGAAAAGCTTCAGAGGGAGGGGGTCCGGAGAGCTCCCGCGCGGTGGTGCGCCAAGCAAAAGCACTGCAAACGGAGAGTGTGTAGGTGAACAAACACCGGTTTTCTGAAATCAGATTTTACTGAAACACTCTGAGGGTTAAACCAACATTTCATGAGTCTGCTGTTGAGGTATTGACACCCAGCATTGGCCCACTGCAAACACTTGTCAGAATGGTTAGAAAACTTCTTCAGCACAGTTTGAAGGGTGGAACAACTGGAGAGGGAATACTTTTTGTCACTGTTTTGAGTTTCTTTATTGGCAGAAGGGTCTCAGGGCAAAAATTAAGTCGCTCTCTGTGAAGCTTACTGGCCATCTGAGACCAGGAGGATATTTACAACTGAGAGTGTGCTACAGGAGAATGTTATCAATGGCCATATTTCTTGTTAATATGACAGACAGACAGCAGAATAGAAGTAGATCAAGGGCAACATTCCTCGTGCCTGTCAGTCCACAGGCTAAGCATTAGCTAGTGAAGGAAGCATTAGGTACAGCCAGGTGAAAGACTGAAGAAAACCACTGTAAATCACATGACTGGAGAATAGTCCAAAACCCTCTGGCCAAAGTATAGTGGTCATAGTTAATCCCTTAAACTCTGAGGACCTGCCGGAGGGTCAGGATTTCCATTCCCTGCTCTCCAAGCTACATACTTTACATATTAGTTTCATAGTAGTTGCTGAATAATTCATACCGGATAATAAGCCCTACCATTAATATCTGAATAAAAGGCTTAAAGTGAAGGTTTGGCCACAAATTAAATTTAGGCAACATCAATCAAGTTGATCGAGACATGCTTGGTGTCCAAAATAAACAAAAGTAAATGTAATTCAGCCTCAAAGCCTTTGGTTAGATCAAACTACAGAAGCAAACTTCCAACCCAGAGCATGTTTTTGGTTGATAGACTACAGTTGGGGAAAAGGAAAGCTGTCTAGATTTGATCCTTACTTTAAGTGGTCAATCATTTCAGAATTCAAACACTGAATACAGCAAGAATCCCTCTGGCCCACAACTGTAGGTCCAAAGTCAGTCTCATTCTGCCAGTCAAATGCAGCCTCTCCTCTCAGTAACACCATCCTCCTGTGAGCGACCAGATACACTTGGAAAAAGACGGAGTTCTGTTGTTCATCAACTCCCCTGCACCCTCCCAGACTTGATGTTATCTTCGGAGGAGGTGTGAGTGGTGCAGGCGGCTGGTTTACACGTAGGATAAACAGCAGCGGAGGGGCTGTAATCCACTGGCCTCAGATCAGCCACCGTGTGTGGATTAGTCTAGCATCCCTCCAGTCTCTCCACTTCACTCTCACACCTCCAGAGCAGCCTAATTGAGCCAAATCTCATTATTTGGGGACCTGGCCGCTGAGACGATAATCAGTTCAGCCCTTGGTCGCCTTTAAAAAGATCACACAGACATGGCCTACCGGCAGCTACCGCACTGATGAGTTAGGAGGGTTGGGAGATTTGATGCAAGTAGGAGGAGAGAAGGCTTCAACATTCATTTGGAAGCTACTGTTGGCCCTCATTAGCTATGACATGTAGGATGGCGGTATTTATGTTTTGGAGTGTATTTAATTTACTCTGCTTGCATGTGTTTGTGGAACATTTTAGCTATATGTGTCAAGATAGTTCTCAGTGCTTTCCATCACACACACACACACACACACACACACACAACATGCTGTTGCCTTTGAATTTCTTCTCTCGAATGCATTTTAAGCATTCAGAGCAGCTTTAAACCTTGCAGAACTCTAAGCGAACCTGTGTTCTCCTCACCAGCTCACAAAATATCAACTAAGTTTTTTACAAGCAGAATTAATTTAGCTACTTTTTACGGCTTTGCATTTATTCTAATAAACAATTGCAGTACTGTACTGTTCATTCTTTAGATTCTATAAGACATGAAAATATGAGAATTATGAATGGTCATGGGAAAGTTGTATGACCTTTTGGGGAAGCTGGCAATGTGGAGAAGGAAGCTTTCATTGACAGAAAATGGGGAAGTGAAATCTTAGCAAAGTTTACATTGGTGTCACAAAAATGCAAGGTTGCTAAAATGAATACATTAAAGTCCATGGACATGATGGGCCAAATATCCTGCACATAGCATTTCCCCGCAAAATGGCACGCTCCCTCTCCAATTTGCATATACTTATGCATGCAATACATATGCAAACAGACATGTAGATGTACACGTGGAGCAAGCTGAGGAGGGAAGAGTGCTGTAGGGAAGGAGGAGAGCAGCAAACCCTGGCACCCACCTTCACTGGAGAACGTCCCGGGCTGCAGACACACTTGACACAATGGATGAATCAGTGTGCACTGAAATGAGACAAAAGGACCAAAGGCATTAAGAGGCCAGGGAGCCAAGTGGCTGAGCAGGGGCTCTGGATAGAGTAGACGCCGTAACCCTCAGAGACCTGCACTGGACGTGGGAACTCATGCTTGGCTTTAGGCTGGGCTGGCGGCACTTAATAAGCCCTGAAGGGTGGCATGGACAGACCCTGGCAGAAAATGTGTGTGAAAATGTAGGATTTCAAAGCCCTTGGTTAATCCCTTTAACCTCACTTTCAACATAGCTCACATATTACTTCCCTGTTAGTCTTTGAATAGTACATCTGAAGATAAAAATGACTCTTTATTTGGTTATGCAAAACAGTTTTCATGTTTCACTGCTGTGTCCCAGCCAGGTGATCATCAGAAAAACATTTGGTCATGTTCTCATTGGCTGGAAAGGATAAACTTGACCTGTCCCTGATAGCTTACTGACCAGTTAAGAGTCTCTAAGGCTGCAATTTGGAGATTTGCTTTATTCTCTGATAGTGTTGAGGCATTAAGCAATGCTACATGGCTCATGCTTGTTTTGTGTACAACAGACATAATTTATTCCACAGACTTAATTTATATAGGTGACTTAATTTACTCATTATATCAGGAAATCCTATGAAAACACGAACAATTAATTCCCTTTTATTTAGAGTTATTTTGGCTGATTTAAGACAGATAATTACACTCTTTTAATACCAGCACACTAAGAACATTTCATGGTTTAATTCAATTAATGTAAACTTGATTTGTTTTCTTCACATGACCGAGAGCCTTCTATGTTTTTTGAGTGTGAAATCCTGTATGTTGGCTGCACACACACACACACACACACACACGCACACACACACACACACACACACACGCACACTTGGCCTTGGACTACAGTGCAGCACGTTGTGAATCTCCATAGCAAATTCTTTTTAGTCCAAGCTTAGACTTAATCTGGCTCTGGGAAACTGGCCCTGAATATATTTATCTCCACTAAGTCAATTTAAACTGTATAAATAGTAAAAGAAATCAGTTGATTACATTAATTAAACCAAGTCAGAGAAATTAGTCATATTGTATGTGCTCTTTAGTGAGTAATCTTCGCTGAACTCATTTAGATTTCTGCAAAATACATTCCGGCTGACATTTCTGGCAATAAAAATATTATTAAATGATATAGACAGCTAATTCTTAGTCTCAGTTGTTTTCAATTGCTTGCACACACTGCAGGAATCAATGTCTCCACTCTCTAAAGCTCACAAGCACCGTCGAAATCCGACGTGCGTTTAGCAAATCCTCTCATACTGGAAGAAAAATTAAACACTCACTTAAAAATGACATTCACATCAAGTAGATAAAAATACACAACAAATCAGGGTTCCCACATTGCAAGAAATTTAGAACTCACAGCAGGTTTGCGACTATTTTGTGTACATGAACAATGAAGCAGAACTGAAATATTAAGTGTTGGATTTATTGCTTGTGGTTTTTGAGCGTTCAGAAGAACAATATAAACTGTAAGTGTTAGAAATGTAGACCATACACCAATAGCAGATCATTTTAACACAGTATGTTATTTGTAAAAATAAAGTGTCCTGGAATGTGTTATCCAATCCTGGCCGTTCTTATTCTGAACTTCCTAAAAGTGTATTTTGTGGTTTAACATGCTGATTCAATCAAGTTTGGAAGAAGAGAGGTGTAAAGACCTTTCCAGGTTTTGGAGTGAAATTTCTGCCACTTCAGCTAGGCGACACAGACCACATACAGTTGTTTTTAATGCATGCATGCATCTTGAAGCTCATTGGATGAAAGCTGGCATGCAGGTGAAAAAAAGTTAATTTAGTAAATCAAGGTGGGCAACACACGCCCAAAAATAGGCTGACAAAAAGCAACTTGACCACTCATTGTCTAACTAATATATATAAAATAAATTATTTGAAAAAGCTGTTATAAAAATAACATTAATACGGTAAATAGTGGTTTTATGTACAGCAATGTTCCGCCATTTCTAGTCCTCTATCCTGATTAAATCCCAGGATTAATTGTAGCTACCAACAAATACCTGGGTTGGCTTTTTAGGTGTGTTGCTTATGGAATATAAATCCATACAATAACTGGAAGCATTAATCTAGAACCAAACCTGTGTTCTCTTTACCAGCTCAAAAAATATCAACTAGTTTTTTGAAAAAGTATACATTTTGTATACATTTATTCCGTGTGTTTTCATGGTGCCTATGACTTTTGGATGGTACTGTATATAGCTACTAATATATATATATATAATATAATGATAAGCCATGGCTTTAGAATAACAACACATGTCAGTAAGGTATTGAATGTTCTGACCCTGCGTGCTTCACTGGGTTAACTTCACTAGCTTACACCTCTGAAGAACATCACCTTCTAGCTTAGCAAACCAGTGGTGAGATATACTGGCACTGACATTTAGTAAATGTCATATTGTTTGGTAACAAACTGTGACTGAGTGCATAAATATTAGCTCATGCATCTCAAGGAAAAACATTAAGAGTGTTAGTGAGGGAAATCCTTCCACCAAACACGCCGGTTTCACTAAAACGTACTGTTCCCCCCGGGGTTTTTGGTGGGGGGGGGGGGGGGGGGGGTCTCCCTTTTT
>JBBPDB010000039.1:10787106-10797799 GCA_037974465.1 Brachypetersius altus
CGCTCTGTGTATTGAAAGTAATACGGCGCCTGAACTCATAAAATCATAAAAGGTTATGGATCATAAACATGCAACCAGAGATGTTGCTGATCTACAAATTAATACAGATGTTCAGACTCAACATGCATTCATGTATGATATAAATTATAAATATACATAAAATGCATACATGTACATAACATGTATAAAATTACATCATTAAAATATCATGTAATATGTCTACAGTCGTAAGCTTATGCAGATGCAATGACAATCCATGACAATGGGTACAACTGTTGACAGTACGTACAGTAATAAAGGATACAAGACGCTTATGAGTGAGTGTGTGTGAGCATATGTGTGAAAGTGCTGGAATCAGTAATGAGCGTGTGCAAGGGTGAACATGTAAGAGAAGGAGTCTGTCTGCACAAGAGCATTTGTGTGTGTGTGTGTGTGTGTGTGTGCGTGTGCGTGTGTGTATCTCTGTGTGTGCGTGTATGTGTGTGGGTCTGAATCTCTGAGGACAGGGAATGTGTAATGGGTTTAAGAGTGTGTGAAGGTGTGCATGTGGGAGAGCAGCAGTAGTATGTAAGGCAGCAGGGTGTGTTACCTCATACGTCACTCTGTAAGTATGTGAAAGTGAATGTGTGTGTGCGTGTGTGTGTATGTGTGTGCGTGTGTGTGTATGTGTGTGTGTGTGTATGTGTATGTGTGTGTGTGTGCATGTTTTTGGCAGAATAAAGAACACTGTGTGTGTGTGTGTGTGTGTGTGTGTGTGTGTGTGTGCGTGTATGTGTGTGTGTGTTTGTATGAACACCAGAGAAAACAGTGCTAGCCTGCACACCAACAGTTGTTCAAGCTTTCCACAAAAAGTATTTTTCCCCAATTTTTTTTAAAACACTTAATACATTTCTTTTTAGTTGCTGAGTTTAAGGATAGAATTTTCCTTTTAAATAAATAGTTAGTTTCCTGGTCAGGGATTAAACCTTGTATTTTCAATTCAATGGAGAATTTCCTTTCAGAGTATTGTGTATTTCGAGGCTAGGCTAATTCCAGGTCTGGGGACACTACAAGATCTCTGAAGGTGTGCTGTGGGATCTGGCCCCAAAACATAAGCAGCAAATCCTTACAGGTAAGTTCTGAGGTGGTGCCTTTATGGATCTAGTTTGTCCTACAAATTCCTTGATCAGACTGAGATCTGGGGAATTTGGAGTCCAAGTCAACACCTCACACCTCAAACCTCATGTTCCTCAAACCCTTCCTGCACAGTTTTTGCAGTATGGCAGGACACATTCTCCTGCTTAATCAAGCCACTTCCATTAGGGAATACCATTCCCATGAAGATGGACTTCACTGCCTCTGCCAGCATGCCTTCTTCTCAAAGTGCATTCTGGCACCTTTTCTTCCCTAGCTAATTTCTAGCAGTCCCCATGATGTAAAAGAAAACATGATTAATCAGAACAGGCCATCTTCTTCCATTGCTCCATGGTCTAGTTTTAATGCACATTGGACACATTATTATTACACATAGATACCAACATATGGCGTGTTATTTTACACGTATGTAATAGTATCTACATAGAAATTGGGTTATATGTAAGATTCCATGTCCAAAAATCTAAATTAATTAGAAACATCTCTGTGTGTGTGTGTGTATGTGTGTGCGTGCGTGCGCACACGCGTCCATTACATGAGTGTGAGAAGGCTTGGCAGTAGTGTTTCTTCTGCACTAATCAGACAGAGTGGAGAGCTGGCTGTGTGTATCTCTCTCTGCCTGCGGTTTATCCACATGACTCCTCTACTCTGAGGGGGGAGGTGTGTGTGTGCGTGTGTGTGTGCATGTGTGTGAGTGTGCACGCGTATGGTTTGAGGGGTGTTGAGGCCCTGAAAGGGAACAGGCAGATCGTGTTAGCTGGCCTGACCCAGAGAAACAAAGTCAACATTGCTAAACACTAAGATGGACTTCTTATTGCTTTTCTATCCACCAGCATGCAACACAACTGCGTATGAGAAAGAAAGCACACAAGCAGCATGTTCAGCCCCACTGCACTCATTTGGCTTCTTAGGAATATCTTCTCATGACAAGCTGTAGTAACATTTCCTCTGGTGGTTGATGGACGAGTAAAAATGTGCACAGCTTCCATCATAAATATAGCTGATCAGCCAAGATATTGTAGGATATTGTAGATATTGTTTTTTTTTTTCATGACATGCTGTTATTCATAAAAATAAGAAGCATGTACCATAATTAAAACCTTTAGTAGCTCTAAAATACAGAAGGCCCTGGGCAAGACTTTACTGTGTAAAAGATGCAAAAACAGATGATACCAAGAGCCAATAGGAAGATGACCTGCTCTGTAGACCCCATCATTAGACTTATCAGATCTCTTCATTTATTAGTGTGGTGGGTTGGCCCCTTGTTGATGAGCAATGACAACCAACCAACATATGCAATAAGAAAACAAACTCTATTTTTGCTGATACAGAGTCACAATGTAGAGCCTCATTGGTTTTGTATTTCTGTACAGCAGAAACCTAAGCAAACTCTGGGTACCAAATGTGACAACTCCTTACAAACATACACTCTGCCTCTCTACAGATTTTCTATTTTAGCATGAACCAATAGCTGTTGAGCTCCAATTTTGTAGCTGTGAAGATGTGCATTTACCAATGTGAGATATTTTTAATGTGGCAAAAGATACTTTTTTTTAAGGAGTACAGTACATCTACTGGTCTGCAATGCATTAGCACACTCAGCATCAGGTTCTGGTGTGATTCATTATGGAGAACAGTACAGTACACAATACACAGAGAAGCAAATAATCTTATGAATATGTAGCAGCTGAAGGCGCTTTACACGTGCAAACTCACATGTGGAAAACATGCAGCACGTTTTGTGCTGTTTATCAGGAATTGTGCTAGAAGGAAAGAACTTGAATCTGGAGAACAGTGTCTTAAAGTTGCAGTAGCATCAAGAATATTTGGACAGAAGTGAATGTATTGCAGCTCGTTTTATTTAACCGTTATCTTGAAATGAGGCTGATCTGGGGAAATTTCCAGAAGTAGCCACAAAAGCTGACTTGCTGGACACATCATTTTCAGCTGTGGTTGATCAGTTTTACAATAAATATGCTGAAATGTCCTGAAGAGAGATGAAAAATATCAAGACCAGTGTGACTGAAAACCTATAGTAACAGTTCATAATTATTCAGCGATATCAGATTTGGGATTTTTAGATAAGAGAGGACAATCTGGAATTGTAATAATTTTGTCTATACGTACACTCAGCTTTTCTGTGAAATAGTAGCACACAGAGGAATTTGTTAAAAAATAAGTTTAATATTTCAAACATAGCCAAAAAAGGGGTTTTCCTCAATAGACAATATGCCAACATGTTAGTCTATCAGAGGATTGCGTTTTTCATTTTTTCTGGAAAAGTAATGACTTTGGTCTATTTAGTAATGAGGCTGACCAGAACAACACCTTGGCAACATGCTCAGGTTAAGGCTTTGTAGTAGTATTTACTTAATATGGATATGTTTACCTGCAAATACGATAAAACTGTCATGTTTAAACATATAAGATATTTAATTGAAAGGTCATTTTCCTGTCTTCCTGTGAAAACAAAATATTAGATTACTGAAGAGAACCTAAATACTAGTTCTCATAATCACAATTACAAATTGTGTTCTGCATGTCTGCATGTATTATAACCATATGTTTAGAATGAAACTATTAGTATTTTCAGTACTGTGGACTGAAATATCTTCAGTAGACAGAAACAATGTATCACAATTGTAGCCTCTTGTTCAAATACAGCTTTTGTAAGCCACTCACTGTATAATCCAATGAGAAAATGACAGGTCGCTAATGTCACATAAAGTGTTTTTCTTATGGGTGTGTTCAAGGCAGATCTTGTTGCTTGAGAGCACATATACTGTCCAGCTTTTATCATTATTCTGTTTAAAAGTTGAATTAAGGTTAGAAGTCTACAGCTTTTAAAAGTTTTGGGCATGATACTACTGCAAATATGAAACAAAATGCTGATAGGAACAAAAAGTACCTCTGAACCCTGTGTGTTCCGAGGAATTTATTTGAGGCAGTTCTATAAGCCAATTTCATGCCTACCTTGTTTGGTCCAGACCTTTCTGCCATTTCAGTTTGGCCCGAAACAAAATAGCAGGTCTTCATGGTGCCTCAGAACTTGGCTTCATTTGCAGCGTAAAAACATGTTTTTGGTGATTCATACTTTTGGACCAATTACAAGAAGTTGGGTCAGGCTGTTCATTCATATTTCTCCATTTAAATGGGAAAAGCTTCCCAGTGAACTGAACACTGAGGTCAGATGCATGCCTATCAATGTCAAATATAGGAAGACGGAGCCTGCATGGGTACAACAAGATGCCATCATAAATTTTGCACTGAGCATTTTTCTTCTTGTTCAATAATTTAAAGTGTGTCCACATGCGTGACATCTCTGCTCTTTTAGCTTTAATTTCTGCCAATAAAGGTGCAGGTGTGGTGTTCCCGCTCAGACAATGCTGAAATTTAGTCTAATATATTTTTTTTACATTTTACCATATAATGAAATGCCAGTATTAACAAATTGTGATTTTGGTATAAAGATATTGGCATCTTGAATGGTACCTTGAATGCATGCACATCCTTAATACTTTCAGCTTTATAATAAAATCTAAATATTCTAAAAAGCTAAACTGAATCTACTATTCCCTGACTGCACAAGATAAGTCCATTACTGTCCCATCTCAGCTCGTAAAATGTGTGTATAGAGGTATGTCATTTCTTTTTCAGCGTTTACAGCTGTTATTGGTTTTAACCAACATCTGTAAACGTAATGAAACTCTGACCACAGACTGGCCATGAGCTGAGTCAGATGAGAAGGTACAGTAGTTAGCTCTTTCAACCTAAAATACTGAAATGGTTGTGCGTATCACTTTGGTGTTGCTGAGAGAGATTTACTGTTGATGGCAAAAGCATGGAGCACTTCTGCCTTCACTTGACACATTGCTGCTTATAGTCTGTTAATCGGCACACTGTTGAGAGTGGTTTGTGGGCTAATTAGCTGAAAGCATCTGATTGTTAATGGGCAAAAGAAATACTGTCATTAGAATGATAACAAGCGCCAACAGAAAGTGTTATTAAAAGTCTTTATGCTATTTTGGACCAATAAAACCATTTTTTGGATGCTGAACGTAGTGTAAAAGATAACGCCCTCTATTTTGAAAAAGGGGACAATAGTAAAAAAATTTTATTTTTCACCAAACCAGTGTTCGAATCCATGTGTTATTTCAAAACTTTTGGCCTAAGCAAAGTGATTTATGTATCCCCAAATTTAATACACATATATAAAAACCAAGAAGGTGCCTCTGAAAACACTAGAGATATGATACTTCTGAAATAGCGAAAAAAACTGGCTGATTGCAGCCAGCATAGACATAGAAGGTTATGTATTATGTTCAAACCATACATTGTGTGCTAATATATGTAAAAGAAATGAGCACGGAGGGTCTCGGCTGTCTGTTTTTTCGGCTGCGATCCGATGCCACCGCCCACTCTAATTCCATCATGCATCTCTCTGACTGCGAAATGCCATAAACACACGAGATTAGGTCAGAGCCGCTTTCATAACCACTTCCATGACCTCTTTACCGCTCTCCCTCTTTCTTCTTCTCCTCCTCGCTCACTGCTCCCACTTCACTTAACTTTAAAGTGGCTCTAGTCCAAGATCTCGCACTGTCTAGCTTCTGTTTTTAATTCATTTCCTCTTATTCACAAAACCACACATTGAGCCCCGCTGCTCAATCAAAACTATGTGAGCACTTGGAAATATGCTGATCTCTTCAGCCTTAAGATTTTTGAATGGTGTCTTTTGGGGCAGAGAGAGAGCTTCCTTTGTCACAGGTGACCTGATCTTCATCGTCTCCAAAGAACACGTCTCGCGGAATGTGCATGAAATTGAAATGACACGAATGGCATTTCGATCAAAGTCAATAGGAATGGAGCCTGTTTATTGTGTTTTTCCGAAGCACACAACTCTTGGGAAAATTGCTGCTAACAACCAGCGAGTGAGTGACTGGTCAGCACTGAGAATTATACAAATGATGTCAGTTTGAGGCTACAGGCTTCTAGTCATATATCTCTTTGTCTGTACGCGTAGTCTGCTAACTTTCAGCCACTCTCAGTTACATTAACATGCTTGGATAAATTTTCCTTAACTATATCAGGTTTATGTCTGCTTTGCCACAGTCAGAACAAAACCTCATATTCTCAAAATAGTAACTTCTTAGAAGAGGTGGAACGTATGGTGGAAGTGAACATAAAAGGTCATTTTGAACGGTCCATCCATCGTGAAATTTTCACTCAATGTAAAGAGCAGCTGGCATTTTGAAACTTTATTAAAATTGATTTCGAAACATTACAGAATTAGAGATACAAGGTGATAAAGTTCAGCAACCTCTGTGCTGGATTTTTAGGTCAGTTTAGGGTATCATATGCCATTGAAGGGAAGTATGTGGCACTGATGTACGTCGCTCTGGATAAGAGCATCAGCTAAATGCCGTAAATGTAAATGTATGTGAAATGAAAATGTGTTTAAAGGCGGGGTTGTCCTGCACTTATCAGCAGTAAATAGCTAGTTAGATACTGGACATCACCATAACCTACACTACCAGTCAAACGTTTGGACACACCTTCTCATTCAATTATTTTCTTTGTTTTCATTATTGGCTACATTGTAGATTAATACTGAAAACATCACCTATTGCTCTGATAACAGCTTTGCACACTCTTCGCAATTTTTCAGCCAGATTAATGAGGTCTTGGCTTGGAATGGTGTTTAATTAACAGGTGTTCTTCGTCAAGAGTTCATTAGTGGAGTTTTTTGTCTTCTTAATGTGTTTGGGATCGTCAGTTGTGACGGTCGGGTTGGTACACAGTTAGTGATCCTGTTCCACTACGGTTCTACTCCACATTATGGCAAGAACCACTGAACTAAGAAAAATGAAACAGCAGTCCATCATGACCTTATTACAAAACATATTCTAGTTTGTTTAACTCTTTTTTTGTTTACTGTATAATTCCATGTGTTCCTTAATCAGGCTAAGTGGAGTAGGGGTAAGTGGTAAATGGCAAGGGGTGAACTGGGATTGGACAAATATTTTTTGTCGGTAAGGACAGAGCTCTTCTACTTGGTTTTAAGCTCAGTAGGCTCTGGTCCAAAAGGTGGCTTAAGAGCTTAACTAAAGTGAGTTTCTGTTTTATATTTACCAAGTCAAGCAAACCTTGTTGCTCTTAGTGTTTGAGAACCATGATCTTTCTGCAAACACTCAATTGACAGCTAAGGTGCAACAATAGCTGCAAAGAACAGAATACACTAATAATTTGGAAAAAAGATGAATTAATTTTACTTTACAAGATTAAAAAATCAGTCAAACAGATCCAAACTTGCCACTACTATAAACAGATCCATATTTTTCATGATGCTAAACTACTCTATTGTGGTTATATCTGGTTATGTGTGTATTCTGTGTGTGCATGTGTGTTGATCCACATTCGCATGCCTGCAGGAAAGGAGAATCGACTCTGATACGGACACACTAGGGATGCATTTTAGTGAAAAATGTCCGGAAGAAAGGATGTAAACAAGCTTCATGTGTACAAATACCTGTATGTTTGGTATCAGAGTCTGTCAGTGGATTATGGATTTTTGTTTTTTCACTATTAGGATATAGAATTTCTTCACCAGTGACACTCATTGGCTTGAGCGGAAGAGGAACAGGCGCTGAGGGGGATGGGAGAGCTGTTAGAGAAAAAAAAAAGGGGGGGCAGCATTTATAGGCTGCAATTATGTGTAATTTTCCAACAGCGGTGAAATTAGAAACCAAACAAAACAAGAGGGCAAATAGACTGTGTGGATTAGCTCCTCACTGACACATGGGATACAGTGAAGAGAGAGAGAGAGAGAAAGAAAGAGAGAGAGAGAGAGAGAGAAAGAGGATGGAGTGAGAAGAAAGAAAACATCTTATATGCCAATATTGACAAACAGAGGCATTTGGAAGCAGGGTGGTGTGGCAGTTAGAGCTCAGTGGAATCACATGCTGCTGTCTCAGCACCTGGGGGGTTTACAGTGATTGAGTTTAGCTGAATATCAGCATGGTTTTTAACATGCTGCTGCATTTTACAAGGCAGCGTCTCCTGACTCCCTGTCGATGCTTGTGTATCAGAATGTGATTTTTGAACTGTTTTTGTTGAAATATAATGGGGTGTTAAAGAGTAATTCCATCTTTAATGGGATTGTTATAAGGATTATATATGCAGGGGTGTTAGTCCTGAATGGTCCCAGCATCCTGCTTCACTGAGCACATCAGATTCAACTCATTTGGTAAATACCAGGTTGAGATTACAGAGCACTAATGGAGCAGAGTTAGTTTTACCTGGGCTAGTTCTGGGGTTTGACTGCCTGATTGGTACAGAATTAAGTATCTATTTGGTTTCCCCAAAATACCAGATCAATGTACACATGAATATTACATAGACGTCACAGTCACAGTCGTGATAACCACACGTATCACCATGTTTGGTTAAAACTAGAGGTGGGCATAGATTAATTTTTTTATCTAGATTAATCTCATTGTAATCTTGTAATTCATCTAGATTAAATGGCTCATTTGAATTCTGCCGAAGGTCTGAAGCCCCCCCCCCCAAAAAATTATCCCAATGCCTATTTTTATAGTGTGAACCATAAATATGCCTCCAAATGTTCTCCCAGATCACTTTAATTTCATTTTGAACTCAGTTTAATACATTACCCTTAAAGAAAATGTAAATATTAAATTGAGGTTTAAATACGGAAAAGTCAGGAAGGAGAGAGAGACAGAGAGTAAGAGAGAGTGAGAGAGACAGAGAGAAAGAGTAAGGGAGAGAGAGAGAGAGAGAGATAGAGACGATCCGCACGCTCCGGAAGTCACGAACGAGAGAGTGAGAGAGAAAGACAGAGACAGAGACAAAGAGAGAGAGGCACAGAGAGAGCGCGTGCGCGTGAGAGTGAGAAACGGAGAGAGCGAGACAGGTTTAGAACGGGCGCGATCCGGAAAAGTCACAAACGAGAAAGAGAGAGCGAGACAGACAGACAGAGAGACAGAGTAAATCCGTGCTAAAATATCAAGGGGAAAGTCATCATCGCTTGCGTAGTATAGACCCAGCTCCCAATCCAACTTTGTGAATAGATTAACGGCGATATTTTTTAATCGCCCGATAATAGTCCCACATTAACGCAGCACGTTAAAGCAGATAACGGCCCAGCACTAATTAATATATGTATAAATACAGAAAGTGCATCATGAAATAATAAAATACGCTGAACTTAGAGGCGGGAGGTTTGAAAGTAGCCAATCTGAGAATGTTAGGTAGAGCGTAGATGCAAGACTGCTGCAGCATGACTGCTCCGTGTTTGCTGTCATATTTTAGTGTTTTAAACCTTTACCCCCAATTTTTAACAGTTTAACATCTCAGTTTATTCAGTATTAGTAAACTGTGCCCTGTCTAAACATGTGGGTAGAGAGAGTCATTTCAACGTTAGCTAATGCTAACGGCTTTTAAGCAATAAAGTTTTCTGATTATTTATTTCTTCTTGCTGCTGCCATTTGGAGCGTCTTTGGCAGCTGCAGACCAGAATCTCACACGTGGATCGTCTTAGTGTTTCTCTTGTTTTCGTTTTGTCTTTTTTAAAGCCTTGCATTTTTATTACTGTAAATTGCATTCAAAGAGGCGAATACGGATTTATCTTTACATGTTCTTTAAAGGTAATGTATTAAACTGAGATTAAAAGGAAATGAAAGTGTTCTGGGAACAGGTTTGGGGGCATATTTAAGGTTTACACTATAATGTTTTTTTTTTACCTTATTTTTTACCAAAACACAACGCTTTTTTGACTACACGCGGGTGCTCTTGGAATGTAACTGTACCCCCACGTATGAACCTTTACACTAGACTGTATCTCCACCTTTAAACTAGACTGTGCTGCTTATGGTGAACTTGTACTGGAAGAAGTGGTTCATCAGTATAAATTAAACTCGCCAGCACTGATCCCAGATTGGTGCTGAAGGGTAATTCCTAAGTTAAATGTTGAGTTTGGTGTGGCTTGGTGTACCAAAAACCAGACAGTCACACACCATAAACAAAACAAATTTAATATTCTTAAATAGCATTCTGTAAAACAAAAACCCAGCATGTTTTGGTATTACACTTTGATCCTTTTTTGTTTTTCTTATTTTGTTTAATAACTAACATCACGTATAATTTGGCAACAGACAGGACAAAAAAAAGGCAGAGGCGGCGACCTCCCGCCTGGAACGGCCAGAACTCAGCGCCGTTCAGTGGTTCTTCTGTTCGGATTGACCCGATTGAGCTCATCGGTTCATGGCTGGGTTTATTCTGAGCAGGGGAACCAGTGAACGGTGTGGTTCTGGCCGGTCTCCACCCCTGCAGTAAGCTTTAAAAACACAGGACAGTCGATTCAACTGGCATCCACAGAAACCCTTAACTTATAAAGAAAGAGTTTTCTCACTATTACTTCAAATCCATCTCTCCCATTACAGCAGGAACTGCTTAGAAAGGGGGGGGGGGGGGGGGGGGTTCTCCCCCCACAACCCCTCCAATCCCCCCCAACCCCAAAAACAAAAAAAAACCCCAAACT
>JBBPDB010000039.1:10797899-10813665 GCA_037974465.1 Brachypetersius altus
ACTTGGGGTTAAGGGTCTTGCTCAGGGACCCAGTGGTGGTGCTGTAGGTAGGATTCGAACCCATGACCTCTTGGTCTAGGGGCCAGTGTCCTACCCACTGAGCTACCTCCACCCTCCAAATTACACTAATGCAATCTCACTCAGCTTAAACTGCACAGACTACTAGGGGAGGTTAACAGACTAAGGTTCTTTTTTCTGTTGTTTTAATAGAAGAGGTGTATTTAGTGCACTGCTTTTTTGCACTTAAGGCTTTACCTTTCCTGAGTTATGAGCGGCTGCACTTTTTGAGGTGCTCCAGCCAGCCCAAGGTGAAGCACGCTTAGATCAAAGCAGCTGAGTAACCTTCAACATCAATGTTTGTTCTGGCTTGACCAGTCAGATCAACGTTAAAGCAAAGGATCTCAGACTGTCCTGAGCTTCACAAACAGAAGTAGATTTATGTCTCACCCATGCATGCTTTGGGAGAAGATTTGGGCTTGTACCATATCAGTGCATCAGGAAGTTTTTGAATTATGTTGTCTATAATTTGGCTAATCTCTAGGCCCTGTGCAGAGAATTTCACTTTTGTTTGCAAAATGTGATGATGGTGTCTCCATTCAGTACATTTTTTGATAGAGCAATAAATAAAGAATAATAAATAAAGAATCCCTGAAGATGAACAAGAATATACCATGTAATTTTCTGTAGCACATCACAGTGCCCTTTTGCCCTTGATTGCCCTTGGATTTAGTGCAGTTCAGTATATCAGTATTGTGTTTCTGTCCATTAGTGTTTAAAAATGACTTGTTTAAAAAAATATTATCCTCTTAAGTTGATACTCACATCCCATTCCGCCCACCAGCATCTAATATAAACCTTTACCTTTATTAATGTTTACCTTTACTGAGCCACCCTAATTTCTTTATTTCTGGCTTTGAATCAAACTGTCTCATCATTGGCTTACTGAGTAAGTCGAACGAAATAAATAGGAAGCAGCAGGTTGCACAGTACCTAAAGATAAAAGATCTATAAATAAAGGTGTTCCACTCACTCAGCATTCAGCATATCCAATATAATATCTGTATTTACAGTTGTAATTCTAAAATCATCTGCAATTGTTCCTTTACTAGTTCATGGCTTTGTTATGCTTGAATGATTCATAGATCACCATGTGGCATCAACAAAAACAGGTCAGATTTTTGAAAATGAGAGCCAGATACTTTGAAAGTCCTACAGAAAGGAAGCCTGGAGACCTGTTCCTCAAGACTACATTAAAACTTCAAGAAACACCGCTTTTAGAAATATGGCAAAGATTTAAAGGTGACTTGGCCTCCAAATTCAACAGAACTCAGTCCAACCAGGCTTCTGTGGGATATGCTGGTGAAACTAGTCTAATCCATGAAGGCCAATCAAATATAAAACCAAAGCTATTTGCCGCTGCAGGACATTCACGTTTTATCTAGTTTGTTATAGAAAAACAAGTTCCCCTCAGATTCCAGAGCATTGGGGCAGAACCATTATAGCAGCTGCAAAGAGGGACCACCTCCATATGAAAGTCTATGTATCAGAATGCAGTGTTATTAAAGTTGGTGTAATGGTCAGGCAGAAATGGGACGCCTGTCCCCTGCAAAAACCAGCTGAGGCACTAGCCCAAAAAGACAACAATTTTAAAATAAAAGGATTTAAAAGATAAACTTGTGTTAATGTGCAATAAAATAATTGCCAGCGTTAAGTAAATAACGCATTAACATGCCCAACCCCAGTTCTTCTTAAAGCATGTATTTTATATTCTAGCACTGCGGGAGACATCAGTTCAGTGTACAGATACATGTTTACCTTTCCATTTTTTAAGGGTAATGTATTAAGCTGAGTTTAAAATGAAATTAAAGTGTTTTGGGGGCATATTTAGGATTTACACTATAAAAATAGTAGAGGTGGACATAGACAATTTTTTTTAATCTAGATTAATCTCATTGTAATCTTGGAATTAATATAGATTAAAATGGCTCATGTGAATTCTGCCGAAGGTCTGAAGCTCCCCCTCCCCCCCAAAAAAATTATCCCAATGCCTATTTCTATAGTGTAAACCATAAATATGCCTCCAAATGTTCTCCCAGATCACTTTAATTTCATTTGGAACTCAGTTTAATACATTACCCTTAAAGAACATGTAAATATAAACCCGAGGTTTAAATACGGAAAAGTCAGGAACGAGAGAGAGACAGAGAATAAGAGAGAGAGAGAGAGAGACAGAGACAGAGAGAAAGAGTAAGGGAGAACGAAAGAGAGAGTAAAAGAGAGAGAGAGAGAGAGATACAGAGAGAGAGATGATCCGCACGCTCCGGAAAAGTCACGAACGAGAGAGAGAGAGAGAGTGAGTAAGAGAGAGCGAGAGCGAGAGAGAGGCACAGAGAGAGAGAGAGAGAGAGAGAGAGAGAGCGCGCGCTCGAGAGCAACAAGAGGGTGTGATCCGGAAAAGTCACAAACGAGAGAGAAAGAGAGAGAGAGAGAGTAAATCCGCGCTAAAATATCAAGGAGAAAGTCATCATAGCTTGCGTAGTATAGACCCAGCTCCCAACCCAACTTTGTGAATAGATTAACGACAATTTTTTTTTTTATCGCACGATAAAAGTCTCACATTAACCGCAGCACGTTAACGCAGATAACGGCCCAGCACTAGTCATAACACTACTGTTGAATTCAAACAGGGCTACTATACTTTGTTAACAAGGCAGTTGCTAAAATTCAGAAAATCAGGTGTTATCACAATAGCTGAGACATATGATTATTTTATAATTTCTTAAAGATCTGTGATGTACTAAGTATTGTGATGTTACATAGCGATTGTAGTATTGTGGTTTATTAATCTGAACTGCAATTATGTCTTCAAAAGAAAATGTCCAGATTTATCAAACAAAGGTGACAGTTTGCTTATCTCAAGTCAATCGTTTTTATTTACAGCAAAACAGAATTCAGAATTAATTTTCTTATTTAGTATATTTTGAAGATTATTTACAAAGTAGAACATGCAAAATATACATCAGGAAGTTAACTATTACAGACAGAATATAAAAGTGTACAGCCTGAGCTAAGACTGAACCTCAATTTCCCATGTGAGGGGTGTTATCCAGTAAGCTATTCCACCATTTGCAACAGTCACAACACTACTAGTAGATTTTGTCTCAGCAGAAAGAAACTGCATAATCTGTTGAATAAACAAATGCATTTTGGAACCCTTTCTGTGCTACAAAAAACATGATAATATGAGGGACATTGATACTTTGCAATACAACAGCTACACTACATTTCACTATTTTAATAATAAACTGTATAGCTTTCCAATGACCGCAGATGTAGTCGAATTTTACTTTAATTTCAATTTAGCGCTGGAGCTAATACTGCTGTCAAAAACCAGAAGCAATCAGATACCCATCATGGTTTGCATTTTCTATCTTAAGATAATTTTGTTTCAGTAGAGGTTATAGTATTTTGGAGGAAAACCTCTCTGCCTGTGTGACTGAATTTGACATTTTTAAACTGATCTGTCAACACCTTGAGGACAGCGAAGTGACCCCATAGTAAAATGGAAAATATCCAAAGGGATCATAATCAGGTGTGAAAGTGAATACATAACTGAGAAACAAATCCAGCTCAATGAACCACACACTCCAAACCTGTGAACAGCGATGAGCAGGTAATTAGAAAGGCAAGGTCATTTAGCTGAATGCTATGGCCAAAAACCCACTCAGATGTGGTTAGAGAGGTTGTCCTGAATGACATCTGGGTCACAGTAATTAAAAACTTGTGTGTAAATAATCCCATCAAAAATGGAACAACGTAACCCCTAATCCCTAATTATCCTAGCTCCTCCCCTCCTCAGATTCAGCCCCCATGAGCAGAATTAATTACCAGATCTAGAGAGGAGCTGACACCCCCACCCCCACAGTGTTCCACCCCCACCCTTGTCTTCGATCACTATGGATACCACAGTTTCCTGCTTCTTTCTTATGCCGAAGCAGTTCTCTGTACACTCACTTTCAAACTGGAGTTTGTACCGATGCCAGAAATGAGAGCTGATGCTAAGTGAACTCATGATGTTCTGGACTGGTTTTAAAGCGACAGTTTAATCAAAGATCAAATATACACATTTTTCTCCTTAAACACAACCGCCTAGACAAGACATGTTTGATGTATAAAATTTGCTACTTAAGGTTTCGGCCTGGAGCTGCAGGGCTAAAGTAGCTAACGAGAAACGTTAATTAAGAGTTCACTAATTAGCATTGCACAAACGATGAAGTATTTTTACACTGATCAAAGGATCACAGCACACCTCAAATCACACATGTCCAACCAAACCACTGGCTTCAGCATCTGGAGGAACAAAGGGTGGACAGTAGTGTTAAACTGCAGAGTGGAGCGTGACGTAGGTGCCTGACCACAACTATGTAAAATGGTAGGCCACAAGACTCACACCCTCACAGAAAGTAGCGTTCACATTCATCACTTCGGCTATGAATGTGCACTGTATCCCCTTTAACAGCTGGTTAAGACAGTGGTTCAGAAATCTGTGAGCACTGTAAGGAAGCACTGTCTCTGTACCAACATCACACTCCAACAAACTCTCCTTAAAAAGATTCCAAAATGTAATATATCAGAGTATTTGATCATTTGCTAAAGGGTCCTGCTAATTTAACGTAAATTCCAAACTGTTTACTCCTCGTTACATATAGAAACGTAAAAATCATTAACTCAGCCTACAGCAGTCCATCCCCACCCATTCATGCGAAGGTATATGGAGTGTTTTAACTGGATCTGCTTATAGATTAGAAGCCAATTAGAAGCTTATTTACATATATCTGTCTTAAAGGCACAGTAACAACAACAACTTATTTAATTCTCTGGGAAAGTAAGAGGTTGGAGAATGGCTTATGAAAATGTATTATGACTCTTTGTAATAATAATAATAATAATAATAATAACAATTATTATTACATGTTAGTTGACTTCAGAGGAAACATTTTTGGTCTCTTACCCTTTAAGGAAAAAGGAAACATGGATGGATAGAAAATATGTTGGAAACAGTAGCTAAATTAGAGGCTTTAGTAGTTTTACCAAACATTATTTACCTTATTATTCTTTTTAAAAAATCATGGCATGATATGGAATTCTTAGACATTTATCTGCTGTGTTATTTTATTCTGTCAGTACCTGAACAAGTTGGACTGAAAAACAAACTGAAAGCAGCGAGAGTCCCAAAGAAGCTGAAAAGTCCCTTTGAAAGCTGTAATGGAGTCACAGCCCTGCACTAATGCAGTTGGTTTCATGCTCTTCAGCAGGAAAGTTTCCTATATTTAATGGAAACAAAGCTGAGCAAAAACAAAACTGTCAAATTATCTTAAACAGAAATCACATTTTCTGACTGCACCTCAAGAACCCAGGGCATACTCATAGGACAGACACAGCATTTCCATGAATAAAACATAAAGCAATCACTTTTACTTTTTGTGCAGTACTTCATGTATAAACAGTACAGTATGTATATACAGTAATTCACAGCTCAGAATTCACAGCTTCAGCCTCAGATTTTTTCTTAGAACCTAGCTAATAATTGTTAGCGGAAACCCCCACAAATTTTCAGAACCTGCAGATATATTCAGCCTTTTGGTTTTTTTGCTTTTTTAAAGGCAATACATAATTCACACATTTTAGTGCTACATTATTAAGAAAAATACAATTTACTAATTTGGTAACATAAACATAACACAAAGAAAATGTCTTGTCTTGGAATGGAGAAATACCTGTATTCAGAGACAGCAGGTTTGAAAATAGCCAATCTGAGAGCGTTATTTATTTCTCCTTGCTGCTGATTGGCTGCTGCACAGTGATGCATCTCTGGCAGATGCAGTCCAGCATTCCACATCATAACAGTTTCCGGCTGTCACGGTCGCAGGGGCTAATCCCCCACGACCGAGAGCTGTCTTTGAAAAAACAGGCTGGAAACCAGGGCTCCATGCTTACGTGTGTTTTATTCACAAAAATAAAGGAAAGAAGGCACGCGAGCCAAAACAGAAAATGAGGTTCAGGAACACGGCACACATCAAGCTCATAACAGACGATGGACAGACAACGTGAGAGTCACACAAGCAGAACTTAAATACAGAACATAATCAGGGGACAAAACACAGACAGGTGGTAACTAAGGACATGTGACACAAGCAGAACAAAACATGACGCCAAAATAAAGGTCCCAGAACACAGAACAGAAACCACAACCCAAAAACCCAAACAAAAAAGCAGTGGCATTCACCTGCCACTGACCAAGCCGTTACACCTGCGTGGGGCATCTCGAGTGTTTCGCTGAGTGTTCTCCTGTTTTTTATTCTTAAAGCCCTGTATTTATATTTCTGTAAATACTATATTTACCTGCTTATACCAAAGAATAGAATCAGAATCAGAAAATTATTTATTTATCCTGGAGGAAATTGCTCATGTGGTGACTGCCTGTCACGGTTCGGTCAGTGGCCAGTAGGGCCACTGCTTTTCTGTTGAGTTATTGGGGTTTTTATTTTGATGTATCTGGTTTGTTGCGTTTGTCACGTGTTCTTGTTGTCATGTGGGTTTCTGTCCTTGTGTTCCTTAGTTCCACCTGCCTTGTGTTTTACCCTGTGATTATCCTGTGTATTTAAACCTGTTTCAGTTAGTCTATCCTCACGTGTCCATCGCCTCTTATCCAGCTTGTGTTTTCCCCTGTTCCTGTACGCTGTCCTCACGTTTTACGGCTCAGGAGGCCCGCGTGCCTATTTATGTTTTTTCTGTTTTCATTTCTGAATAAAGAACCACAGCATGGACGTCTGCCTGCCAGCCTGTTCTATTCCCCGAGGTAGCTCAGAGTGTGGGCTTCGCGGCTCGCACTCTGACACTGCCACAACACACAGATACAGAGAGACACAAGACACCAGGATAATGTAAAATAAAAGTAATATAAAATAGGACAGCACATACCAGAGAAAACTTGAATAAATTATGGGTTTACATATTTTTAAGGGTAATTTATTAATCTGAGTTTAAAATGAAATTAATGTGTTTGGGGAACATATTTGGGGGCATATTATGGGTTCATGCTACAAAAATAAGCATTTTTAGGATTTTTCTTTACCACATAAAAAAATCATGATTTTCCACAAATGGGTTTACTGTATACCACACATATATATAGTTTATATGTCCTGCATACACCATATATATGCCAAAACAGCGTATATGGTATATATAATGTCACAGACATTACTATAGCACTACCATGTCAACATCACAGATGTGCCACCACATAAACGATATCTGGTCCTATTATGGTCTCTTTCCATTGATAGAAGGGGTAAAGAGTTGCTGTTAAATTGTACACCTATAAAATGCACCTGGACAGTTGTAGGCCAAATTTGGGGCATCCCTGGTTAAAGCTCATGTTTTGTTGATTTAGGTGAAAAAACCCAAAGGTAAATTGTGTATAACACATACTTAAACTTAAATATCCCTTTCTGTTCTAATGCATGATTACCATTTATTTGCTGAGTTTAATACAGTGGAAAAAATGCCTACAGTACCTAATACACAGTGTTCAACATAAATAGACATGTACAGGGTATGAGGTGTGTATAATGTATATACAGGTTATCCAGTGCACGTTTAATGCATGTGGTAAATACATAGTGTAGTGTAAAAAATGTATATATGTAAATGTAAGTAAACAACATAATATTTTTATGGTTAAGGACTTTAGTCTATGTGAATGAATAATTCATACAATATTCTATGTGCCTTTCATAAATGTGGTTTAATTTTTGTTTTTGGGAATGCCAGTTAAAAAGAGCTTTAACAACAACGTATATTGTGCATAAAATGGCACCACAAACTGTCATCGCTGAAGTTTGCTTTCTAGCAATAAATTTCGTTCTGACGTGAACGTTGTGTCTTATTGCCAAGTACTGTTCATCTTAATTGCCTCGCTGTCTTAGAAATGTTGGGATCAACCGTGCAATTATTTTTGATTTATTTACGTGGACGTAACCCGGCATACTGGGCTGATTATCAGTCGTCGCGTTCCAGATTCCGCTGGAAGTTTGCGGCCTCCTTATTGACGTGCTGCTGTTGTAATAATTTTGCAGGATGTGCTCTGATTTAAGCGCCGCTCTTTGTTGGATGATGCCAGTTATTTATCTGCATCTATCTGGTGTCATTGTGCAAGTAATGGGTGTGTAAGGGAAATATGCTCTTGTTATTGTGACACACAGCTATGAGGGGGTGCCAGAGAGAGCGAGAGAGAGACGTGGGGGGGTGGGGGTTACTGGGGTTTATGAATGGAAGCATAGGGAAGGGGAGATGAAGAGAAGGGGGGAAAAACAACAGCAGCACCAAATGAATGCCATATGTAGAGTCCTGTGTTTGGTCCTGTATTAAGACGTTAAGAGATGTTGTGGATGGTGGAGATGGCCTACTGTAAGCAATCCTGCCGGACGGCTCACTGGGCAACTCGCAGTTTTACCGTTTTTAATCTCTCAGGGTCGTAATCTCTGCTCTCTTCTCACTCCTGCGCGCTTCCCATCCCCCACTGGAGTAATTGGACACAGCTTTGGCGCATGGAGTGCGTGTCCCTTTTTTATGTTGTTGTTTTTTTTGTCTTGAACGCTGCAAGCGTATTCAATTAAAACAGAGGCCATCTCTGGAGAGAGAGAGCAAAAATGGGAGCAAAAAGGGAGAGAAAGAGAAACAGAAAGAGAGAGAGAGAGAGAGAGAGAGAGAGAGAGAGAGAGAGAGAGAGATAACATTACAACTGCATGGCCCCAGGTCAGGCCTACAGTTGTGGTGTATCCCGTTTTCACCACCCCCTACCCTTTGTTATGGTTCGATTTGGAGATTTTGCATCGACCCCCAGCTCACTTACCCAGCAGCAATTAACTCATTAAACAAGCCTCTGTCTGTGGAGCGTGAACCCCCAGGAATCAGTGTTCAGTCCACCTACATGTCAGCAACAGCAACTCGTAGAGCAGGAGCTATTATTAACCTTTAAAAGTCACAGTTATTGCTGACAATAACAAAATCATCTTGTGTAAAGTGAGGTAGGAACAAAGCACTTCTTGATCAATGGCTTGACAGTAGTTTTGTCAAATATTTATATGGGTAGTTGGCTTCTAGGAGGCCCTAGCTTGTTATGTATCATTTGGTGAGTAGCACCACCGAGCAAATAACATCAGTGCAAAAACCTAGCACTTTATTAGTCAATATCATTTTATGCAAATATTTTAAACACACTACACCACTACCACTGTCTTTGAAAGCATGCCAAATATTATGTTGTACTGCAACTGATAGATTTCAAGAACCACTTCAGCGAAAATGTTGAAATTTGTTGTTTACATTTGGTTACACTTTGGTCCTAAGTGGCCTTTAAAAATTAAGCAGCCAGCACATGCCTGTGTGAATGCCATTTTGTTGGCTCATCCATGTTGGCATATAAATTCTAATTACCTAGTTTCAAACAAATCAGCCAAAAGATGTCATGACAGCAAGCTACAACATATCCTTCTCTGTTCCTCTAGTTTTTCTGTCTTCAAAATTCATTGTGCCTTTAAAGCCTTAAATGCAAAATTCAAATGTCCCTCTTTCACCTGCTCAAGTGATCAAAGTGAATCTCTAAGTACTTGGGCAAGTTCGCATGTACTGCTTGGACCCCACATATCGCCGCTTCATATTACACACTCACACTGAGAGCAGCCCACATGGCCGGGCGCGTAACAGTGTTACAACTAAGCCTCTTACAGTAAACGAGAGAAGTCCAAAACAGTCATTGTGAAAACCTTTTTATGCATCAATGGAAACAGATATAATGTAAATGAAATATATTACATTTATCTTGGACTGCTACTCGCTGTTCTATTATCATTAATACATTTTGCCATGCTTAACAAACTGCATATCATATTTATTTCAATCTTTGATATTTGTTTTACTCAATGAACATTTTAATATGTATTTGAACACACTAATGTGTTTAGGGTGGAAAGCTCATTGGGCTCAAAAACATAGAACTGTACTGAATTAATTACGTTTAGGATTGTTTTGCATTGTTTGCACTAACACGACTTTTGACCGAGCAGCTTATATATGTTTGGTGTGAAAAATAAAGTCTGTGTTTTTATTTGTAGCACAGATGTGTTAAATGAATTTTGACTAAATGCTTTAAAATAAAAATGTAAAGTATGTAAGTTTGGGTGGATATGGGAATGGGAGGAGTGGTGTGAAAGCAAGTGGGTGGGTATGGGAATGGGTGGGTGGGTATGGGAATGGGTGGGTGGGTATTCTGGGACATTTGCTGATATCTTTTTATGGTGTTTTTGCTGACATTTGAAAATCAATAAATAATTGTCCACAAAAAAATGTAAGGTGGCACCCTGCTCTTCTCCACAGGCGTATGTAACAAAAAAGGACGATGTTTTTACATTTTTGCCTTATTTTTCTCACTGTATGATGAAAAATATCAGAAGCGTGGATTTGAAGCTGTCTACTGTGGCTGTAAATGCCAGTTATCGAACATTCTCTGTAATTATTTACGTAATCAGGCATAAATGCAAAATACTATGCAAAATAGTGTAGCAAAATGCCTGTATTGCCTGAATTAAGTTTCCATTGATAAAGCCATGCTAATAACTTACACAAGGCCTTCTGACCATGAGCTGAAGGTTATAGATGCCCTGCGTCCTGTAAAAATAAAATAAAAATTTGTGTTCCGAATAATAACGTTACAGTTTCATACCGTATAATGATAAAAGTCATATATAATAGAATAAATTGGAATCTTGTCAATTTAATACACAGGAATGTACAGTGCAATGTGACAGGTTTTGCAGCTTTGTCATCTCTTGTAACTATAAGTATAAAATATATAACAAATAACAAATAAAATGTTATATGAAGTGGAGAATGTATCAGCTGTACCAGAATAGACCAGTGTTTAAGGAGATAGAATCTATAAATGAATGACTAAGAACTTGCAGCACAGATAAATCAATAGATATATAACTAGAACAAACAGTATATGCTTCAAAATAGCAGCAAGTCAGTATAAAAGATAAGTAATAAATAATGAAGACACTTTATCAATAAAGTGCTATTTTAACTTCAGCTACTGGAGTCTATTGGAGTGAAGTTACACTATATAAAATTACACAAGATGATATCTTTCCTTTTCTGAAATTTTAGTTCCTAATAATCAGTGTCATTAAAGGTGGCAAAATTGCTGTCAGATTGCTGTGACCCGAGCATGCTTTTCTCTGGCGTGTTTGTGAATGTGTTGTTCCTCTCTGGTGGGCAGAGAGTACAGGGTTAATGATTGTCTGCCTTTGCTGATTTGAGTCCGCTGGCGTTGTGAGTCATAAGAGCCTATGGTGGGGTGTGCCGGCTCTGGGACTGACCAGCGTCTCTCCTCTGGCTTCTGCAAACATGAAAACAGCACTGAAGTATCAGCAATGCACCATTACCACCAGCAATATCTGCATTTTTATTCTAAGCGGTGCATTTTTTTTCTGATAATACTTGGGTGCACATGAAACAGGAAGAAAGAGACAGAGACACACAGAGAGAGAGAGTGGAGAGAGAGAGAGAGAGAGAGAGAGAGAGAGAGAGAGGAAGAGAGAGAGATAGAGAGTAAGAGACAGAGAGAGAGAGTGTGTGTGAGAGAGAGAGAGAGAGAGAGAGAGACAGAGAGAGAGAGACAGAGAGAGACAGAGAGAGAGAGAAAGAGTGTGCATGTGTGTGTGTGTGTGAGAGAGAGAGAGAAAGAGAGAGAGAGAGAGAGAGAGAGAGAGAGAGAGCATGTAATAGATGGTTTTGCCGGTGTGCAGAACATCCATTATTTTCATTCGTGATTAATGGCTGTCCTGGGAACATCTGCAGAGAGAGAGAGAAAGGTAGAGAGGGAGAGAAAAAAAGAGAGAGAGAGAAAGAGGGGGGAGATTAAAACTCTACCGTCCGTGTTTAGTGTGCTTAAAAACAAGGTTCAGAGACCAGAGCCCCCTCTGTGCTAAATGTCCACACACTGTATGTTCAATGAGCAGTGCTCTGATCAATACAGGAGAAAATGCAATGCTACTAGAAGCAGCTCCCAGTACAATATATACGCATTACAGCAGCGCTGAAAGGATTGTTTCAATAGAGACGATCCTCTAATGCTGTTTCCGGAACCCATCAGTCGTTCATCAGATTAGGATTGGGTACAACCTCAGTTAAGATACTGACATCATAGGAATGATTTCAACAAAAATCAAATTTACATTTTATCCTTTCCCCCAAATGTAGTCAATCAACCAGGGTATGATGGGCACCCGAGGTTTCCTATTTTATTTTGCACCGGAGCTGCAAGACTAAAATAGCTAACAAATAATGGCTGCAAATCTCAGATTTAGAACAGAACAGTGATACAGAACTTATTATATTTTTTTGGAAACAAAAGGGTTATATTACCCAACAGTAAATGATCTAATCAGTGTTTTTTTCTCTGGTATCTATTAAAGATATTGAAGCGAGCTTTCTTACTGGTTAAATTTGCCACCAACATAATAGTGGAATCAACAAATTATGTTCTGTTTTACAGTGAGTGGAACCAGTTTTGTGAGGGAAAATATGTTCCAAAAAGCTTTCTATGTGGTTTAGATTGCAAACTGTAATCTAATTGTAAGTATGAGAAACAGTGGGTTCCTCTCAGATTGGAAACAATGTCAGCTCAAGTCTCTTTATTGAAGACTCTTTACTGAAAGCTTTTTGCTCATATACATTAAGCTAAGACAGAATGGCTTTTAGTAGTCTCAGGTGAAGGTGTTTAATCTAAAATCGCCAAAAAATGTTCATCTACAATAATTTTAGCTTTGCGCTAACATGTTACTAGAATCCTGTAGGAATGCTAACAGCACACCTTCAGGTTATTGGTGACCACTGACTGAGTGCCTAGCTCTAATTTTCATGGTTAATCACTGTTTTCTATATATAACAGAATGTCGTATCATTTCAGAAAACATGCTTAGTTAGAGGCTTTGTTTGCTTAATTAGACTAAATCATCATTTAGTCAATATTAAAAAAAGTTTAGCTAATGTCTGTTCTGGAGGCTTCTAAGATAAACATTTTGGTTTTGATGTAATATATCTGTTGGAAATGCATATTTACTTACTGTAAACAAACTGGATTTTTGCATTTCTTGTTGAGTGAGTGAGCGAGTCAGCATTTATAAAAGTATATGCATTGTGTTTAAATGTGATTTTTATAATAAGAAAGCTCTAGTTGTATCTTGGTCCTTGTTTGTAGAGAGGTGTGTATAGTCACAGTGCTCTCAACCCTCATTGCTCATGAGCAGCTCAACACAGATCCAGCATGCTATAGCTCATCTAAAAAGTACGGGGAAAATATTTTTATTTGATTATATTAATTCAAATATTCCATGCCGTTGGTGGTATGGTCCTTCAGGGAGACAATGTAAGTCTCTTGTTTACGTGGTTTGTAGCATGATATAACATACTATTATTTCTAAAACTGAACAAAAGTATTCTGCTAAAAATGGTAGGAGTCATTATCCTGATGTCTACAATTTGTCTACATTTTTAAAGCCAACAACATTTCAGCCAGTGTCAGAAACCACGTAAGTAGGTCTATTTCAGGTTAGTTTACTAGACGTGGTTTAAGGAAAATGTGTGATGATTTAGTCAACCATTTTGCATCTTTCTAAATGGTGATTATAAGTATATATTTCCACATACAAACTACCGACATCAAAACCTCAAACACTAAACATGTTTTTTGAATGAACAACAGTAGGACATGTTCCTTTTTTACTGGCTCTAGACTTGCATGCTTCTAATGCCAGAACCCACTTTTTTATCAGGTCAGTACATTATACAGTATACTTCATTCACTTAACATATTGATATTCATTTCAGTAATTCAGGTTAGGAAGATTGTTTTTTTTTCCTTAGCATCATCACTGGCAGCAAAGATCATGAGACAGGGAAGTACATAGTGAAGAACAACACAGCGCTTCATTTGTCTATTAAAGCTGTCAGCACATGAGGGTTATCTGAGAGTGAGCCATCTGGAAGGGGAGGGGGTCAGTTGAAGTCAAACAAAAGGCCCAATGTAAATAATGTAAATGTCCTTCTCACATGGCTCCGCCCTGGTGACACGGGTCTCGGTTTATTATCAGGCGTAACGTTAAGGGGGGGCTATGCTAATGAATGTGGAGATGTAGGTCACGTCAGCCTCCTTCAATCGCTGCTCGTGTCCCACAACACATCCCTCTACAAAAATCATACACACACAGAGGCTGATACACTGACAGACACAACTGCAGAAATGCTTTGGAAAGCAGTTAGCATATACAAAAATCAGCCATAACGTTAAAACAACCTGCCTAACATTGTGTAGGTCTTCCTTGAGCTCTGACTTATTGAAGCATGGACTCCACAAGACCTCTGAAGGTGTGCTACAATATCTGGCACCAGCAACTGGAATTGGAGAGGCCACCTTGAACTCTTTATCATTACATTTAGCAGATGCTAAAGGGGACAGTCTCCCTAGAGCAACTCAGTGTTAAGGGGCCCAGTGATGTTCAGCTGTGAGTAAACTCTTTAAGAGAATGGCAAATGTCACACACACAGAAGAAGAAGAAGAACATACACATACACATACACATACACACACACACAGCTGAAGCATCAAACAGGAACACCCACTCCCCTCCCTTTATATAAATATTGGGATTTCACTGTAGATTCGTTACACTGATGGTCAGGGAGTAGCAGTATTCTGGTCAAAGCCTCATCACTTTCTCTGTCACTGAAGCAAATAGTTACTCCTCATGTGTTTCCCATAATCCGGACCATTCAAATTTACTGTTATTCGGATGAACACACAACAGCGCAGCGTGTGTAAGGACATGGCCATGCCACTCACTCATTTTTATCTACCAGTATTCCATGGCCACTCGTATTTGTTGACCACAGCGCATCACTTCTTTTATACAAGAACCAGAGTCTAATGCTCTACTTGTGCCTCGTTATTCATCTGTTTGTTTATTTATTTATTTAATTTAATGCATTTATTGTGTTATGTTAACTGCTTTCTGAAGCGTTAACCAATTTCACATTGCTGCAGGGAGGAATATGATATTGTCCATCTTCTTGGCTTTGCCTGTCCCTTGGTTGACCCCACTCTATTTCTCAGCATCCTCCACTGAGCTTCATGTGCCTACAACTGATGGCAGACATAAACGATATTCTGCTGACCCATTTCTCTTATTATCTCTAAAGAGTTTTAATGCGAACATCACTTCCGAAAGCTTTCCAAAACTTTTCCTTTCAGAAAGTGTTCAAACAAGAAAAGCTTTCAAGCGTGTATAAAACAGTTTGATATATACAGTGTCATGTACCTGGACCATGTAGTGCTCATATGATCTATATTCGACATCAGTGTCAGCATTGTTTTGTACCTGAAGTCCGCTTCCAGTGTTTGTGTAATTTAGAGGAGGGAAATCAAATTTAGAGGAGCATTTTATATGATGCTCTTCAGTCATGCCTTAAAAGTTTTCTTTTGTGTTTAAGAATAAGTAAATGACCTGATGGCTGACCCTTTCACAAGTGAAAAGAGGGACACACGTGTTCAAACACAATTTGGGGTTGGGTGGAGGTAGCTCAGTGGGTAGGATACTTGCCTCCGGACCAAGAGGTCACAGGTTCGAATCCTACCTTCAGC
>JBBPDB010000039.1:10825164-10837209 GCA_037974465.1 Brachypetersius altus
GGGGTGGAGGAGGGAGGGGGAGGAGGAGGAGAGGATGGAGGGAGAGAGAGAGAGAGAGAGAGAGGGAGGAGGAGGAGGAGGAGGAGGAGAAGGAGGGGGGGAGGGAAAAAACACTAAAGGGGTAGCTATGGAGATATAACGTTTTCCTGGCTGCTTTCTTTGACAGGTGTTGAGTGGGTAAAAGTCTTAAAACAGAAGCCAGCATGTACGCCAAAGGTAAAGGAGCTGTCGTCCCTTCCGATAGTCAGGCGAGAGAAAAGTAAGTGTATTTCTCTTTGATATTGCACTTTAAACGTTACAATGTTGCAACTTTCTGAAGTGCTGCTACTATTGTTTCAGGGGGGCTTGTTACTGTAACACGCTGGGGCGCCCCCGGGGCTGGCTGGCTCCTTCCCCTTTAACTTTTGTTTTTGTGGTGTTGTTCTTCTTCTTGTTTGTTTGTTGTTGTTGTGTTCTGGTCGTGCAGCTGTAACTCTGGTTTGTTTATTTCTTGCTTCGTAATGGTTGCAACAACTCCTGTAAACAGACTTTCCCCAGTCTGTCCGGTGGATTTTGTTGTAGCACGGCTGAACTTCCAGCCTGAACGAGACTTGGCGAGGGTCTGTCCCGGTGGTCCTTCTCGCTGAAGTTGACCACCGGGCTGAACAAAGTGAAGACAGTTGACTTGGAGTGGTTTTGTTGTGCTGTCGTGTGGCAGTTCTGAGACACGGTGTAAAGTTCTGGTGATGTTTTTTCCAGTCTTGTTTGTATCTTCCCTCCGTGTTGTCACTGCCCCGATCCTCGTGGCTTGTTCGAGGCTCCGCACCGATCCTGGTGGAGCAGCAGCCAGGCTGGTGGCGAAGCTGTGCCCGCGGTGCGTGTGCCTTCAGACCCTTCTGTACTTTTGTGTGGCGGGCTGGTCGGTGTCTGTGTTTTTTGGACATTATCTGGCTGTTTGAATGTCCGTAAAGAGCTAAAGAGCTGCAAACTGGCTCCGAAGAAACAGAAGGCTGCGTAAAAGTTGCTTAGCACACTTTTAAAAGCTCAGGTAAGAAGGTTCCCCCACGTGTGCTCTGCAAGGTAAGGTGTAGGTAGTGTCCACAGGAGCCGCACGCACTTGTTTCCTTTCTAAATTTAGTTTTCTCCAAATTAATGGGTAAGGATTTCCCTATGGCCACCCACAAACTTCTGGTAGGCAGTAGTCTGTTCACATGTAAGATCTGATGTGTGTGTGTGTGTGAAGGTGTATGTGGGCTTGAATATGCATTCTTCCCTCAACAAGTCCTCCACTTTGTTGATGGGCTACTTTGGATGGTGAAGATTCAGCGTGTAAGACTGTTTGGATTGATGTTAGGGACCTGACGTCTGAAACACACATGGAGTAGTGTGTAAACGTATTTAAACAGAAGAGAAGTTCAGCTCATCAGAAAGGAACATATGAAAGTACATCAGATTGCCTGGTACCTCCTTCAATGCTTGCTTCTGGACAAAGGCGGTGATATGGGACACTACAGGGAAGTCAGTAACTCTGAATGAGTGACAGAAGTCAGTTATTTAAACGTCACCTGCTCCACAGACGTGCGATGGATGATGTTGATGGGGAACGTTTTGGCTTGAAGCTGAAGTCGTAAGTGTTCTTTCTATGTGATGCGAGTCAAACAGCCGTGACATACGTCTCCAGCATAAAGTGTAGCTGTGGTAAAGTGTCATGCCACGGGGCTTCTCAAGACTGATGACAATATAGATGGAAGGATCTCGCATCCCTCTGGTGGAAACAGCAAGTCTGCAGTAGGACCTCAAAACTGCTGTATTTCACCATTTCCAGCTTACTTTTTGAGCCTTGTCTGGAGAAATGGGAAAATATTCATAGGTGATGATGAAGTTGGTGGATTTAGGAACAATGTAAGAGGCAGAGGAGGTTCAGCAGACCTATAACCCAGAGTGGTGACTCCTTTCTTTTGACTTTATGAAGAAAGATTCTTTTGGTTAATTGTAGTCAGTGCAATCCTAGTTGGGATGCACCAATGTGGGAAATGCAAGCCAAAGGCAGTATTTTCAGGTACACGTCAACCGAAAATGATGGATAAACATTGTGGACCACATCTGCCTGGATTAGTCTTATAAAGTAAAATGACTCTGTTTTCTTACACATGCAGTAAAATGAGTAAAACAGCACAGTAGCCCTGTCACCGAAACATCCTGTTCTTCCAGAGCTCAGTAAAAATGTCATCAGATATCAGTTTGGAGTACTGGTCAGTTAGTGTGTCTGATGCCTGTAATTTGCTGCATAGTATTGCTAGTGATATTCGGGTTATTGATCAAAATCAGGATAACATTTTCCAAATATAAAACATTTTCTGACTGTGTTTAAGGTAGCCTGAATAAAGGTTGCGACCCTGCTGCTCTGTCCTAAAAGAATGCCTAATAAACCTGACATAGCTTGTTCTGGTTGGACGGTGTCTGTTCTGTTCTGCTTGTCTTAAAATTATGCACAATATCTACTCATTAAATATTAACCTGACATAAAACACATTTATAGAAAGGAAACATGCTTTTTATTTCATTTAATTGTATATAGAGTGTTCTTTCGGGACCCAGAAAATGTTGTAGCTACATTGTAATGTAGCTGTCATTAGTTATAATATGTAGAAAATGAATCAGTATGTAGAAAATGGACAATATTATCTGTCTATCCATCTATCTAATCTAATTGTATCAGTCAGTACTACAGATACAACATGCACAAACACACTATAGATATACAGGTACATAGATAGATCAAATGTTATCACTGTATCATGTATCATGATTAGGATGTTAGCTTGGGGCAAATGTATTAGCTGGTGGCTAGTGTTACTTCAGGACACTATGAAGCAGAATTTCTTTTCAGATTGTATATTGATAATACAGAATACTCTAATAAGTAGAAATGGAAACATGAACATATTCATATAAAGTGCGTTTTAATATGCACCTCGGTTTTGCCGTATCGGAAATATATCAAATTGATATATGTCTTGTACTCATATCGCAATTTACATATTGTGAATCATTACACCCCTAAAGTAAAAAAAGTGTGACAGCAGTTCTGGTGTACTGGTCTAGATGATATATCATCCGGCACTCTGTGCCAGATAACAGGAAAAGGCCAGCGGCTTTATCCCCACGATCTACTGATGTGTGTTTGCCCAGTGTGACAGATAAACCTTCATTTCATACATAGAACTCCTACTCAACCTGTTCTCCTCAGCTGAAGAACCCTCAGCACGAACTCTTCAGCTGAAGAAGCTGTCAGGCATCACTTACAACCTTTCCTTTTTATGGAAATGTATAATGCGACAGTGTAAAGTATGAATGAAAGAAGTGATGATTTTTGCAGTTTTTTGCTATTCATTTTATTGGTTAACGCTGGCAGAACAGGTCTGGTCCAAAAGGAAATAGTCTCACACTTCTTGACTAAGTTCAGATTCAGAGCCATGCCAGACTTAGTCATTTTAAGACGCAGTCGAACTAAACAGGGAATGATCCATATAATGAGTATATTTTAAATTTGAGATCAAATTACATCACAAAAATACTTTCCTTGAAGTATGATGCTTCTTTAGTACTTCATCAATAGTGCTGCGCAACTAGAGTGCGTAATTAGTCCTTTTTAACTGGATTTAACTGACTAAAATGTCATTTGTACCTACAGGATTTTTAAAGGTGGCACCGCTGTTTTGTTTTTTTTTATCCACTCTGACTTTATGAGATGTCAGAAAAAAATAGACATACAGACATACAGTGTGTTGTGAAAACTTCTTGTGGGATTGTAATGTTTTTTTTGCCATAACACTCACCCTGAGCTCCATACTTTGGAGGACATGGGCTGAGGGCAGCAGTTGTAGTGGCAGTATTGTGCACAGTGACATTTTGTCTGAACTTTACAGTGGCAGAGAACAAGGTGATCCTTCAGATACCCTACCTTTATAATGTCCGATAGATTCGTACTATTTCCCCCCCACTACTGCAGTTCGTTTGCTCTAATATTTAAAAGGAAGCTGTATTTTGTTTTCTGGAGCAGAACACTGTGTAAAAAAATGGTCACCACAAATATTCCAAATGTTGAATTGAAACGTGAATTCGTGCCAAGGTTTTTTTTTGCAGTGGTCACTAGGCCAGATATTAAAAAGCTCATCCATGGCTAAGTGTTTATAAACACACCAAAGAGGTTTAGGTACCATTCAATGCTGACCTTGGCCCGAAGCAAACTGGAAAATCTTTGCTTGAATTGGGCCGATCACTTAACGCTATTAGAGTGGGTGAAATGGTCTTTGACCCTTGGTATTCAGACAAGTGAACATCCTAACAGTCATTTGAATGCTGGTGCGTTTCACTATGCAGAATGAGCGCTCCTTTTCATAAGAACATGCAGCTCTTGGTCTTCACTTCAGTCTAATTAAGATTAGAGAGGGATGTGGGGATATAGCATGCAAACAGAGCGGGGATCTGTTAAGTTGTGCAACCTGTGTTTTGATAGCAGTCTTTTTCCCTCCTCCTCTACATCTTGATCACTTTCTTGCACTTTTCTGTGGAGTTTTACTGGAGGAGTGAAGAGGCAGCGTAGGGATGAATGTATGGTTTTGATTTTCTCCAGATGGTCCTGCCTCCTCCATAGAGGTGTTTTCAGCAACATATAAAGAGAAGTGCACACGCATACAAAACCACTGTGTTTGCATGAAGAACATCTGATTTGCTCTGAGTTGCAGACAAATGTGGTACTCAGACATAAATGTGGCAGTCAATTAATTTTTCTGTTCTTTACGCTGGTTAAATATCTAATCATCTGAATTGCTTTACCCAGGCACTGTTTGACTCCAAATATTTAGATGGCACATATAGAGAGGGCTTTTAGTTTAAGGAGCGATTTGTGTTTGCAGATTTTCTTTTTGGATGACTCTTGAGGCATTTTTCAGAATGATTGATTAATATGGGATCCTGCAAGACAGCCTATCAACACATGAGTCTGTTTCATCAGCATTGCAACTTTGAGTCAGTCTTGCATTACTTCACTCCAGTGGAATGAAACTATCAGCCTTCAGTTGCTGAACAACTGCTCCGAAAGCTTTAGCGCAAAAGCTGAAATTCTGGAGATTCAAACACAGCTGAATTTGCAACCGCGTAGTGATCAGTCTAGTGAGACAAGGCACAAGGTATAATTAGGCCTAAGGATTAAATTGGAGTGTGAATGCTTAAATAATAAAAATTTAAAAAATCTTTGTAGAACCTGAAACGTCTGAGGTGCTGTTGTCAGGTTTTTGAGGGATGAAAAAATGGTTCTTCTGTTTTTGGGTATGATATTCTACCTTCATTCATACAGAACCTTTTTGGTGCTGTAGGTTTTTCCTCAAGCAATAAGATGAAACGCTACTGGGAATGAAGTTATAAAACTTTATTAGGGTATGACACTAAAGATTCAGCTGTAGTTCCCTGAAAAGTCCTAGTTTCTCCTATGTTTGCATATTTGTGACAATTGTTACAGATCTTTAAATACAATTTAATATAAGAAACAAGGACTAATCCTTACTTTACAAGAGTTTTTAATCCACACGCAGACTGCATTTTGAACCTTTTTTCAAGGTGAAGATGTTTTGCATTGGTTTATATATATAAACAGTCAAACATGGTGGTGGTAGTGTGGTAGTGGGGGGAATGCTTTGGTGCTTTAGCATGACTCACCATAATTGACAGAATAATGTATATTCTTCTTAATCTAAAAAATGCTGCAGGAGAATATCATTGGTCCATGATCTAAAGTTCAAACACTGTAAGATTATAAAGCAAGGCAACAGTACAATTAGCAAGTCCACTTCTGAATGGCTCAAAAGAAACTTTAAGGTTTTGGAGTGGCCCAAGGTCCAGATTTGCAACTCACAGAGACACTGTTGCATGGACTTAAATGGGCCGTTCATGCTCAAAAGTATAGCAAGTAGTTGCAAAGAAGATTTCTCCACAGCAATGTGAAAGACTGATCTCCTGTTATAGTGTTTGGTTAGAATTGTTGCTAAAGGTGGCACAACCATTTATTCAGATTAGGAGCAATTACTTATGCTCATTGGTGATACAGATACAGGTGTTGCAAAGTTTTTTTCCTTGAATAAATGAAATGATAAGTTACGACCACATTTGTGTTTCCTCATTACATTTTGTAGGAGTATATGAAACCATTTAATGACAAATATGCGAAAACAGAGGAAATCGGGAAGGACATTTTCACAGCACCATATATATTCTTTTTGTCATTCATAGGAAGCACATTATGCATTTTCTAAAGGAGAGGAGTTATATATTCTCCACACCCTGCTGATTTTACTGTCTTCCTCTCCTGTATATCTGAACCTGACTCTGCAAGTGAATTATTGAAATCAAGACAGGAAGGTTCATTAGTTAGGCTGTCTGTGTTTGAGCTTAGCAAAACTTGCCTCGTCTCCTTTTATGTTTAAAACGAGCCTCAACCGGGAGCCCCAGGCTAGATGTCAGGATGTGTTCTCAGGTTAAGTGGGGAGAAGCTTACCTTGATTTGACTGGACACACAGCGAAGAGTCTTTGCTGAGTGTCAGAGCTAAAGGTAGGACTGCCTTAGATATTCCTGTCTATCACACATATTGGCAGTCACGCAGCTCTCCACACAACACTATGTGCTCCACACACTCTGCACTCCACATAATGTGATTTTTCCTCTCTGTGAAGCTTGCAGAACCAAAATAGGTTTAAAAACAAAGCCTTTGGCACTGCTTGCAGGTGCATTTGATTCTAGTAAAATTAGCATGGTTTCTACATGAAAACTGTGAAGGACTGCCCCCAGTCTGGTTGACCACACAGCCAGAAATTAAGTGCACTTATCCTTCAGTTTAATTCAAAAGTACAGCTGTATAGCAAAATGTTTTGTTTCAAATGTATTTTTACATTTAATACAGGTTTAACCCTGGATTTAACATCGGTGATTTTACCATGGATGCACATGGAGCCCTCTTAAAATGCTTTTCTTCTGCTTGAAGCCTAAGAGAAATCTCATTCTCTAACATGATGGCACAAACTGTCCCCCAGAGCTGCAGAGCACTCTTTCTCAGTGTATGTACCCATCAGCCACAACATCAAAATCACTGACAGGTGAAGTGAATAACATTGATTATCTTGTTACAATGGCACCTGTCAAGGGTAGGATATATTAGGCAGCGAGTGAACAGTCAGTTCCTGAAGTTGATGTGTTGGAAGCATGAAAATGCTTAAGGATCTGAACGACTTTAACAGGGGGCAAATTGAGATTGCTGAGTATCTTCAAGATGCCAAGACTTGTGGGTGTTCCTCGTATACATTGGTTAGTTCCTACCAAAAGTAGTACAGAGATTGTCAACCAGTGAATCGATGACAGGGTCATGGGTGGCCAAGGTTCAATAATGCATCAGGTCTGATCCCACAGATGAGCTGCTGTAGCACAAATTGCTGAAAAAGTTCATGCTGGGTATGACAGAAAGTGTCAGAACACACAGTGCATCACAGTTTGTTGTGTATGGAGCTGTATAACTGCACACTGGTCATAGTGCCCATGCTTATCTTTCTTCATTGCCAAAAAATGGCTACAATGGGCACGTAAGCATCAGAGCAGTATGAAGCAGTGGAAAAAGGTGGCCTGGCCTGATGAACATATTGGCCAGTGTGTGTACCATGTACCTTTGGGTAGAGATGTCACCGAAATGCACCAGAAGCAGTGTGATGCTCTGGACAACGTTCTGCGAGGAAACCTTGTGTCCTGTCATTTTTGTGGTTGTTAATTGAACATGTTCCACCTACCTAAACATTGTTGCAGACCAAGTATTTCCCTTCATGGCAGCATTGTTCCCTAATGGAAGTGGCCTCTTTCAGTTGGATAATGATTCCTGCTTTTCTAAAAGAACTATTCAGGAATGGATTGTGAAACAAAGAGTTCAAGGTGTTGACTTGGCCTATAGATCCCCCTGATAACAGTCCAACTGAGCATCCATGGGATGTGCTGATTAAACTAGTCAGTTCCACGGAGGCTCCACCTCACAACTTACAGGACTTATTATGCAAAACTTGCTTTAGTTATAATAGGTCTATGGGCTATAAAAAAGATGTTCATGAATGTATTTTTACAAAATCACTCTCACATAAAAATATATCACCATCTTTATTCTGCACAGTTTTGGTCCCACTGATATTGACATAAGAAATAAATGTCTTTCTGTTTCTTTTTTGATGCTGAAAAATGAATAAGTTGTAAGTAATGGCCTTTTTGAGTGGAAATGAGTGAAAGGCAGGGTGACATGGTGATTTGATACTTGATTTATTGATATTTTTCGTATTTATACAGCATCGACCAATGCATAAATAATGAAATAATTAGATAAATAGATAAATAATTGTTTATAAAATGCATGAATATATGTAGTCATAGAGAAGTGTAGTGTTTAAACCTTTAAATGCAGTAATAAATAAAATGCAGATTGTGCAGCACAACTGCCCAGCGTGACCTAAACCTTCTGCTCTTCCAGAGTACAGTAAATATATCACTAAATATCGGTTAGTGATGTCAGACAATTCATTTTTCTGCCAAATTGATCAGATTGTGATATTCTTGTGCATCCCTAGTCTCTGATTTACAAACAATACTTTCTGATAGAAAAATCCTTTAGATGATTTGCTGGTGAGAAAGCTGGGAAATTGTTTTTGTCATCTTGATGGTGGGAAGTCTGTGAGACCAAATGCCTGAAATAGCCCAAAGCAAGATGGTTGATGGATAAACAGAGTGGGAATGGCCGGTGTGGAGACCCTGTGGAAGTGTCTGTGTCACCCAGTGATGCATTCTGGACCGTCTGTCTTACTCATCATGTTATGTGAATTCTTGTGTTCTCATGCTGGACAAGATCTGGGTTCCACAAATGTGAGCCTAGGATTTAAAACAGTCAGTTTTGATATTTGTGATTTGATTGTTGTCAAGATTGTTGTTTTTGAGGTCATAAACAGGATTAACCCCATAACTTTAATGGACCTATCATGTGTCCGGACATGGGGTAAAACGACACAGTCACAGTTCAGTTTGGTAAATGTTTCAGGGCTCATGTTGCAGTACACTCACAATATATCTAACAAAGTGAGACAGAAAAAAATTTTGTCAGCATATTTAGAGTAACATTTGAATGAAGGAATATTTAGTTGTGGCATCATTTACTAATGAAACTAGAGCTAGTAAATGGGGTGGGGTGGGTGTTGTGTGGTGCCGGTTTAACACTATGAGCAATGCAATTACACATGGGTGGTAGTCGCCTAGTGGGTAAAACACTTGCCTGTGACTCTGATGACCACAAAGCTGCAGGTTCAAACCCCTACTTTCTACTATTGTCTTTGAGCAAGACATTTAACCCTCAGTTGGTCCAGGGGGACTGACACTGTAACTAATGATAAGAGTGCCCCCTTTGCATCAAATATCATAATTAACATAATGTCTGTGCTCCAAAATGCATGTCTATGCTGCATATTGGTACATTTGTACATAAAAATATCATCATATTTTGATTCACCCCTAGTCCAGACTTGCATTGTTCTGTAATGTGTTTAGTATTTAAATTGCACTTTGAGTGTATTGTTTATAAATTCTTGATATATTGCTACCTAGTTTGTGCACCGGGTGTAAGAAAACATGATCTTCTGTGACTGCTGTGATTAGCCTAGTCTTATCCTTATTCTACTCGACTGTACATCATAGCTCCACTTTTGACACTGTCAGCTATGTTGACTGGTAGTGTCCCACTTTTCCTTTACACATCTTTGATGTAAAAGTGCTTGTAGTTCATGTGCCCTCACCTCCGCTCTCAGAATGCTACATCCAGTTGAACTCTATTTCTTTCCAGCTGAGCACCCCGGACTGACCCAGTAACAGAGGGACCTGTGTGAGGTGGAAAATGAGTACAGAAGATAACTAAGATACCTTGTTCTGTCTGCTTTTGTCTTGCAGGTTAGCTTTATATGTGTACGAGTACTTGCTGCATGTTGGTGCACAGAAATCCGCACAGACCTTCCTGTCAGAGGTAAGTGCTTTATGGAGATGAACTTCCTCAAGTGAACGGATGCATGGGACTCCAGTCCATTGTAAAGCCAAAGGCTGGGATATGCATTATGGGTCAACTAAGAGTCAAGTATAGTAAGGCTCTGACCATGTACCATTGACCGCATGTCTGTGGTTAGGCAAGACACTGTGAGAACAGACTCATATTCTCATTAATGCTTTTTTCATTTAAAAAGCGTTACACATGAGATCTTCTAAACTCTGTCATTGCTGGAAGAAATATCTTGCCAGAGAATTTTGTGAATAAGGTTTATTCATGCATTTTTACCAATCTTCTCCTAAAAATTCATTTAGTTCCACCTACTAGGTAGGACTCACACGATACCACCAACACTGGGAGGGTGAAGGCTAGCATGTGCTTCCTCCAAGTAGTTATATGAAGCACATCTGCTAATTTTTGCTAATGAAACATCACTGAATAACTCAGTGTTCTTGAAAGAGAATGCTAACTACCAATACTTTTACATCAGCTCAATAGGTACCACCATGCTGCGTGATGGAGAGAGGGAGGGCCATCCTACCCACCCTGAGAGAGCAAGGCCACCAATAACAATATCAAGTCATACTAAAGAAAAGTGAGCCAAGAATACGATTAAGGTTGTGCCAATTGTTAAAAAATATTTTAGACACAACTGTAGTCGACCATTATGAGATTCTTCACTCTATACGAATGGTTCTACCCGACACTAAAGACTTCTTTGCTCTGACCTTAAAGTGAAGAACTGTGTGTCATAACATCTTTCAGCTTGATTTATTCAGTGGTGCAATGTCAGGCACTGAGGAAGAGATATTAGAAATTAGAAACTGAAGGTCTTTGACTTTATTGTTTTCCTCTGGTGTGTCTTGAAGATGTTTGAACCTTTGACCTTATGCTTGTGTGTGTATGTGTGTGTGTGTGTGTCACCTCACCACTTCTACATGTCTTGCACTGCAGTGTTCAAAGTTCTTTTCATAATGTGAACAAAGAAACCTGATCTCAGAAGAGGCATGTAACATATTTGTAAAAGCTCAAGACCTCTTTAAGAAAACTGTTTTATGAGGTTGTTAGTGTTCAGGCCATACATGTCAAAAAGCAAGGAACAAGGAAAAAAACATAATTTCCTCTTGCTCCCCTGTAGCATTTCCGATTAGCAAAGCTAATACTGGCGCACATAAACATTTTTGCCGTTCTATGTAAATCACACGTGTTCTAACTGAGGTGTGTAAAAGTCGATCTATCGTTTTAATGTGAAGCTTACAACATGGGCAGTTGGTAGCCTAGTGGTTAAAGCAGTCGCCCTGTTATCAGAAAGTCCGGATTCGATTCCCAAGACCGCTAGGCCCCTCTGAGGTACCCTGAGCAAGGTACAGTCCCCACACACTGCTCCCTGGGCGCTGTGTTCGTAGATGCCCCCTGCTTCACTTGGTGAATGGGTTAAACGCAGAGGAAGCTGTTCGTGCTGTGGTGTGTTCACGTATGACCAGATTTTCACTTTTCACAACATGTTTTGTCATCGATTTGAGGATGTGGTATCTGTAAGTGAAAATGAACATATTTTTCTTTAATTTGTCCTCTACATAATGGTCAAATATTTCTTTTAGTTACATAAACTCTACATAAACTTAAGTATGACATTTTTCTGTAGAGTTTAGTGCAAAGTCTGTCTAACATGAAAATAGAAGATAGTTTTGCGTTGTCACGTTCTCCCATGATTCACATATAAGGGCAGGCAGATTCGCAGACTTCCATTTGTGGTTGTTTATTCACAAACCTCAAAAACATAAAGCAAATAGCTTGAGGGCCAGAATACTTCCAAATCAAAACTCAGAAGCTCTAAACATTTACGGCATTTATCAGACTCTTTTATCCAAAGCGACTTCCATACTCTAATTACAGGGGACAGTCTCCCTGGAGCAACTTGGGGTTAAGGGTCTTGCTCAGGGACCCAGTGGTGGTGCTGAAG
>JBBPDB010000039.1:10837309-10854668 GCA_037974465.1 Brachypetersius altus
TTACCCTGTTTCACCGCCACGACAGACTGACAGTGCTGAACTCATCATCCCTGTTTCTGCAGCCTATTTGTCGTTAAGCTCAGTCTCCTGTTGTTGCGCTCTGTTTAGGCACGCTGCATTGTGATTGGTTCAAATAGCATACCGCGGGATAATCCAAAAATCATACCTGGTGCCCTGTTTCAGCTTTTAACAGTGCAGAATGACAACCAAGAATAAGTGTGTAACAAGCACTTGAAGTTAACTGAGATCCCATTAGATATTGTGTTCGCTAAAGATGAGCTTGCAGCACCAGTAAACATTCAGTAAATGGATCCCCCATTTGTACTTCTTACAAAACACGAGGAGAATTTGTCAAAGCATTAATGTTTGTGCGGGTAATGTGCATCTGACCTGATTCAAAGTGGATTGCTCTTTTTTGGCACTAGTGATAGGGCTTTTGTCTGTGCCGTTGTTGCTAGCATAGCCCGTGTCAGTGCGATCCGCACTATATGAGCACTATACACCCTTCAGCCCCGAGTGGAGGCGATGCTGCCGCTCATTCTGCTCATGACTGCACTTAAACTTGACCACATGTTAAAAGTCTGGTTAAATCTCACCAGTGAGAAGGGTGAATAGGTACAATTGGCTAATCATATGCTCTTAACCTCTAGACTCTCAACAGCGATCCCTTTCAAGGCCAATAAAGGAATCCCATCAGTTTCTATTGTTGTTGCAGATAAGAAATGATGGACTTTGTTAGCATGACCACTATTTTAACAGCATAACTCATGTTTCTGTCATGTCCCCCGCTGCAAATTCTATTCAGGGTTTTCCTTGATATTCTATGATTAGCTAATAGCCTGTTCCCGCAGATGTTCTTTGAATAGAGCGCTCTTGCTTAAATATAAGATTTAAATAAAACGTAATTATGCTTTGAGTATCTGGACCAGTTAGTTTCTTGTTCAATAATTAGGTTGACTATGCAGTGAATTGTTTTTGTTAAATGCTATGAAGTTCACTCATAGTGCCCCTTTCAGTGAAAGGAAACATGAGAAAAAGCTTCTTGCCTGTTTGATCACTGTGTTGAATGGGATGTGATATAATCTAAACTTGATTAGTGATGACAAAAAAGGCATTTGCAGTTTTAGTGGTTAAATAGAATTTTTTACTGACTTGTGCTATATGTCACTGTATGTAGTTTCATATTGTATCACTTACAGCAGCCCAAAAGCCTCCAGTCAGTAGAAAGATGAATGCTAAGCTGGGAGTCGGAAGAGACAGTCCAAGATTAATTGCGGAATTTTAAGTGTTGCTTAGTGACTGCAGGGGTCCACCAGATCCCAGGTCACTGGTACAAGAACACTTCGCTTGAACTTGTATCATAAGGCATACAGTCTCTTAAGTATTTCACTCAGTAGCTCAGTATGAGTGGCCTTGTCCATTAAGGTGCTAATGTCGCTCAGACCTCCCATGCGATACTGAATCGATGCTGATGGTTGCCCTGTATGTGACATCATGTTGATTTAGAGCATGTTAAAAAGGTGGCTTGTGAATTTGCTGCGGAAGCACAGAGCACAATAACCAATGTAACACCTACCGTGTTGCATTATGTAGTTACACCAGAGTGCAATCTACGCATTAGGTGTTAATTTAACACTGGTGAGATTACTGTTCTTGAGGGAACCTCACAATCAGAATGGAGTGCCGTTGTCACAGATGAATGAGTCAATTCCCTGTCTAATAGTCGGCTACTCAAATGTTATCATATAGTCATTGTTGATACTTCAGTTTAGTGCAATATGCTTGAGTATTTACACTTACAATCACCTACTTTACTGGTACAGTTTATAGATTACAGTTCAAAACTACAGCTTACCATCCTATGCACTGTTTGTGTCCTATAGCTCTTGTTGGCTGGATCTTTTTGATTGAAAGTCAGATGCTCATGTGTGTAAAATTCCCACCACAGCTGCTGCGCCTGGTGCACTTGAACCACCGCAAGAATTCTTAACATGCCACTGCCATGTTGTGTACCATTGCTGTGTTGAGAATAACCCCCCGCTCAAGTAATATCTGGTCAGCGATGGTCCTGTGGTGATCTCATTCCATTGGTAAACAGGGTGTAGAGTAGTTGATAAACCAGTATCAGGACTACAGTCAGAATCTGTAAACATACAGGTGGAACTGCTGGAGCATAGTGAGTAATACCTCCTACATTTCGTAACACTGCATTCACATCTGTAACATGATTAAAACTGTAAGTTGCTGTGGCTGGGAGCATCTGCGAAGTGCATATAAATGTTGGTCGAGTCGCTGAGGGTGGGAAGGTATACTACATAATAAACTGACAACTGACAACTGTGTAGGATAGAAATACTGTATCTGTAGCAGAGTCTTACGATTCAGATCAAATGGGATCTTTGATGAAAGCTGTTTGTCCTGGGGGAATGCTATTGGCATGCACTTTTTCACGATAGTGGTTAAAGTACTCCTGAAAGTAAACTGAGACTCTTAACAGGGAGAATCTCAACAGCTCATGAAGATGTATCCCCTTGCTTGGAAGGTATACCCTCCAGTGCGGAACAATATGGATAAAACACTAGTATTGCAATTATATTGCTTCATGCCGCGATTGCAGTAAGACACTTTGATGAATCAGTATAGTACTTTAAGGAAAGCAAATACTTTTGTTAAACTGGGTTCATCAAAACACTGTTTTAAATCTGACACCTCAAGTGGTCAGGATGCTTACTGCACAAAGTGAACTAATGTGATTGGTTGCAGGGCTCATTTGCATATCACAGCCTTCGTTGATAGTAGTATTGTAAAAGTCCAATGGCTTTAGTGCTGTCCAAGATCCTAAATGAATTGGAGATGACTACCACTGGTTAAAAAAGAAAAGAAATGCTTAATAAGGGCATGACAAATTCCTAATAAATGGATGACATCATTCATAAAAAAGATCTGTAAATATGTACACATGCACATGCTCCCTGCAGGGCAGGTGTTTAAACCTTTGCATGTACACAGCAGGAGAGCACACCTGTGATTCAGGGTCTAATGAGACAGCAGTCTCCTGCCTCCATTCTCCCAATTACTGCTGCTACTCCCTCCACTCACACCCTGAGCCACCGGGGGTTAGGCCACTTTTCCCTCAAAAGCACACACACTCGCACGCGCACACACACACACATAGCAAAGCATCCTTAATCAACGAATACACTCAGGACCTCAAAAATGCAAGTCATGCACTTAAATCTTGCAGCTAACACTTGGCATCTACTATTGTACACAGACATAGACCATAACCCTTAACAGCACATGCTGAACAAAAATGATTTTGGCTTGCTTGATTCAAATGTGTTCATCAGTTGAATAAAATATATCAACACATTTATTGCCAAAGGCAATAAACTGAAAGACAACTGTGTTTTGATGTAAAGTATTTTGGTCATGTAAAACCCCCATACAGATCTAAATCAAGTAAATTCAAAGCACTATTTTTTTTCAGTCCGTCATGGCCAAATACCGAGCCAGTCTTGGACTTCTGTCTGCTTGAGTGTCTCTTATTCTTCCTTCATGCTTTTCAGCAATAGAGCACAGTGATCCATCATGCCCTTGTAGCAATGCAAGGCAAATACTCATCCTTCCTTTCTCTCTTTCTGCCCTTCTCTTGCTCATTTCTTATCTTTAGATCCGATGGGAGAAAAACATCACACTAGGAGAGCCTCCTGGGTTCCTGCACTCTTGGTGGTGGTATGTATTGATTCTCTAATTCAGTATCATTTCTGACAATGAGAGTTGTCTGTAAGTTATCAAAGATAAGGTCCAAAAATAGGAGAGGAGAGGAGCTGCGAGGAGATTTTTGTTATGCATACAAGTCCTGCTGTACTATGTGAATGTAATTGCATGCTTAATGATATAGTTACTTATGTGTTGAATTATATTTGAATCACAATCTTTGTCATCAGATCGTTCTCAAGTTTTAATCAAAATCTATGACATCAGATCTTTCTCAAGTGGTCTGAAGTGTACAGTGAATCATAAAGCCTGTCATTTCTTTGGCTCTTGAATGTGGCTCCACTGACCACATGTGACTGGAAGAAAGGTTGTTCTTACATTTACAGTGTCACTCTCTTGTCAGACATATGGCGCTTTTCAAGGAACCTCGCTGTACCATGAACAAATGTTTTCCTATTACAGATAAAGCAGCTCTTGCTCGAGCTCTACCCATGCTGTTTGATGGCAGGGCCAAAGACTGGCTGTAGCCAAGCTGCCAGCGTCACAGCTTTCAAAATATTGTCATTACAACAGACGGACTAGGCCTTTTTTACTGTCCTCCCAAAAAGCGAACAACTGGGAAGTCAATTAAGTAAAAACACTACTATCTTATTTGGGTGAAGATACATTTAAATGAGAGTTTTCTAATGAAGGTGTACCAGGACATCGCTAACACGTTAGCTGGGTTAGGTATTCATCGCACAGCCAAAGAATGTGGAGAGAGAATTCCTGTGTACCAATAGAAAAGTACCTTAAAAATGTCCTGTGAGTTTAAGAGCGGTTACAACGGTGTTGAGAGCATGTAATTTTAACATAAGTGACACCGCTGATTAAGCTCAGACGCTGTCAGGAACGCATAGCGGCATTCACATTATAAATGTTATGTGGTCATATGTATCCCTGACCACCTCTGAAGGTGGTTTAAGGGATCAGATCACAACATGTCATCAACATTCATTTTACCCTGTTCACCCCTATGCTGCCTACTTATGATTGGGTCACCCAAGATGCATGGCAATGCTAGGTGGAAATGGGATAGTATTTCTTTCTTCAAAACAACAAGTTTCCATAAATTTTATCATAATGTAATAATAGTCTACTGTATTGCTTATGCACTTAAGTGTGAAGTCAATTGAAGTTTAAAATGAGCTCTTTTTGCTGTGAATGGAAAACGGTTAAAATAGAATTACAACATACGGATCAGCACTAATCTGAGTTGTCATCCTCCTTTGTTTCCATCCTATAAACCTCTGGCCTCAGAATTCTGATCCCTGTGCAGGATTTAAAGGCAGTGATGCAGAGAAGAGCTTGAAATGTGTGTCCGAATCTGACAGGAGCTAAATATCTACGGATTTGTACATTATACACTTTAAACAGTCTTTTATCTGATATGCTAAATACAGTCATAAAGACAGTGTTGGCAGAGAGTTCCACAATGCCAATGCGAGTCAGATCCGACTACGGCAGAGTTCAGACAAAACAGTAAAGTTGACAGTGATCTGATCTTCTTCTTTAAACCATAATAATACAGATTAAAGTTTTTGCTATAAAGAGAGCTGTCCATAAGATGCTCTGGCCTTTTGTTGTTGTGAGTGGAGATCCACAAAACATATAAAGACTGGGAAAGTGTGACAAAGAAGTAACCAGCAAGAGTAACCTTTTGTAGATTATTTAATGTAGGGCCTTTTGGGATTTGACAGAGGATGACAGGCTGTTGGTAGGGGACAGGATTTTGTCAGACTGTAGTCAAACTAAGACAGAATTTCAAGTTATGGTTTAATTTTGGTTGTACTTTGAGGTTTTTGTCAGGCTACACCTAAATTTGAACAGATTTACGCTCAGATTCAGACAGGCTTTTGTCAGCTGTAGTTGGTTTTGGGCTGCATTTTGTGGGACTGGGGTCAAGCACAGAGCTTTTTATTTGTCTGGAAAGCATCACCACTTATGTCACTGATGTCACTACTTATGCAATAGTCTCATCATGCAACATCCATACTGTTACACGCAGCAAGACTCTGTATAGAGAACAACTCCAAACCACTATTCATGTTCATTTGTAAAATATTTCAGCAGTAATTACATTCATTTATGTACACCTCTCTTGCTGAACACATAATTGTGTGTATATAGCAAAGTGTATTTAGTATTTTCTGGAGACTTTATGCTGTATTTTATTTCGTTCTTGTCTTTGTGTCTCTGTGTGTCTGTGCGTTTGAAGCATAAACAATTTCCCCCATGATCAATGAAGTTTTTTACTCTGATTCTGATGTTGTTCTGACAGGCTACAGACAGATTTGTTTTGCGGATCAGATAGATTTTTGTCAGGCTACATTTGGACTACATTTGAAATAATTTTGTAGACTACACTGAGATTCAGAACTAAATTTGACAGCCATTGATAATGTTACTGGGCTGTTTTCAGGTTTGGTTCAGAATTTTGAGGTCTGACTGAAGCTGTAGTCAAAAACTGGGAGGGGCGTGGGGTGTGGGGGTGACCCAGCCTCTGTCTGGGTTTATAGCACGTGGAAAAAGGGGGGTCACTTTGGGGTTTTTGAAGGGGTAGGGGCATTGCCCTCTCACTCCCCCTCACCAACCCCCTCCCCTAAACAAAAGGGCCAGATGGTGAGGGAAAGCCGGCCCCTCCCCCCTCTGTTACTCCCTCCTCCCTCAACCTTTGTCTGGAGGTCTGTCCTTTGTTTGCGGAAGAGTCCTCAAACGGATTAACTCCTTGCATTCCAGTCTCCTTTGTGTTAAACAGCCAAATCTCCTTCTCCCTCCCTCCCTTCTTCAATCCCTCTCTCTATTTTCTTCCCTCCTTCTGCCTCAGGAGGCAGTTTCCTGTGGTGGGGGCAGGGGACTGGGTGGGGGGTGGGTGGGTTGAATAGCAGCACCAAGAGAGGTGAAAAGGTGCGGGGGCGTCAATCGTCCACATCTGCTATAAGAGAGAGGATATTTGGAAGGGTTTCAGTTAGTCAGAGTGCAGGTGTTGTGGCATTAGTCTTCATATATTATGTACGGAGATACAGTTTGGCCCCGGACCTCTGAAAACGTCCTGAAAGAAAAGGAGCACTGTTCAGAGCATGGGTCAAGATCTGAGATGGCCTCAAGCTGACATTCCTCATCGTGAGGGGCAGAGAAAACAGAAGCGAACAGACCCGCCCTCCACCAAATCTCTCTGATATTTGAACACAAACAGGTTGAGCACAGGAAACCAAAGTTTAAGGGAAAACAGAACAAAGAGCGAATGATGTTCTCTGGAGGGTTTTTTTTTTGTCTAAAAAAGGATCGAAGATCATTAAGTGTATTCTCTCTAGTATTACACCCTGAGCGGTAACCATTCCTCTGTGGTTCTTGAGTTTGAGATTCTAGAAGAGTTGAGCTAAAAGAAGATGTGTGTTGTTATCCCAGTAAACTACACCATAGTATATCTCAACATACCATTCTGAGAACATAGTGATTACTTATTATTTTTAAATTTGGGTCTGTTCCAGACAGTCAACGATCAGCAAAAATGCACTTACTGCAGCTTCCTGTCTATTGTGAAAAAGTATTGTGATTATATGTATCATATCTCCCACCTGGGGAAAGTTTACATCTTCTGTAGTTTTCCTTAAAAAAAAGGTTTTGCAAAGAACCGTCAGGCAAAGCTTTCTTTAGGACAGAGGTTCTCAAACTGGTCCATAGTGGTCCTTCAAACAGATCAGATTTTATTCACTCCAGTCCGGGTACAAACACAGAGATGAAAAAAACGTGGACCACTTGGGAGTACCTGAGGACTGTTAAATATCATTTGCCTTAGAGAACTAAGAGTTCTGCTCCAATGAACACTTTTGGCTTCTTAATATTTGGGAGCATTCCTTTTACTTTACATGGAGAATGCAGTTAAACCCTAAGGGTCATTACACGGGCCCACCGTTTAATTCTTCACTCGCGTGAGGAACTACACAACACTCTGAACTATACAACATTCTGAAAGACATTAATTGGAGAATAATACGTCTTGACTTTTAAGTATTCAAGGCAAATCCTCCCGTGTGATATGTTCCACAATACAGCTCTGATATCATGAGGACAAACAAAAAACTTCAGAAGGCCTAATTGAAAGCTTTTGTCTTGGCGTTTTTATTGTTTGATCACACCATTTTGTTAAAAGCTCAGTGTGATTGTTGTCTGCTCCGGTAGTGAACATTGTTTTGCTTCTGTCTGACAGGCATACTGGCTTTGTAGCTTTGCTGGGTATGTCATGTTGCGAGCCTTTGTGTGCTCCGCCTCTGTTTGTGTGTGTGTGTGAGCAGGTCCAGCTGGGCAGGAGGACATGTTAAACGGGGCACACATGACAGCCAATGCAGTGCGTTCTTTAGGACTGGATCTGTAGTTTCATAATAAATACAGAGTACTACACATATGTGGAATATGATAAATACCTTTAAGAAAATGATGCAAAATGTACAATGGATATAGAAAATATTGTGGCTTTGCTGCCTGAAATGAAAACACACGCACGCACACACACACACACACACATACACACACACACACACAAAAACATTGTTTTTCAGCCTCTTTTGCTTTAATTAATGCCTTAAGTCTTTTGGGATAGGGTTTTAGTCTGGGCTCTGACTAGACCATGCAAGGACATTCAGACACTATGTAGTCAGTTTTGCTGTGTGTTTTGAGTCATTGTCATGTTGGAAGGTAAACCCTCTTCTGGCAGAGGGCAGCAGATTTTTCTCAAGCAAGGGTTTTGCCCTTTGTTTTTCCTTTCCAGTGTCTCAGCCCCTGAGAACTTTGGACAGTGCCTTGCAACCCATAGCTGATTGTTTGGTTTCAGATGCACAACCAAGCACTGAAATGCTCCAGGAATAGCTGTTTTTATGCTGAACTAATCAAAACAATTACAGTTGTCCCCAGATCGAAGCCAGTTAGCTTGTTTTGTAACATAAGGTGATTCGTTAGACCTGATTGCATTTCAGAAGGGGGTGAACATTTTGATGTAAAATTTTTTTAATCTGTTTCTATCAACTCCATTTCAGTCTGTAAAACAACAAAATGTGAATATTTTAAAGGGGTGATAGTTTACTGTACACTATAACTTTGGTCAGTGCTCATCTATAACATGTGGAGGGAAGGGGTCATGTTTTTCTCTTTCTGTCTGAATGTAATTGCCAAGAAAGGTAATCAGCCAAGAAATATTTGGAATGTATATGGCATACTGTATGACATACCAAAGTATGGTTTACTGTTTTTGTCTTCATTTGGTAATTTTGTATCGATAACACTATAGAACACAATCAGAAACCACATTGAAAGGTCTGATGAAGTTAAATGTGAGATCATATAGGCTTGCAGGCTGCATAATACTAACTGGTAGAGTGTAAGGTTTCAGTATGTGTCAGTTACATGAACTTCATAACTCCAGTAAAAAAAAAACTGAAGAAGGAAACACCAAACATATCTGACTGACTACATTGGGGGAAATTATGCAAATTAAATGTTTTGCTAAATTATGCTTTTACCCATTGAAGCATCTTTAAAAGTGGACCTATTTGAAGTAGTTTTTAGTAGATATGTCATGCTTAAAACTGATTGACATGCCCCCACATTAACATCTGAACCTGTTATACAAACCCCAAACCAACAGCAGTGCAAATGAGTTCCACAGGTTCAATGAGGGTGGTCTAAATGCACATTTTTTAAACGAGCTGCTGGCATGTTCACCACTGCTACCTTGAAGTGTGCCTAGTTGCAGCTTTTCAGTAACAAAGTGTAACTGGCGCCTTATTTCATTTCCCCGCACACTGATTGGATTTGAGATGGTCCTGCTGTCTCCCTCCGGCAGCTCTCTGACAAAGCTGCCATCTCTTTAACAGCGCCTGATAGATATGATAATGCAGCCTGGCTTTATTGTGAAGTGGCTAAGGGGCGCCAGGCAGGTTTCACAAACCCGCTTCCACGTGCTGTTCTGTCCTCGTTCCTTGCGTTTCTTCATCTGCATCATTTTTTTTCTCTTCCAACTCACCGACTTGAGTTTCTGCTTGAAGCTTTTAATCACTCGCTTGCTCGCTCTCTCACTCACTCATTGGTTCGCTCCCTCACTTATTCCCTCACTTACTTACCCACTCACTCACTCACTCATTCACACACTCGCTTATTCACTCATTCACTCTCAATCACTCTCTCACTCGATCATTTACCCACTTCTCCACTCACTCACTCACTTATTCTCTCATTAACTCCCTCACTCGCTCACTCATTCATCTTTTCTATATCATATATACACACATACATAGTGGTATTGTCATTATTTTTAGTAGTAGTAGTAGTAGTAGTTTAAATACAAAACTCGTGTAATACATATTTCCAATTGATTGTGTAATTTAACATAAATCAGTTATGGCCCACCTCTTGTCATGAATGAATCCACAAAGGCAGATTTAAAAAAGGGAGTATACCCATCTGTCCATGCTGTGTCAGCTTTTCGTTCAAATGATCTATCTTGCATGCAGCGCCTATTTTTGCTTTGAACAACGTAGGCATGAGTAAGCTGATTTTATATAGCTGATGTGAGGTAACCTGCCACAGCGTCTGGTGGGAAAGGAAAGTAGCCCGTCAAATGTTAGTTTGTTTGCAGAAAAACAGGGACAAATGGACTTTGAGGGTAAATAGTAAAGCTGATGGATCGCATGAAGCTGTCTTGCGGGCAGTGTGTGGTAAAGGCTGCATTGGAAGTCTAGCCCAAGGGCTTTTGTTGGTGCAGCACTGTCGTTCTGTTTACATGGGAAATTGAGCATTTGAGTGTGGGAGAGTGCTGCTGTCCTGTGCTCCATTTCATGTGAGAATAATATATTAATTTTATAGTGCATGCCCAAGCAAAAATAGGATGGCCGTAATTACTATAACCTGTAATTGCAATTTTGGAGCAATAACTACATTTCTCTATTTATAGTTCAGTTATGTTGACTGCTGTCCACCATTACTCCTTATATAGTCACATTTATTTTCCATTTCTTCGGTTGTTCTCTCTTATTTTTCCCCTTTTCTTTGTAATTAAGCAGAAAATCTTCAGCTCCGTTTTATAGGCTGGCCACACTTAAGTGCTGTGGCTGTTCATCTGCACCTCTACTCCTGCAGTTTTGTAGTCTGATGAGCATAATGTTGTTTAACCTTGCTTTCATATTCCACTCATAAACACAGGCTTTGATTTATGGAACCTGTCACGAGTTGTCCTTTCGGCCATGCTTATAAACACAAACAAGGCAGGCGCTTTCTACTCAAAAGCGAGAAACAGAAGCGAAATGAACCTGCTTAGCCCGATCGACCTGTCGCTTTGCCACGAGCTCTCTCAGTTTTTGCCCTTTTTGCAGTCTGTCATATCAACTGTAAACCCACCGCTCCTCCCCAACATTAAGAACAGGGGTCTAATTTTGTCATGTCAGCTAAAAGGACATATGGCACCAAAAAAATTGCTGCTTAGAGAAAAGAACCATCTCGCTCCCATTCTCTGGAGCTCCTGGTTCAGCAGCTTTTCTGAAGCATCTATTAAATCAATGTCTAAAGAGCGAGAACGATTTAACGCAGACCTGTTTAACAGGTATTTAATTTCAGTGAAGTAATTAACGGTACGTTTGGAGTGAAACCTGCTCCCATCTACAGCCTTTAAGCACTGTACTCCCCTAATTAACAAATATCATGCTTAATTGATCAGCCACCCGCGGGGCATGACAGGCAGTCTTGGGAGCGCGAGGAGAGTAGCCGATACACTCACAGTGCAAAACGAAAGTTCTTGAGGTACGCCGGACAGACGACTCGGAAGACTGACCCGCCAGATTGCTAAAAACTGGAAACTGATCCATTATCAGTATTTAGATTGACGTAATTTCATGAATACCATCGAGAGATCTATGAAATGACCTGTAGCACCTGTAGTGTAAAGAATGTTTTCCTTGTTTTTTTTCAACAGCGTATTCTGGGATCTGTACTGCGCGGCCCCCGACCGGCGGGAGACATGTGAACATTCCAGTGAGGCCAAGGCTTTCCACGACTATGTGAGTGCTTTTTTTTCCCTTCTTTTTTTTATCTGTAAGGTTGCAGCCGCGGCGTCAGATTGAAACCTGAGGTGTTTATATGTGTGCTTTTCTGTGACGGCTTGTCCAGTGAATGGCAGTTAATACTGTCCTGCACAGTTTGACAAGTGCAAGTTTTATCAGTTATTGGCACTTTTATTAACCCCTAGAACCTGTGGTTATAGCTGACAGTAACAAAACCGTGTGATATTATTTCTCACTTTCAACCCATTGTAAAAAAGTGCAAACGGCGCTTTTTTACAATTCGTCAGTTCCTCATTTGTAAGTAGAAAAAGAGATTGTTGAAAAAAGATTGTTTTCCAGAAAGAACAAGCGATGTTGTTTACATCACTCAAACCTGTTAATATAAAAATATTAAATTATATAAAATATAAATTACTGTAAATACTTAATTGTACTTAAACTAATTGTCATGTAATTATGTAGTCACTTTTAAATGCCATAGCAAAATGCCATTCATAACTCTGGGCTTCTAAGGGTTAATTAAGAGTTAATGGTAATCTGTTTCGCGCTTATTTTCTCTACTGGTGAGAAAGAAGCACCTGTCAGAACCACTTTACAATAAGACCCCCGTATAAATGTTTTACTGATGGCTGAAAATGAGTTTGTTAATGGTTATTATTAACTCATAAACGCCTTGAAATCATTCATTAGTGATTTTAGCACAATAAAAATGGCAGTTACATCTGGTGAAAAGGATTATCTGAGAAAGCTGATGGTGAAAACAGCAAGGTCTTTAAGGGTATAGATTAAAGTGGTCTCGCTATTTGTCTGGAGAACAGCAGGTCACTTTTGCCTGTTATTAATGTGTTCTAAACGCTTGTTAATGGTTTTTAATGTGTTAATAGTTTTTTTTTTAATTAATATAAATGGTGAAGTGGTATTTTTCTCCTTGGCCTGGCCTCTCCTGGCTCGTGTAAAGCTCAGACTTGTTATGTTGCATGATGTTGTGATGTTGCTACCCAAAGTCTCACAGAGAGGTCAGCCCTATGACCTTCGTGGCCCTTTCATCCGCAGAGGCTGGCTGCGTCCAGCTGGAGGCACATGTGCTGACATCCTGAAAGCTCCATGCCCACAAAAGTTTGGCCTTTGTTGATGCCGCTTTCTGAGCGCAAATGGCCATGTTAAACGGTGACCCCTCCTCAGCCTTACCGTCTGTTTGAGAGTTAGCTTTGCTATCTGCCGTTCATGGAGCACATGGGGATTCTCCTTCCCCTCTGCCCTGTTTTCTTTGGCAGAAGTTTAGCGTTGCATATAAATTGTGCAAATATCTTTTACCCACCACATTAACAGTGTTAAAACCTTGTGAATACACTCTAGAGGTGGATTATGTGTCACATGGAATAATAAAGTGGCTAAGATTTAGTGCTAACCGCTAACTCAGGAGCCTCACCTGGGCCACACTGTCTTGAGACTTGAAATGGATTATGATTCTATTCTTGCCTCAGACATTTAATTTGCCGGGCTTGCCGGTGAGACACAGTTAGAACTCTCAGCTAACTGCCAAAGTTTCAACAGATTTGACTTTGTGTGCGTGCACGCGCCTGTGTGTGTATTGCCACTATAAGATTAATTACATGGTTAATTAAACGCCACGCTTAATTAAACCAGACGTGTGTTCAATTAATCTATATGCCTAATCATTTTTAGCCCTTGTCCCAGTGGACACCTGGAATTTTTGTGAATGGTCCGAGCTGAAGACCCCTCCTTTGGGAGGTGACCACCCGTATTCATGGGGGGTGTTTTTTTGTTGTTTGCTCAGATTGCTTGTTTGAAATGTTTGGTGTGTGTGTTTGTGTGTGTGTGTGTGTGTGTGTGTGTGTGTGTTTATGTTTATGTGTATGTGTGTTGAGTGGGGGTGTTCTAAGCAACTCTATACTAACAGACATCAGGGACATGGGTCAGGACAGAAGGGCTCAAATGTCCTGCCCCTCAGTTCTAGTCAGAGGATTAATGACCAGTTTCCCTTGACCTTTGATCTCTGCAAGGTTCAGGAGGTCAGGGTGTGTCTGTCTGTGACAGGTTGGGTGTAGTTTGTTTTTTGTTTTTAAATGCATTTTATGAAGTACTCTCTTTATTCGCAAGTCTTTTGATGATTCCGTAGTAAACAAAGAAGTTGAAAAGTTACTGGGGATTTGCAGAGCAACAAGCTTTTCAGGTGGACACATGATGACTATCGGTGTTTACTCTATCCTGATTGTTTCAGAGCGATTGGATTTATATGCAGCCCTTGGCCTGTGCCAGGCTAGTTCTCAGAGACTGAGGACAACCCGTGTCTATTTTGGGTTTTTATTTTGTGTGGACTCTGGGCTAATGTCGTGTGAAGAGTGTTATCATGGAGGTTTTTATGAGCTGTGGTTTGGGGTGGAGGGTGGGCGGGGGGTGAAGGAGGAGGAAAAGGCTGGAGTCCCCCAGGATGCTCCAGACCTCTCTCTGTCTGATTAACTTCAGCCCCAGAGTCCCTGCGGACCAGCCGCCCCATCAAGCCTGCTATCTCAGGCTAGGCTGATAACAGGGCCCATTCCCTGGTGTGTCAGTGGATCAGGGGCAGAAAAACAAGCAGAATCCCATGAGTCAAAACCTTCTCACTCCAGCAATATTGCCTTCTTCTTCTCTTCATTCAGAGCTTCCACACTGTTTGGGTGTTTTTTTGTGGTCTGAGGATTAAACGTACTAGACCTGTGTCTATATTACACACACACACACAAACACATACATGTATGTTTGAATATATACATACATGCATACATTTTTTCATGGATGCATGCTTCCCTTTTGTCTTTCATTCACCCTCTCCTTCCCATTGGCTTGTGAAACAGACTCCGTGGTCCTCCAGTTTGGTAAAGATAATGGGATAATCCTCAAATCTGGGGAATGGTTCATAGCTAATCTCAGGATTTTCATGGAATTGGGGCTCTGGTGGGGAACCTAAGGGCCTGGCAACCCTGGTCCAACTGAAACATCCTCAGACATGCCCCCAGCCCTTGCTTAAATGTAAGAATGTCAAGTAGAATTACCTTAGCATAGCTAGCAAAAGTTTGCGCTGACATTTTTATTGCATCTTAAAGTACATCTGGGTATCACATCTTAGCAGACAGCGCCAACCCCAACAAGCATAGCGCTCACTGAAGACTTAGCAAGAGAGCAGAAGAGTTTGACCAGTGAAGCAGCACTCTCTTTGTTCTGAACAGCATCCAGAGGTCCTGACGTGAGCATCTGGAGTTTATGTTAATATGACATCTGTACCCGCTGCCTGCTGCAGACACTGGGATGCACAAGCTTGCCTCGCTTCAGTGTATTTCTGGAAGCCAAAATATACACATTGGGCATCATTTGCTAAACCTTTCTAAATACGTGAGCATGTTTGCAAGTTATAAATTGGAAAATCTCTTTATCCTCTCTTGGGTAACCGTATTAATGAAGCGACCTGCCAATCAGTCCACTGCATTTCTAAAAATATGTTGTGTTTACCTCCTTACTGTTTTTTTTTTTTTTACAAACAAATCTACCCTAAATATACCCTCATTGGTTGTGTGGTATGAAAGAGATTCTTTTAAAGTAGAGTATTAAAATAAGAAGGATCAGGCCCATAGAGTGCAAAGCTTAATATATATTTGTTTTTAAAAAAAGGTACAGTTTTGCTCCCTAACTAAAGTTAACAGAGACATACCCTTGAGGGTACCACCACAGACAGTGTTTGTACCCTGAAGGGTACATTTTTTTCTAGGAATATATAATTCTAATAGCTGCATATTTTGTATTGCATCTTGAATGCTGCTTGCAGAAATAAATGGCACTCATAAATTTCAAGATAAAGTTCAGATACAACGTCTCATCCATATTAATGTCTGGCTTTCTGAAGCTTGTCCTCTGGAACGTTCTCTTGATATAAAATGGAGAACCCTGATAGAACTCTGCTTCTTCGTAATGCAGTTCACTGGGCTCTAAACAGGCACGTAAGTTACATCCATTAAAGCTGGCGTGTGTGTTGCTTGATGTCTCAGTGTTATTGACTATACAGAGGACACAGGTGTTCCTTGATGACAAGCTTATGAGGTAGTAAACCTGAAGTGGATGGGAGTGCGACAGATGACGGTGTATTTAGTGGCTTGGTTTGCGGGCAGTGTGCTGTCGAAGGCTTAGGGTTGGCCAGTGCAAGAACAGGTGGTCGGACGACTGGAGCGTTTCAGAATGAAAAGTGAAGAGGGATCATCCAGAGCGTTTCACTGGTTTTGTTTTTAGTCATTCCAGGTGGTCTTGGTTTCAAAAGTGGCTTTGAACACACACACGCACACACACACACACACACACACACACACACACACACACACACACACACACACACACAGGTATTCTTTTTTCCGTCCTATGCTTTTTTTCTATATCACCTGCCCATTTTTCAATTTCTTGTGTTTGACATTCTCTCTCTTCTCTCTCTCTCTCTCAGTCACAAATATGTGCTTTGCTTCTGTACATTCACTTTTTCTTTCTGTCACATATATACACTCTCCCTCCTTCCCTCCATTCACTCCTATGGGTGCTCCATGCCTTCTGCTGTGTTTACTAGTAAAACGTGTTTTGTTTGTTTATCTATGTTTGCGTTGATGTGAAACGTGATTGGAATGCTAGAGGAGCGCCTGTTTGTGTTTATGCTAAATAAAACATGTAATTTGCTTGAAGCCGACTGTTTAATTGTCTATGGAATTATTCCAGTGTTTGAGATCACCAGTATAGCACGATTTACATAGAAAAAAACATTCTATTATTTCTGTATGGCACATAAACATGATATAAAATTTTACTCTTCTATATGTATTCATCAAAATTGAACAGTCATAATAAGTGAGGTGAAATTAGAGACGCGAGTCTTTGAGTTGACAGTGATTAAATTGTTCTCAGCTTAGGAAAATTAAGTCATCTCACTTAACATTTTACATATTCTTTATGATTTACTGACACTGATTTAACAAACCTTAATTTTATGCACTCCTCAAAATAGACCTGGCATGATAGATGGGTTAACATTTATGGTGTGAATCTTTTGACCTGACACCAAATAAATTCAAATTTAAGATTCACTGGTTTTAAGTTCAAATCTACAAGCTATCTTTGTAAATTAAAGACAATTTGATTTGATTCACTTAACACTGGGGCCGAGGGATTAGTTGGGGACTCAACAGAGAAAAAGGGACTATGTTTTTTTTTTTTACATTTTTCCAGAGCGATGTACATCAGTGCTCTAGTAGTTCACAACTGTTTCTTAAACAGCTTAAATCCACATTTAACCAAAATATTGCATATTTGGTGCACCTACAGGTGCTGGTCATATAATTGAAACTTGTATAATGTATACATTCATTCCACACAGACTGATATATTTCAAGTGTTTATTTCTTTTAATGATTATAACTGACAACTAATGAAAACCCCAGTTCAGTCTCTCAGAAAATTAGAATATTGTGAAAAGGTGCAGCATTGAAGACACCTGGTGCCACACTCTAATCAGCTAATTAACT
>JBBPDB010000039.1:10861699-10874707 GCA_037974465.1 Brachypetersius altus
TCTCTCTCTCTCTCTCTCTCTCTCTCTCTCTCTCTCTCTCTCTCTCTCTCTCTCTCTCTCTCTCTCTCTCTCTAAAAGCCTTATTCTGTCTTTGCTTATTTTTAACCCTTAGAAGTTATTACTTTAATTTTGCTGGACTATTAAAGTGTAAATACATTATTGTACTTAATTACATAGCGAAGTACATTTATGGCTCCTTTGCATTCTTTAAATGCTTCAGTACTTTATACTCTTTGTTTCGGTGTCAAAGAATAATAAAGATACATCGAAAATACAGAGACACAGCTGTACACAGAAATAATAAATGTAATAATGCTTATGAACATGAATATGATGTTGATTGAAGGTTTTGAATCGGCACACAAAATCCATCTGCTTTTCTAGATGAGCTGCGTGTGAGAAATAATACATTTCCACTGCACTTTTATCATTTTTATCACTTTGGAAAACTTCCAAAGGTTAATATAATGTAGTCACCTCTGGAAAAGAGGCACCAGCATGTGTGGTATTTCAAACTGATGTAGATAGATATACCGATCTAGAATGTTTCTCAAACCAACATAATGCTCTTAGCTAAATTAAATCTCTTTCAGTCATTTTGTCTGCGTAGATTCTTTGGAACTGTGATGTCTGCAAAAGCCGCGGCTGCTCAATAATGTGTTAAGCAGCATTGATTAGCAGTGTTGAGTTCCTTTGGCCTGCTTCTTTGGATCTAAAATAGATCATTGATGCTGAACGGGGGTCTCAGTGATCAGGGGCTACATGCTGCGCGCTTGCTTTGCCCTCATCATTCATCTTTGTTTGGCGTTCAGTTGGCCACTGTAATGGCCTCCATCAGAGAGAATAGACCTGATGTAGGCAGGGTTGCCAGATCTCACGCTTTTGGTGTGAACCTCAGTCTTGAAAAGTAGTCTTATGATCTTATGCAAATAAATGGCCAACAAACCTTCAAAATTAGAGCAAACTTGCAAGTATTAAGAAGATGTTAACTCCACATTGGTCCCTTTCATGGCCTGAGACATTTGCCACCAGCACTACCAATACATCATTTTACCTTTATTATGAATATATGTCCCTGTATATGAAAATACTTCATAATTTGAAGTGGTCACATATGTTGCACTGGTTTAATCAACAACAAAAAAACACATTGGAGAAAAAACAAAAAATAAATATAAATACAAATAAAAAGCCATTTCGACCTGCTAAAGGCTATAAGCTTTTGATTCAAGATTCAAGTACAGCATATATGTTTCACTGAGGTGACTGTTTGGACAGGCTAATTTGGACAGGCTACGGTGAGAAAAGGTAACAAACCTATTCAGGAAAAAGAAAATTCTGACTAAACAAATATTACAACATTATAGACAGAAGCAAATGATTAAAACTGTGTAGCAGTGGATTTGCACTGCATGCAGAATTGGAAATATCACTCCATTTTCACTCCAGCCACCTGAAATTCTCACTCCAGTTAGTGCACCAAGTCTTTGCGCCTGCTGTAGGTCAGAAGCTTATAAGTACCTCACAGTGCTCTTCAACACTTCGCTCTAATGTTACAACCATGTTGCGGTTGGTTTCAGTTTTGAACGTGATTGTAGACATCGGAGTGTGGTTTCAGTTGGAATTTGATTCCAAAGGAGTGGTACCCCAAAAAAGGTTTTCAGTTTTCAGGCCCAGATGGAATCGGAGATCGTTTTTAAAAATTAACAAAGACAACATGTTCATTTAAGATAGCTGGTAAACCTTACGTACTACTGTTTTTGTAAATAATTGAGATTCTGAGGCTCTTGGTCATTTATACTGACATATGATGCCTGTCAGTTTGAGTCTGGTTGGCTGCTAATTAGCTCATGAGTCGCCTAAAAATTCAATCTAAATTTGAAATTAAATCAGTTTTGAATTTTAGTTAGATGGTTATGCCATCTAAATAAAACATCTATTGTATGTTTTTAACATCTCCAGTAATTTATTCATTTGATCTAGCACATGTGGCACTTTTTTGCTCTGCAAGTAGTTCTGCTTGCTAATATTGTCACTAAGAATGTCTCAGAAAAGTGCTGAGATTTGCACACTTGACTGTCCTCCTCCTATAGAGCGGAACTACAGAAGAGCCCAGAATTTTAAATCCCACATCGACAGGACTGTGAGGTGGATACAACTCATCTCTTATAGCGCTGGATTACCTTAAAGTGATAGTTCAGCAAAAAACATACAGCCAACAAAAAAACATTTCTTGCACCAAAAAATGTAGTCCGCTAGTCAATATGTTTGTCTGACTTTGTCTATGTAATGTATGGAATATAGCTAAAACATCATAGTAGTAGCAGCCATTTTAATGCTTGAATGTTTTTCTTTTCTGTTTTTACCAGCCCATAGAGGACATAGAGGGTATTTTGGTCGCTTCTACTTTACTTTGTTTTAACTGGATGTAAAATTTAGCAGTGCATTGTGATTCCAATGCCAATCAAAATACTCACCCAATTGCCATAAACAAACCTCTTTAACTGCTCTGTGATCCAAACAACACTGTTTTCATTTAAAAAGCAATATTAACTTTTTTTACATAGTGCAAGAGCACCAAAGAAACCTCAGTGTGGCATCTGAAGTCTTGACCTTTGAGACATGCCCACCATATTTAACAACCATATTTGGCAATTTAACAACATTATCTCTAACAAGTCCTCTTACAACAGATTGTATTTGATCATGTTCGTACAATATTAATTGGTGACAATTGTTTATTAGTTATTTTAGTCTCTTTAGTGCAAAACTAAAGATGTGAACTTTAGTTTTCAGATGTGGAAAGGTTAGAATTTTCACTGAAATACATGCTTTATTTTATACTCTCTTTTAGTCAAATCTAACTAGTAGATTCCAGGCAGTGAAGTTATTTTAGTCTTTTAGTTAAAGTTAAGCAGTATGAAGTAAAGGTCTGTTTTAAAGTGCTAAAACACTGAAGGCAGGAAAGAAGATTCCAGGCTGGGAAAAGTTATCAACGGCTTTTGCTCTTTACATGGACACACAGTGTACCATTGTCTCATGGAGTAGTCTGGCCTTCATCAGGAACCAAGGTGGAACAAAGACATAAATATTCTCCACCATCAGGTAAAACAGACCGCCTGCTGAAGTGCCACTGACGAACTCATTGCTGTGCTCACCGTCTCAGCCGAGTTGGCTGTCAGCTTCGTGGAGTGTCTACATTTCACACAATACTGGTGAGCTTTTTTTAACCCCTGTAAATCTGCAGTGTCAAACATTGTCAAAATGGCAAAATCCCCTAAACACACTCCAACCAGTGATGCCTACGGCGAAATTATTTTTGCTGTTCCCATCAGCAAGCGCCAGCTGAAGTGGATTCAACAAGTAGCTGTTGAGCGGTTTGGTAATTTTGCTTGGCGAGGAGGGGTGATGATGATTTGCTGGGCATTAGTAAGGTGAGAGGCAATTTATGGTTGCATCTGCTTTAATCTTTAGAGTTCTTGACACAACCACTTAGCTTTGATGGCTCAGAGCCAGCACCCACTAGCATGGACTGAATTTACAGAGAATACAAAGATGCAGAAGCCATGCTGTACTTTTAAGGAAATAGGAATATGATACATGGAAAGATCGTGTCCATTTTACACAACAATCCCCAAAGAACAGGCCTGGATTTTCTGTGGAGGAGAGTTTCTAAACCCTTCTAGAAGAGTGGTGGAAATACAGTCAGAGCTAAAGCAAACAAGCTCTTGTAGATGTTCTTGAGGGGATGGATGTGAGTTCACAGTGGTTGAGTTCAGCTAACAAGTTACTAAGAGTGAAGGAATCAAAGCTTCCAGTTATCACAGGGATCCCATTCCCATGCTCAACTAGTACATCAGTATGTATGCATGGATAAAAGTTTTTAAAAGTTAATTTGAAAAATTATTCAGCCCATACAATCCTTGTATGGAATCTGTGATCTATGAAAATTAGTACATTTACATACATTTGTCTATTAGGTCTATAACGGTTTAGCCTCTCCCACTTGCTCCCATGCTGAAGTTATAAAGCATGTTTCAACCTAGATTAAGCTATGAGTAAATCACAATTTAGGTCAACCAATCACGAAAAGCATTGCTTACATATATTAGTACAGTAACAAAAACAGACTGATTCATTTGAATGAATAATGAGAGGTTGCACAGTAGTAATATACAAATGAGTACATACTCTGTGCTCCAATGTCAAGAGTAGGACAAGATACATGTAGGATATAGGTCCTTTAACTAATCATAAATCTTCCCATAGGCTTGGTCAGTGTAAGGAAAATGCAAAGAAATTAAATTGGGTGCCCCTGAGTAAGGTTCATGCAAAAGGTTTGATGTTACTGCTGCTCACTGTTTTCATATTAGCATGTTTGGTTCTTTAAAGAAGGCCTGTTTTGTGTCATTTGAAAACAGTAGCTGTCCTTTATGTTGAATTAACTTTTCATCACCAAGGACCCAACATACATTTTAGAAAGTAAATCTTTCTTTCTTTTTAATGGTTTTAACTGCAATGTTAGTCATGGTTGTAGCAGTAATTTTAGAGCCAGACTTAAGTCATTCTGTTGTAAAGCAGTAACACTGTTCTGAATGTAGCACACAATGGTTTTTTGGTCATATAAAAGAGGTCTAAACAGTCTTGCTGGCCTTTGTCTTCTTGAACATAAAGTACTTCATCTACACCTTTGTTCCTTTCACTACCCCCCAGGTTCATACCCCCTCCGGGTTTTATTGGTGTTATGAGGCGTCCATCACCTTCCGTTTTTAAGTGCCCCAGTCGTATATCAGTGTCTTTTCTCACAGGATATCCTCCTACTTTCTGCCGGCTGCTCTGAGGGATCGCTCAGTGTGCTGGGATTGAGGGGGCTCTACCTGTTAACTCCATTTCTCCTGTCACGCTTAAGCACACATCCAGACAGCCCACGCAAGTGTTCACATGTGATATGATAACTGTTTGTGTGTGTGTGTGTGTGTGTGTGTGTGTGTGTGTGAGTGTGTGAGTGAGAGAGAGTGTGTAATATGAGCTGGTTATGGTCACATGGAGATATGGAGAGAAAACAGGCTTGAATGTTCTGCAAGTGTCGGGGGAAAAAGCATCTTTTTTGCAAGAATGTCTGAATCTTTGTTTGGTAGGGTGTGCAGAGTTCATGGCAAAAGTGTAAAAGATTCTAGTAAACTGTTTTATTTGTAAGTATAGGTCGAGGTCAACTTGATGTTTACTGTTTATTTTTCCATTCCGAATCACTTGACTGATTAGATCAGCTCATGCTGAGGTTGTCGATATTTACTGATATTGAAAATCACAGCAGTGGCTGATTATGACTGTCCTGAACACAAACATGTAATATGAGGAGAGTTGACCACTTGCTTATATCTGCAGTGGAACCGGTACATTTGGTACAGAAAACACCCATCATGGTTAAAATAACAAACTTGTTGTCATCACTCAGACATTAAAAAGTCATTACACTTTTGTGAAGAGTGCTGGTCATAAAATATGAAAAATACACCCCTATTACCAGAAACCAACAGAACAAGGAATTCTGTTTAGTTCTGCCTCTAGCACTACAGTGAAGATGAATTTCTGTGTTTTATCAAAGTTAAGATTAAGAGATTTGACAAGAGGACAACTGACAGTCATATCAGTGTGTAAACCAACATTTGGACCAATTGTCTCACAGCCCAGCTTTGGACATGTTTCAGTGTATCTGAGTCCATATTTGCATTGTTTTTGTGCATTTACGCTCATGTTTTAGTGCCGTGTGCCCATTTTTGTGAATTTGTGCACGTTTTGGTGCTTCCGCACATCTGTGTTTTCGGGCATGCTTTGATGCATTTGCACATTTGACACATTTGTGCTCATGTTTGGTGCTTCTGTTTCAGTTCTTTCACCCACACTTTGCACTCATGTCTAATCAGTCACAATTTTGAATTCTCTAGAATCAGTATCAGAGTCAGTCACCAAAATATCAAATCGGTTGAGGTGTAGTTTAAACCACGGCCATTATTCATTTCTTTTCTTTTGTCATTCGTTCAGTTTGTCCTCCTCAGTACTTCTGTAAAAGCTCTCTTCAGCTCATTCAGTCCTAAAATGTAAAGATTTCTGCCTCATTTTATACATCCTTACCAACATCCTTATGGTCTTTGTTTTCCTTATGCTCTCTTTGCCCTTGTTATTTGCCTCACAGTCCTCTCCTCCCTTGCCATATCTCTCTCTCTTTCTTTCTCTCTCTCTCTCTGTCTGTCTCTCTCTCTGTCTGTCGCTCTCTATGTCTCGCTCTTTCTCTCTCTCCCTTTTATGTACCCCCCCCTTCCCTGTTGAGGACAAGGAGGTGAAAGCCAAGCGGATTACAGTGGCAGTTTAATCTGGCCAACCCACCAAGGGATTTTTCTGCACTTTCCTGCGAGTCTGTTGGGCTGGGTGGGGGAAGGGCCGAGTTTGGATTCAGAGTATTGTTCTTGTTTGGTTGAGGCTCTAGCTGCAGCCCATACCCAGATCACTGCCAGGAGGGGCTGGGGGGTGGGAGGCTGAGTGGTGTGTGTGTGTGTGAGGGGGGTAGGTGGTGAACAACCGAGGGATGCTAATGCTACTTTGCTACTAATTTGTTTCCATCTGTCCAGTCATATTGTGTCTGTAGCTGCACTTCCCTAGAGTGCATTGTAGAGTTGATGAGCAAGTATCCAGATGAGAGAAGTTTTACTTTATTCAAATGTAGAACGAGGGACAGTGACAGAAAAAGAAAGAAAATATTTTTTTCTGACGAGTTTTAATGAATTTTAGATAACCAGTATGAAGTCAATTTCAAAATTTCTAGATTATTACAATCATCTACTAGGCTATGCTGCATTCAGTAAATGCATATTTTCATCATCTAATTTTTCAAACTGAGTACATCACAATTGCAAGGAGTTAAAGACCACCCAGACACTAATATAGCTAATGGAACCCTCCCCCCTGAAAATGGCTTTGTGTCTGCCCTCCATTCTGGGCCATCCTTTTTGTTTTTTAAAGCCAGCATTCACACCAATCATTGCATTAACACCTTCACCTTGACTGGGAATATTATAAAGAATTGATGGGATTTGAGTGGCAAGTTGTTTTTATGGATGGCCATAATGAGCGGAACCTCATTGTCCAATGGACTAATCTAACGGGCTAATTGTGGCGCTGCTAACACGATGGCTGCTAAACAAAGCGCTAGCACTTGCCTCACTTCACTCTGCCTTTCATGTGGTACATATCTCAGGCGCTTTCATCAGCCCTCCCCTGCTGTGCAAATTTAGATGGAAAGGGTCTCCTCGCCAGTGGGATTAGTTTCAAACTGGTACTTGTCCAGTAGTGTTGAGATTTTTGAAAAGGGCTTACCTAACCTCCCCACTCAGGAGACTCCTGGGGGTTAATGTGGGCCCTCAAATTGTTTAACTTACAATTAACATGCTGGATAGCCTTGTGAGACAAGTCAAGTGGCCACAATAAGTAGGAGACTATGCTCCATCCAAGCACTCCAGATGTATTTGGTTCTAATGGGCATCTTGAATGTGAAAAATAATTAAATGTGTGTCCTGGTTGTTTTTCTGATTTTCAGATAGAAGGAAAAGCACTTCTTGTTTAGACTCCTTATGTGAGATGTTGTTCCCGAAAAGCACAGATGTATTGGTTTTGTGTGACATCCGTCAGACAGTGAGACAGTAAGTGCGGTGCTGCTGTGTGTGCCACAGTTTCGACAGCTTGCGCAACAGTTAGATGCTGATAAATTTGCGAGATCACTGTCTGTGGAAACTGTTGAGAATCTGGGAAACAGCTGTGCTCTTGAGCTGCGTCTCACTGAAGTTTTGTCAGCACTATGCCATCAGTTGTAAAAGCGCTCACAAAATACTTAACAGGACATCATGTTATTCATCTGCCTTGATCGCTTTCAGTCTTGCCTAAAGGCACTTTTCCATAGGTATAGAGGAACTGTGCTACACCTAAACAATACTGTGATAGCATGGAAGTTGTAGCACACTTTGATTTTCCATTGTATCTTAGCAGTACAATTCTCTCCCAACAGTTTATGACCAGTCGTCATCCTAAAACCACGTCTATGGAGTCATACCAACGGAAAGTTTTTCAGAGCCACTTTTGAGTTCCTAACGCAGCTAACTTCTTAGCGATGTCTTGGTACACCTTTGTGTTTCTCGCAGTGTTAGAAAGACTCAGCCCGAACAGATAGTAGCACTTGTACTTCGTCAACTTCTCAGTTTGTATCTCTATTGTCATTTTTGTTTGTTGGTTTGTTTGTTTTTTGCGTGGACAGTAAAACAAAGTCTCTTTACAACTCTGCCTGTGGACTACTATTGGCCCTCCAGTCGAGCAGAGCCCCGTTATTTGTAGTACTGATATAGGGTACAGTGGGAGGAGGGGGGGGTGCGCTTTATTAGTAGTAGTGATATGGGGTACATAGTGTCAGTGGAAAAGTTAGATTCACATTCCATCTCAGTTCACTTTCTCTCACATTGATCTTTCTGCCTTGAACGTTCACGTCCATTTACCATGTAAGTTACCTGTGTCTGTCATCGCTGTGTCTGTACGGACTCACACAGACATGTTGCTGACGCTCTGCCCAGACTGGGTGACGATCACAGTCACCTGCATTCACAGTGGGGGAAAAAATTATCACTTCAGATAAAACACTGGTTGAGTTTAGTAAATTGGACAAAGTACAAATACGGTACACAGAAAACATTGCTCATGTTAGTTCATCTTAGATGATGTCAAAGAATTTTATGAGGCCTCTTCCAAATGAAAAGGTACAGGGACTCAATTCACTGACTTGAGTCTGAAAACTTCAACCTGAGGATTCATTCAGATGCAATCATTCATTATAGGTCGCAAACACACATAAAAAAAAACAGTCACGTTTTTTAATTCCATCCTATCCCAAGTCAAATTTCATTCTTTCATTTTAGAAAAAGCTTCAGTCTGATGGACACAACAAAGCACTGTATGCAGTAAATATGTTAAATGTAAAGATGTAAAGAAAACAACTTTAAATAATTGGTTAGCATGTAGTTTAGATAAGCAAGTTTACCAGCTTGTGCACCTGCTGAACTACCTTGTTGTCAGTTAATCTAGCTGAAGTTTTAAGTGGACACTTCCATTGAAACCTCAGTAAAACTTTAGTTGGATTGGCTATTATGCCAGCAGTTTTTCCTTTAAACGCAGCATGTCGTGCAGGTAGTGCTTCAGTTTTGTCCTTCAGACTGAAAGGGTTTCTGTAATGAAAAGCTTATTTGAAGCCGTCAAACTTATTTATGTGTACAATACAATGGCTGCAGTTAATAAAAAGATGAAACTGAACGGGACTCTTGCATAAAGCAACTTTTGAACATCTCTATACTGGAACAGGTGATGTTCATCAGATGAAGAAGCATTATATGAACTATTGTTTATATCTAGGTGGCACATTTTCATTAAAAGCAGTCCGGCACATCCAGGGGCCTTTAAACAAAAACTCAGATTCATACCACCAGCCCTGTAATGTGAACAGGCCCCTTTTGCAGACCAACTGGGTCTCTCTCACAACTGCCTCATGAACATGAACTGCCACACTGGTACCGGACACACCGGTCACTGCTCCCTGGACCCCTATTTTAACTCACACCAGGTGCAGGATGTTTTGGGCACGTTACATGATCCACAGCAAATGCGAGCGAGGATCTGCCAGTGACCCTGAGTTGGGATAGGGCAGGACGATGGGCAGGGCAGGTTGGTGTGGGCCTGCAGAGGGTGTCTGAAAGGTCAGGGGTGAGGTGGGGGTACCAGGAATAGGGGTGTGAGATGCCTGCTCTGACTGCTGGCGGAGCAAAAGCCCACAGCGGCTAAACGTGCTTTCAGTCAGCCTTGCTCGACCGTGACCTTTTCACCCCATGTCAATGGAACAATAGCTGGTCAAAGTAGGCCAGTGTTTCTCTTTCTGTCTCTCTTTCCCTTCTGTCTCTCATTCTTGTTTTTTTTTTTCTCCTTCCCAACTTATGCTGTGTATTCTCTCAGAAACCAAGCACTGTGTCTTTTGCCTTCTCCCATGCCCTTTCTTTCCTTTATGGTTCTCCACCTCCTCCTGCTCTCTTGCTCTTTATCTGTGTTCTCCCTCGCCTTCTCTGCACATGTACTCCTTTTTTCTTTTTTTCTGTCTGCGTATCTCGCTCTCTTCCAGCTTTCTCACTTTTTCTCTCCATCTCTCTCTCTGTCTGTCTCTCTCTCTCTCTCTCTCTCTCAAAATCACGATGCTTTCTGGATCTGGGATGCCTGAGGGACGGAGCACAGACAGGACCTGTCACCATGACAACGGCCTCTGTGAGCTGCCTGACACCTAGACTCTATTGGCTGAGGGGTGTGGGAGGTGGAGGCTGAGGGGTGTGGGAGGTGGGGGACAGAGAGAGAGAGACAGAGACAGAGAGAGACAGGGGTAGAGCGAGAGAGAGAGAGAGAGAGAGAAGGCAGACGACCCTATTTGTCCTCTAGAGGCTCTGCAGCCTGCTGGTGTTCACATGCAGAATTAGCATAATGAGAGAGAGAAAAAGTGAACGAGAGAGAGAAAGAGAGACAGAGTAAGACAGCTTGGGTGTGCTGCTGATTGTGGGACACACGTTCAGGACATCCCCTGGGTCATAGTGTTCCTCTGCTCAGGATCAGCGTTCTGATGGCACTGTATCAAAATATCACCCCCTAGACTCTAAATAATACTTTGAGTTGCTACACACCCTTTGTACCTAAGCAATAACTGTCTCATAGATATGAGCTGTATCTACTGTTCCCATCATAGACGGTTTAAATGTAGTTTAAAGCGCCACCTCAGTCCAGAAATATGTTACTAGACCATTGGAGATACACAAAAAGGGTGTATTACAGATATATTAATACATAATATAGAATTACTCTTATAATATTATAATATAGTATTATAGTATAATATTATAGCTGATAATGCAACTGGATTTTATCTGTGGTGGAATTTTCAGGCAGCTTTAGAGGAAAATGAGGTTCAAATTTTTTAAAACTCCACACAGCTCTGAACGTTTCTAGTGGGGTATATTTTCTACAAACCTGGATGTCATATATGGTCATACAGAGATCAATATTTGTAGAAATAGGAAATAATATCAATACATAGCACCTGTAATGCAAAACGTGACCCCAGAAACTCATTCAAATTATATTCTTTCTGAATGTGGCTTTGGAAGAATAAAGGGCAGAGAACATTTTAGGCAAGACTAGAAACAGGCAGAAATCCATTCATTATCTGAACCTCTTATCCTCCTCTGGGTCACAGGGGGTGCTGGAGGCTGTCTTTGCAGTCATAAGGCGAAGGGCAGAGAAACACCCTGGACTGGTCACTAGTCTGACACAGGGCAGACACACAAACACACACCTAGGGTGCAATTTAGCATCTCCAATTCACGCAGCAAGCATGGTTTTGTACTGTGGGAGGAAACCAGAGTAACCACCGGAGAACATGTAAACTCCACAAAGAAAGGACCCTTGGCCTCCCTGGCCAGGGCCTTCATACACAGTCTTCTTACTGTGAGGTGTCAGTACTACCCGTTGTGGCACTGAAACTAAACCCCTGAAGTAGACTAAGAGGAAGTGAGTGATCAGAAAATAAACAAAGACATTGTGGTAGGTGGGAAAAGTGGGGGCCTTGAATGAAGAAACGCTGTACAGATTGGCTCTCTTTTCAGCAAAGGTGTCTAAACCCCAGCACTTTATAAAATCACAGGAATAAAACTTTTGCTCTCAGTGAGATAGAGGTGGAAAAGCATCCTGTCCTGTTCTGGGACAGAGGTTTTGGGTGGAGCGGAGGCGAGATATTTCTGTCAGTCCATGTTTACTTATTGATGGAGATGCATGGGTTAGCGTGACATGCGCATTGCTGCTAGGACCAAGAAGGCCTACTCATTATTTCCCTTCTATGTTGTGCTATTGTGAAGTGGACCTGAAATAGGTCTCCAGAATAATTGTTCTCTACAGGTGAATGAAGGATTGCATCCTGTCCTGTTCTGGGGTTACATTTCCCAATAATAGTAAAAAAAAAAAAAAAAACAATCCCAGACTCGTGTTGCTCATGAGATGGCAGGCAGACTGGCCGCTGAGTGGGCTGAATGCTGTTGACCACAGTTGGTTAAGGGTTTGGTGACTCAGTTTCAGTGGTTTCACTCATAATCTGCGTGGGGGGATTGTGGGTTTGGATCTACAAGTCATTTTACCCGTGTTAAAGCTCAGGGGGATCTGAGCCAAGATTTGCACAGAAAGTTGAGCATCCCACTTCAGAACTGTATGCTTTGTTCCTCAAAACGTTTTGAAGTACTCGAAGAGCTTCTTTCTTGTTCTTTCCTTTGTTTTGTCATATCTTCTATCTGATTCTTGTCTGTTTGTCCCCATCTGTCTTATTACCACTGACTCCTTTAAGAACCAATTTTAGCCTCTCATTGTGAGATTTTCCAGCCATTCTGCTTGTGTCTTCCAGACCACTAGTTTTCAAATTTGTTAGCTTTCATGCACAGCATCTGTTAAAACGGACCCACCAAGTTTCTCATCACATGCATTTGGCATGTAAATAATGTGATCTACCTAAACCAAGACTGTATTTATTCAGTATCACAAGCAAATAAACAGAGATAGCAATATTAAGTTGGGCAGCAGTTGTGTCTTTCTGGTCCACTAATTAACCAAAACAATAATAAGTGCCCATTCAAAATGCTCTCTCAATGAGTTTGCATGAACTGGGGAAGAATCACAGCACCGCCAACAATAAAAGAAGCCTCTTGCATCTTTTAAATAGTGATTAAAAAACCACACAGATTCTACTATAAGGTGGTGGTGTTGGCCTAGTGGTAAGATACTTGCCTCTGGCGCAAGAGGTCATGGGTTCGAATCCTACCTTCAGCCCTAAGTTGCTCCAGGGAGAGACTGCCCCCTGTAGGTAGGGAATGGAAGTCGCTTTGGATAAAAGCGTCTGATAAA
>JBBPDB010000039.1:10875844-10898223 GCA_037974465.1 Brachypetersius altus
CAGGGAGAGACTGCCCCCTGTAGGTAGGGAATGGAAGTCGCTTTGGATAAAAGCGTCTGATAAATGTCGTAAATGTACTATTGCAGACGTGGACACCTGGTGAACAGTGTATCGCTGGCTACACGCAATACTAAAACTACAGCCAATAAAACAATGTTACCCAACTTTCCCACTATCCATTCATAGTACATCCAAGATGTGTTAGGTTTTTGAAGTTTACTTATTTGATTTTTGCATCTAACGAATACTATACTTTTATATCCCATTATTTAGGGTCGTGCAGCCTTCAGTTAATTAGTAATCTTCAACAGAGGTTTAGATAATGTCATCTAAAAATAGGCATTAGTAGATATCTACAATAGTAGCAACTGTCTTGAAGTAATTTATATTTTCATAGATAACAGTGTATCATGCAACTTCAAAAACTTTACCACCAAACTTTGGGGTACAAACTTTAAACATTCATGAGATGTAGTCTTCCTAACTCTTTTCTGTGCAGGAATAACACTTGCATGCATTAGACTGGATAGCACATGTGGTCGAGTGGGCCTCAGATTTCTTGAAGGGAAACTCCCCTTCCAAAGCAGACCTCCAGCTCCAAATGACTCCTTTGGGACTGCCCTTCCTGCCAACCATTCTTACAGCAGACAGAGTGTAATGTGACCACCTTACCATGCCAGATCAAAAATAGAATGGCCAGACTGCCCTCAAGACTACTAGGAGCTCAGCTTCCCGCTTTCTTCGCTGCTTCACTCCAGTTAAGACCTTTCTAAACATCTCCACGAGGTGCTTTCTCTTCAGCCTTGTCTTTCATTTACTGCACTCTTCATAGACCTCAGGAACACTTACCCGAAGCTCTGAAAATATATGCACCCTCAGACCTAAAAAATATCCACCGCACACAAAGCAGTACACCTGCCTCTTTACCAGCTAACTCCCAGAAAACACAGATTCAGGGCTGAGGCCGAGGCTCACCTCAGCTGCTCTCCACTTGTGTGAAGAAAGGTGTGTTTGCACTTCAGACAGAACAGTATGCATACATTTCTCCATTGTTCAAAGATACAGATATCACATTTAAACACTTTAAAAGCCTGTCGTATCGCCATGAGCGCTTTTGCTAATTTATTCCCTCCTCCCTTTGTCCTCTTCCTCACTCTCTTGCTTCCAAAACTTCTTTAGTTTTACTCTGCTGCCCTCCCTTTTCTAATCCTCTGCCTTTTCCCCCCCTCTGGCTTTCCATGCTCACAAAATAAAACCCAGTTGTGTGTAATGGAGAAAGAAGGGAGGGTGATATTGGGGCTGCCCAAACCTCTTTTCATTTTTAATAAGTCCTGTAGGAGGCCCTGCCCATAAACTGTGCACTGATATATAACTTGCCTCAGCAAAGCTGAAGTATTGGCCGGGCTGTGCTTTGGCTGTCCGTGCTGGTGCTTGGTGTCTTGAAGTTGCCCAGAAGTGCTGACCTTAAGCATGGTAATGGAGCTCAGTGAATCAGAGCCCAGAACAGCAGTTAATGGGTATTGGTACCTACATTGGGTTAACAGGGTAGGTTGGACAGGGCAGTGTCTGTCCAGTTAGATCTGCTCTGATAAATCAATGGCAGTGCTGTACTTTCCTTTGTGGCCAGTTTTAGAGGCGAGGTGTTTGCAGTGTAGTAAGATGATGTGTTTATTGGATTCTGAGGTGTTTACTGGACGTTTTGTGTGTACCCTCATAAACACTAGGCCTGCCCAGAAGGTGTACCTTATTTGCCTAAATAATGAGGTTCAGCATCTGAACTTGAGCTACACTGATGTTACAACATGAGGTGGCACGAAACCATTTTGCCTAAATGTGAGATTTGTTTCAAAGATGTTTTTGCACAAATCTAATTGTGAATTTAAATCTTTTCATACATGGCTGGATTTGTAAAGCTAATTTGGTGAATAAATACATCCATGTGGGTCTTTCTAGGGCATTCATTTGTTCACACTGTCGTGGGTCTATGTTCATTTTACTAGCAGTTTTGCTGAAGTTTTTTTTTGCTCATATCAGATCATTCTGATGTGATGTGTATCTGACATTAATGTGAACACACATTCACATCTAGAGAAGGAGGCATGTGTCCTGTACATAAAACGAACCTGCCAGCAGCACAAGCCTTCACTGCTAAAATTATTCACTGTGATCAGCTCTTAACGGTTCATTATTAGAGTGAGAAGAAGGTGAAAAAAGGGCAAATGCATTGCTTTTGCTGCTTTTACTGCCACTCACTTCAATGCCATGTGAAGACTGATGTCTGCCGTTCTCATTGAGATAACATTACCATGACTCAGATTTATTTCCAATCGAGGACCATGTATTAAATTGATTCGGATTGGACAGAAAGATCAGATTTGTGTGCTCATGTACTTCAGATTGTAACACAAATGTAGACTGAAATAGGAAAGTTAGCCATTAAGCATGTCAGTTTTGAGCAAAAAAATCTCAATTGATTAGAAAATTTGAATGTGAATGCAGTGATAATTCATTGTGACATTGTGATATTCTGATTCTTTCTTTTCAGTTTGTTTGTGTGTCTGGAAAGTCCCTCTAGTTGCATTTCGTGTGTAATTAGAGAAACTATGTCACTGTGAATAAGTGTGTGTCTGTTTCTGTATGTGAATGTGAGAAGGGTCATCGAGAACAAAGTGAGCCACCTGAGGTAACAGGCCATTCAAGCCAACAGCTATTAACATCTGACACAGTCAATAAGGGCAGTAAGGGAGCGCAGTCGGGGCCAAGGCTGCCTCCAGCTCGCAGCACACGGGTTCCAGGTCCTGTGCTGGCCTCACAGTGTCACTCGCACTTAAGTTAAAGGTCCCCAGACAGACGGTGGGGGGGGGGGGTTCCTGTCCATGCTTGAGGTGGCTTAATCGTGAACGCATCCGATTTTGGCCTTTTTCTGCCTGGCATTTCAAATTTACACAGCTTTTCATCTGACCCCAAATACAGAGGGTCAGCTCGGACATCAGCCATTTTCCGCTTGACGTTGGCACTGGAGCTCCGAGGTGAAGAAGTATTGGAAGCTGTATAGTCAACAGTTCAGCGTCTTGCAGACGGCAGCCTCGCGCACTTGTCAACTTCATAAAAAATTGCTGGTGGCCATCAGCTTGGGAAATTGTGAGCTACATCAGTGTCAATGTTCCAGTGAAGAAGAAGCAAACTTCTGGGCAATATGACCATATTGTCCTTCCATGACCTGAACTGCTCATTCTTAACCAGGATTGTTTTTGGGGGGCTGCTCGAGTCTATCCCAGCAGTCATAGGGCAAGAAATCAATCCAGTCCGTCACAAAGCAGACCCACAAACAAGTACACATTCACACCTAGGGGCAATCTAGTATCTCTAGTTTGCCTAACATACATGTCTTTGGATTGTGAGAGATAACCCAGCGGAAACCTTTGCAAAACAAGCAAATTCGGAAAGTACCCCATGTCCTCCCTGGCTGAGCATCAAACCCAGGAGACGAGGAGATATTTATTTCATTCTTTTTGTTCACCGTAACTCTGTCACACGATAGTGTCTTGATTACAGTGTTGTTAACTAACCACTATGCATGTTGACATTGGAAAAGTTGAGCAAAATTTGCAAAATGCCATTGTATGGAGAAACTGTGCTCCTAGGGGTTTTTAAGTACATGTTGATAGCCATGTCTTGCGCTCCAAAGTGTTTATTATTTTGCTCATGAAGGCTTTCATTATTTCAGCCTGATTTTTGTTCTCTGCCGCTGCATTACTTGTGCTGTTACCTGCAGGATTGAGTTTCACCTGCGTGGTTGCATCATTAGCCTGCGTGCGGCCTGTAGGCTTACTGATAGCGGCCGGCACTGATGGAAAAGCCTCAGGACTGTGTGGTTTGTGAGTGTGTGTGTGTGTGTGTCCGTGTGTCCGTAGGGTTACAGTCAGGCTGCTGTTATGATATTTTAGCAGGTGTTCTGGGTGGGGTGGTGTCTTTCCAATATCTATGCATATACACGTATGCACATGCACACACACACACACATACAATCACACACATAAACACAATCTTACCTCTGTGCTGTAGGCTTGGGGGCCCTCCCTGTAGGCTTTCATGTAGGCTGCTGAGAACGAGCAAGGTTTGGGAATTTGTGTGTGTGTGTGTGTGTGTGTGGGGCGGTTTAAACATGGGCTTTCCCCAGCAGATTTGTTTGCTGGTAATTAATTCACCTGATTGACACAACAGCTGTAGGAGCCATGGGAGGTAGAGAGAGGGAGAGTGAGAGTGAGAGAGAGAGGTATCCTGTAGTGGTGGAGGGTTTCCCCATGTCGCAGTGCGTATAGTGTAGCACCCGAGCACCACTGATTAAAAGCCACATCTGTCAGGCAGCAGCGCTGATTATGGCCCTGGATCCACACAGCCTAATCTTTATGGAGTCAGCAGCTCTGAGAGAGAAAGAGAGAGAGAGAAAGACTGGGAGTGGCTGTGGGAAAGGGCCGCGGTAAGAGGGAGAGAGCTGAAGGAGGGAGAGAGCAATAGATGTGCCTGGAAGAGGGTGGAGGTCACTGACGGAGGAGTGGAGGGGGATGGAGAGAACTAAAGGAACCAATGGGAGGATGCAGGAAAATGTTGGAGGATTGAGGGGAGACAGGTGAAGAAGGGGCTGAAGGAGTAATGGAGGATGGAAGTAGCTAATGAAAGGAAAAAAGGGGTGAGGGAGCTGATGGAGGGATGGAGGAAGGAGGGAGTTGAAGAAAGGATGGAAGGAGCTGATGGGAGCATATAGGGAACCATTGAAGGGATGGATGCAGCTGAATGAGGCATGCAGTGAGGGAGAGAGAGAGTGTGTGTGTGTGTATGTGTGTGTGTGTGTGTGTGTGTGTGTGTGTGTGTGTGTGTTAGTGTTGATTTTCATACAGTTTTTCATACAGGCAAAAATGTCCAGAGAGTGGTTTATAGCACAAGGTTTCTGTCTTATCTAGATGGGCAGCTGGTGACCTGGTGGTTTGGGAGTTGCCCCTGTGATCGGAAGGTCGTGAGTTTGAATTCCAGGACAACCAGTGGCACCACTGAGGTACCCTTGAGCAAGGTTACTTGTGCTGCTGGCTGCTCACTGCTTCACTTGGTGAATAGATTAAATGCAGAGAAAGAATTTCACATTGTTCACAGTGTGTGCTGTGCTGTGATCACGTGTGAAATAATACCACTTTACTAAAAAAGAGCCCTTTCCAATGAGAAGACAGATATCCAGTAAGGAACTTGCCTATTATATGCAGGATTATATGAGAGACTGGATAAGAGTCATTTGTACCCATAACGTTTGGTTAGATTTGTTTAATGTTCATTCCCAAATGATACGAACAAGACATATTATTACAGCGTATTGCTACTTAAACATTGTACCTGGTGATTCATCAGACTAGACCACCTTCTTCCGTTGCGCCATGGTCCGGTTCGGGTGCTCACATGCCCATTCTAGACACTTTTAGTGGTGGGCAGGGGTCAGTATGGGCACTCCGACCAGTCTGCAGCTATGCATCCCCATATGCCGCACGCTGTGATGTACTGTGTTCTGACACCTTTCTGTCATAGCCAGTATTACTTTATCAGCAGTTTGTACTACAGTAGCTTCTTTTGCTGCCCATGTGCATCAGTGAGCCTTGGGCACTCATGACCCTGTTGCTGGGTCACACTACCAGTCAAAAGTTGGCTTGGTGAAAAGCAGGAGTTCAGTGTAAACTGTGCAGCACAGGTTTACCTTTACATTTTCTTTAAGGCTAATGAGTTACTGTATTTATATATATATAAATTATATATATATATAATTTGTTTACTATATATATATATATGCCTTCCAATACTTTGCTGGCTGCTTTAGACAAGTTTGTTAGTAAATGTGAGTAACTCCACACATTACAGGGTGTGTGTGTGTGTGTGTGTGTGTGTGTGTGTGTGTGTGTGTGTGCACTACCTAGTAGGTGATCAGTGTTCCGCTGCTTGTCCGGGATAGATAAGGCGGGATCCATTCCTCGCCTGGATCTGGGGTCTAGATCGATGCTCAGATTGAGCTGTTCTCTCCCTGTCTCCTGCCCAGCTGAGTTTCACGATTGATACTGATAATTAAAACAGCAGTAGCTAATTACTTCAGAGGGTTCAGTTGTCATGTGTGTGTGGGTGTGTGTGTGTGTGTGTAGTGTAATGTGTATAGGGTAAAACCTTTGGAAAGATCTTCTCATGTATTATTGATGGCCATGTGCTGGCTTAAGAAGGGTTAAGTGGAACTGTGTCTGTTTATGTGTTTGCACACGAGAGACGGATAGCGAGCGAGTCGGAGATGCAGAAAGAGAGTGCGGGAGGGAAGGAGAGAGAGAGAGAGAAAGATAGCATTAGCAAACAGACAGGGCTATCAAAAGCCACAGGCTCCTTTAAACTCTATCTTCATTCCTCTCTCATTCCCTCTCACTCTCTCTCTCTAACCTCACTGTTTCTCTTTCTCTTCATATTCTCTCTTTTTCTCTACCTTCTCTGCTTTTCCTTCTCTTTCTGTTCTCTCTCGCTTTCTCTACCCTCTCTCTGTTTCACCTTCTTTCTGTTCTCTCTCTCTTTCTCTACCCTCTCTCTGTTTCTCCTTCTCTTCCTTTTCTCGCTCTCTCCTTCTCTACCCTCTCTGTTTCCCCTTCTTTCTTTTCTCTCTCTCTCTTCCTCTACCCTTTCTCTGTTTCTCCTTTCTGTTCTCTCCCTCTCTTCCTCTACCCTTTTGCTGTTTCTCCTTCTTTCTGATCTCTCCCTCTCTTTCTCTACCCGCTCCCTGTTTCTCCTTCTATTTCTGTTATCTCTCTTTATCTACCTTCTTTCTATTTCCCATTCTTTCCGTTCTCTCTCTTTCTCAACCCTCTCTCTGTTTCTCCTTTCTGTTCTCTCCCTCTCTCTTTCCCTACCCTCTCTCTGCTTCTCCTTCTCTTTCTGCTCTCTCTCAATATATCTCTCTACACTCTTTCTATTTCTCCATTTCTTTCTGTTCTCTCTGCATCTCTCTACCCTCTCTCTATTTCTATTTCTCTTTCTGTTCTCTCTCTCTCTATTTCTCACTCTCTATCTCTCTACCTTCTCTGTATTTCTCCCTCTCGTTCTGTTCTCTCTCTCTCTCTCTCTCCGGGCAGGCGGGTGATTGACGGCCTGAGGGTTTTAATGGGCACTGGAGAGCGGGAGAGCCGAGGTCTGGGTTGTCATGGCAACAAGGCGAGCGGACTTTTTGCTGCTCTACCTGAGAGCAGTCGAGTCGCGCTGGCTCTGTGTGTGTTTGTGTGTGCATACATTTGTGTGTGTTTGTGTGTATGTGTGTGTGTGTGTTCACAACAACTGCTGTTCCCATCATTCTTTGCTGCCTACTGCCACCGGTCATTCCTGCCTCACTTCTTGTGCAGCATTTGGTGCTTTATGATCTGCAGCTCTCGCTTATAAATGTGAATCTCTTGAGTCAGCCTCTTTATCTTCTCTTTCCTTTCTCCCTTTTCCTCTGGTTTTCCTTTTTCTACGCGTTGTCTCATAACCATTAACACACAGTGAAAGTGAACTGGATAAGTATATAACACTGAATCTATAGGAGTCACTGAGGAAACAATAGCTCTGAAGCCTTCTGTGCTCTACCCCCTCACTCTTTTCCCTTTACCAGAAACACTCCACACCGGTTCCCAGCCAGTCAGACTCTGTCCAGAAACAGCTTTCACTCAGCCATGTTATGTCTGGCTGCACAGAGCAGTGTTAAGTGAGAGTATAGACAGGTGTTGTGATACACAGTAGTGACTGAAAATGTCTTTATCATGTTACATAACCATGATAAGTTATCTTATGCAACTGATGAGTCAAAAGGTATTGCTTTGTTTGTTGTTGACCCATCGTGCACTTTCATTGGGGATTCCATGAATTGGCTGATGGCTGATATTTTTTGTTGTTTCACAATATAATTAGGGTAGGACAAATCCAGGTTTGGATAGCAACAGTGTTTTGTTTGCCTGGTTTGATCCCCCCCCCCAAAAAAAAAAAATAAATATAAAAATATGTAAAAGTATATTTAATTTGGACAGATTCTTTCTCAAACTCAAGGATAAGTTACAGCAATGGTAAATCTTGATTGTGTGGCCCTATTAGTAATGTTTTAATTCTATGATGAGTTACACCATGAATCATATTTGCATTTGATTTACATTCTGTATTAGCAGCCTGAAGTTTGCATGTCATTTTTTATTTGTTTGTTTGTTGTAAGGTTTTTTGTCTTTTCCTGTTTGGATGCACCAGCATGCAAATGGTGCACCAATGTCAGTATCTGTTATATTTCATGTACAGTGTCAATCAGTGCTGATGGAAAAACATTAAACATGTCTATCTAATAGAGGTAATATACATAAAAATAATAAAAATAATATTAAACTTCATAAATTACATGTAGGAGATGTTTTTCACTTCACTTAATTTGCAGTAAACAGCTTCCTTGGTGGTACTCGTTGGGCCTGTAGCCACAAAACCTGGACAGTCGAGTCTTCTAAAGCAGCATACAGTTCACAAACAGCTAGGCTTCTCCAGGCTACTAATAGATTGCAGGATATACTGGATATATTTTGAGCTGCAGTAACAAAAGTATTATAATTTATGTGAATACACCAAAAATATTTTAAAGGTGCTTTTAAATATTTAGTACTTGTTTGGAAATAACAATTCATATTTGATATTAAAATGCTTTTTGGCTACTAGAAACCTTATCAATAATAATAGCTTCTAAGCATGAGTGTGTATGGTGTGTGTGTGTGTGTGTGTGTGTGTGTGTGTGTGTGTGTGTGTGTGTGTGTGTGTGTCAGGGATGCCCTCTGAGTTGATTTTGGTCGCCTCACTTGGCACCTGTAGACCTCATCTATTCACACCCTCTGACTAGTAGTTTAGGGCAATAGTCTGCTCAGGGGAGGGCTCTGTGTATGTGTGTGTGTATGTGTATATGTGTGTAACCCTGACCTGTGGCCTCTCGAGGTCAGTAGTGTGTGTCTGGGCTGTGAGGGGTAGCCATGCTGGGGCTGTTTGTTCACCCTGCACCCGGGAGAGAGAGAGAGAGAGAGAGAGGAAGAGAGGGATCAGATTACTAAAAGGAGAAAAGGGCCCGGGGCCTTGGCTAAATGGCCCTGCCTCTCTCCCCAGCCAGGGATACACACAGTCTGGCTCTGTGTGGGGGAGAGGGTTTCAGACCTAACCCCGCTTTCGTCTCTCAAATGACATTCAGACTCCTTTAACCAGGCTCACTGTTTCCCCTACATTTCTTTTCAGGCTGGGTGGGAGACCCTCTGAAGCCAGTAATGATTTGCATTGATGTTGTAATGTGAATAGTATCATGGCATATTGTGAATTGCTGTAACACACATGGGCCACACACTACTGCCCCAATTGTTGGATACCCCAATACTGGGGATCTGTATTAAGTCTTTGTATTTCACAAATACATAATAAGACTATTAAAATGGAACGAGAATTTAAATCCTACTGTCTCTCCTAATGTATCTCAGCCCATCCCTCCTCTGTAATTCAATGACAACGGACACACTGAGCATGTATTTCCTCACACAAACCTATGCCTCTTAAAGCTATAGTTGTTAGGGTCGTCTCAAACAGAAAGTTATTTGCTTCACATAGTCAAAAGCTTTGTTTAGTGATGTGTTTCAGAATCATGTTACTTACAGAATGAAAATACTCAAGAATTTCAGTTATTCAATTCAGGTCTAGAAGTTCAACCTTTTGGTTTTGCAGTTGAGCTAAAGGCTTGGGTGGTTGCAGATACGGATCTAGCATTTCAGTGAAATTTAATATTTGCCCTTTGAAGGCATACTTAAAAAAGCACACCCCTCCAAATAAAGGTTCCACATACAACTCTAGAGATTACATACAATTGTTTTCTAGTTGCATTACAGCTTATTTCACCTCGTAACTTCTAGCATTGACAACTGCAAGCTTGAAGGAGTTAATTAGCTAATGCCAAATATGATAATTCTGCTAAATCATGTTAAAATGTCAGTTAATTTGAGCTTTCGGCAGCGATTTCTAGTTCATATGACTGTACGTTCTGCTGCACACTTCTCCGCCAGTGTGCTGTAGCCCTTAGAGACACATCACTATGTTTCCTTCATTCAACAAATACGAAACTCTGACCGAAATGCACGGCTCTTCTCATCTCCCTGGTGAAGCAGAGTTCAGACGTCTCATGGGTTTTAAATAAGATAACGAGAAGCTACATTTTTGCAGTTTCAAATGCATTAAAAATGTTAAAATTCTGGCTCATCTCTTGTCTGACATTCTGCTTTCTGTGAAAATTATGTGCTAATTGGTGATCAGAAGTTGTCCAAATATTGCTTGTTATTTATGTATATCCCACAGCTCCAAAGAAGTAGATTTCAGACACCAACCATTTCTCTCCTGTCTTAAGTGTAGTCCTCCTTAACTGTGTGTAATAATTCTAAACACAGGTTGCTTCTGTTGATCTTTCTCCTCAGGCCTTTGTTAATAAGAGTAGATTACAAGCTGGTTATTTAGGCCAGTTGATTGACCACCGTGGTGGTGTTTGTTTCTGTCTTTCAGAGTGCAGCAGCAGCCCCCAGTCCTGTAATGGGCAATATGCCTCCTAACGATGGCATGCCAGGCGGACCCATGCCTCCCGGCTTCTTTCAAGTAAGTGCAGCGTTCTTCCTCACAGTCTTAACCTGCTGTGTATCGTTCTCTTCTGTTTTCTATTTCTATCCTCACCCCTCTTCCCTTTCTCAAGACCCTCTAGCTTCTGTAATCTCGGTCCAGATTCTCTCTCTCTCTCTCTCTCTCTCTCTCTCTCTCTCTATCTCTATTTCCCTCATTCTCTCCTATTCTTTCTTTTTCTGTCCCTATGCTTTGTCTAAATCAGCCACTGCTGTCATGGCAGTCTCAGCTGAATAAGAATGTCCATTGGCTGGGGGCTACTGCCTGATCTGTGCATTAACTGACTTCAGATTGACCAATTGCATCATCTGAAACTTTGAGGGACACTCAGGCAAAATTGAAAACATTAACTATTGGTACATTTATTATTATGATCTAGTATGTTGCCAAATAACCACTTATTTGCCCCCCAAACCCCACCCCATTTTTAAAAATTAATTTATTTGTGGTTTTACAGAAAACCAGAGAGTCACATTGTTGAGATTACAACTAGGAGGACGGATATATTATTGTTACTTTCTAGCTGTCATTAACTTACTATTAGTAAGTTAATGACAGCTAGAACTTAACAATAAGATATCCGGACTAGAAATAAGATCAATGGACTAGAAATGTTAAGTAAGAAACACAGCAAGATAAAAGCTAAAGTTATAAGATCACTCACCTAGAGCCCTTATCCAGATCCCTTGTCTCTGTTTGAATCCTTTTCTCTGGCTGAAAGAATGAACAAGCTTGTCCATTTCGTACTCCGACTAAAGAAAATCTTCACAATATTTTTTCACTGGGCAAGGAAAGAGTTGCACTAATATATATGTTGGCATAACAAGTTGTGTCCATATTTATCATTACAATGAAGTTACGTCATTTTACATCTTACATGTTTTTCGGAGCAGTACTTGCAGATCACCAAACAGCTGTGTGTTTCGTTGTAAAGAGAGTCTAATTATTTTAGTCTGGTTGCATTAAATTATACTTTATTATTATTTGGTTAAATCATCCACCTCTGCTGGAAATCTATTGATAACAAGAGACTCAGCCATACATTTATATATTATATTAATTGTATTAAAATGAATAATATCATGATAATTCAGTGAGAAATTAAATGTATCCGACTGATCCTTGGTCAGTTTCACAGACAAAAATGTGGCCTAGGTAGTTGGCATAATTCATATATTGCGATAATAGTAAGCCTGTGTTTGTTGAACCTGCTCAATTGATTGTATTGAAATGTGCAGCATAGTGTAATGTGCAGTGTTTGTTTAAATGATCTTTATTTAGTGTAAAAGCTGATGGCCTTTGAGGACGACCTCTGTCCATCGCATATCTGTTGGCTGAGACAAAGTTAGTGTTCCGTAGATGCAGTGTGCAATGTTGAAAGATCAGATAGAAAGGCAGCATCTTCTGTGAGCTGAGGAGGATAAGCGTTAATGTTGCATGAGCTGTGATCAGAGGGAGAGTATCTGACTGTGTTGCGTGAGTGACATTGCTTTCCATAAATAGAGCCTGTGTGCATTAGAGAGAGAGAGAGAGACAGAGAGAAAGAGAGAGAGAGAGAGACAGAGAGACCGAAAGAGGAAAGAGAAAATATGGAAGGTCTTGCTCCACTGTTCTTCACTGCAGCAATTCCCTTCTTTCCTCTGCCTCATGGTAGCTACCCGAGAGAGAGACAGAGAGAGAGAGAGAGAGAGAAAAAAAGAGAGAGAGAGAGACAGAGTGAGAGTGTGTGTGATGAAGGGAGGGAGAAAGACAAGGAGAGTGAAAAGTAAGAGAGAGAGAAAGACAGGGAAAGGGAGGGAGGGAAAGAGGTCCTGAAAGAAAAGTCTACCCAGTCGTCACTTGGCATGTGTGTGTGTGTGTGTGTGTTCGCGTTTGTGTGTTTGTGAGTGTATGTGTGTGCGCCTGTGTGTGTGCGTGTGTACGAGTGTGCGCGCGCATGTTCACTTTTTTTTTTCTTTTTTTACCGCAGAGTGCTTGCCTCAGTCTGCATCTGTTTCAGGCCAACATGACACCAATTATATCTTGGCATATTTTCATACTAGCCAGCACATCACCCTTTCACACCTTTCCCAAGCTAACTATCCCTCTCTCTGTCTTTCTCTCTCTCTCTCTCCCTCTCTCCCCACACACACACACACACACACACACACACATGCACACTTCCCATCACTGCATGATGACTGACTCGCGGCTCGACTTGAACTCCAGACCAAAGACTTGCAAAATTTCAGCCTGAGAAAAAAAAATGCAAGCAAAACTGATTTAATCAGGATTGCCGAACTAAATGCAATAAAATAATGATAAATGAATGCTATGGTCGCACACAGTCATTACTGCAGCATTGCTCTCCTGCAGCTTGTAGCTACAAGAGCTTTGACACAGCTTAAAAAAACAAGGCTTTCTTTACAGAAAATGCTTCAGTCTGATTGACAGAATGTCACCCAGTAGCTAATTTAGCTAAAACATGCAGAAAGTTAGGCATCCAATTCCTTAAAATGTACTAAAATGTTTTTAGTCATGGGCTACTTTTGTACAAACTAATAACAGGATTATGTTAATTCTGTATTAAAGACTGAAGACTTGACTCAGAGACAAGAATCTCTACCCAGAGGCTTGAAACCTGACTTATACTCACAGTTCAGTGACTTGACTCGGACTTGCAGTGAGGAGACTCAAGATTTTACTCAAACACGCATGAGTCTCCTGGAGATCATTTCTGGTTTCCGCTAAGTGCTTAATAGTTATGGTTTGGTATTCTAACACCAAAAATACCAAAATGCTATGTGGTCATGTACTAGAAATACATTGTAAAACACTTGATATGACAAGGTTAAAGGGTGGCTTTCATGATTTGTAACCATAATTTTGTAACTACTTTTAAGTATTCAACAACTACTGTGCAACTAATATGTAAGTTGTGTAGTTATGAGAGCGAGAAGTTGAAATGTGGGCCCATATTCAGGCCCTTGGGGTTTAAGAAGTTAAATGTTGATAATATATAAAAAGAAAGTGTGTACAGTGTGGGTGCCTACATGTTCTGGCTACATCTCATAGTTCTAATAGTGATAATTAACACAGACGACCCCAAAGCTGCAGTGTAAGTCGCGTCGTCCTGTGAGAGGGACGGAGGTTTAGGGGTCTGCTTGCCCCCCCAGACCTCCCTAATCTTCACCTCGCAGGCCCAGACTCACAGCAGCCTCCTGCAGCGAGGGGGAGAGAGAGAGAGAGAGAGAGAGAGACCGAGAGAGAGAGAGAGAGAGAGAGAGACCGAGGGAGAGAGAGAGAGAGAGAGAGACAGACTGAGGGAGAGAGAGAAGCACAAAGCTTGCGCGCTGGCGTCTGGCCCGGATCTGCGATTTTTTTTCCCTCTGGTATAGCAGGGGTCGGCCTGCTTAATAATCCTCACGCCAAAACTCCACTGCAGCAGCTCCTCACGGGAGGACAAACTGAGAGAGAGAGAGAGGGAGAGAGAGAGGGAGAAGGAAGGAGGGAGGGAGGGAGGGAGGAAGAGGGCGGAAGAAACAGAGAATATTTCAACTTTTTAGCTGGCAGACAACAACATCTGAAAAGGGTGGGTTTGTTTGAGGAGAGAAGGTGAGGATATTGCATCAGTCCCTTTTCTATGAAAGCCCAAAAAAGCTCAGAGAAGTTGGGAGCGCAGAGGAACCCGGGAGATTGAAAATTTCAGTCTTTTCCCTGAGTTGAGTGAACTAGACCTCCATCAAGGTTAAAAGGACCCAAGGATCTTGTTCAGGCATGCTTCTGGGAGCTGGCGAGGCGCAATAGGTGCTACAGCACTCTGCTGTGTCCCGTTGACGCACTCCTCTCTTGAGACACACTAAATCAGCTGGAACTGATACAACCGTGTAACTTCATTATTGCTACTAAACCTTATGGCAGCTTTATAAGAGAGGGGAAGGACTAATATTGTGAGGTTTTGGTCCACTTCTGTTGGTCCATTCATCCTGAAATGTTCCCGTAATGTAAAGCACAGCTGTCGTTTCCAAAGGATGTTACAGAAGAGCAGAAGTGGGGTTATATAATTTAGATCCCTTCACATGCACATTGTTAGTTGCATTATATGTTTTGACGGTGGGTCTGACTGTCTTGTTTAAAGCAAAAGATCAGAATATCATGAACATGACCCCTCAGTTGGCTTCTGCTACAAACAGGCCTCAGCAGCTACTTTTGATTACCAAATCGCCAATAACCTCTGTGAAATCTTCAGAGTGGATGTTTTTCCAGTTTTTTGTTTTCTTAGAACAGTCAAATTGTCTCATCCTTAAAAAAGCATTAAGCGTGCTTTATATTTTACGTATTCCTTCTGTGCGTCATATTGTTTGTCCAGTAAGTGGCAGCAGGTACACACAGAGGCAACAATGAAATATGCATTGTACTGTTGTTCTGTGCTTTGTTGTGTTCGCTGCTTTGTGTCCACAGCAGTCTGATGGCAGTTATACACTGCCTCCTAGTGGTGCTGAAGCAGCATTGCACTTTGCTGGAGTGCTTGGCCCCTGTGATTGCTACTGTCCTTTACTGCGCTGTCCCAGTAGGAATACTGTGTGCTGTTCTTTCACAAGGCAGGAGGGGCTTCTGTAGATGGGCTTGTGGTTCTGTGCCAAGCCGTTATCTCCTTAGCTGGGTAGAAAATGATTTTATTAATTGCTTCATTTAGCACACACTCTCCCCCCTTCCTCTACACACTCACCCACGCATGCATACACCTACACACACACACACACGAACCCACTCATGTTGTTCCTCTCTACAGGGCCGCATACCAGGAGCGGACCCACCATAAAAGCCATATGCCTCTCCCATTCACTCGTAATGGGTCTGGGTTAGAGGGAGGAGGAGGTGCGATGCTGGTGGCAGGTTGGTGTAGAGGAGAGCAGGGCAGGGGCTGCAGCAGCTGCTTTACCCAGCAGGAGAGACTTGTGGCAGGGGAAGATCACAACATTCGCTGGCCTGAAACATTATTAGGAGCGAGGGGTGTCCATGACCTCACAAAGAAGTCGATTTGATTATGATTACTTAAGATCAGGGGTTTATAGATAGATAGAGAAAATATACATATATATATACATATATATACATACAGCACCCGTTTATCATTCATCATTTACAGTAGTTTTTGGATATAACTTGTGTCCAAACCCTCCCAGCACCTTTTCAATGCACCTTTTCACATTTTCTGATGTCTCTTCTTCAGAGCCAATAGTTTGAGACTAAATAATTACAACAGATTATACATTAATCAATTAAGTTTTTTTTTTATGTTAAGTATTTCTGATGTTAAAATTTTGATGAAGCAGTGTATCATTCGTTCATATTTTTAATCTGAGGTTGGGTCCAAACTTCTGGCCTGTAGTGTATATTTATGCATCTGTTGCTTCCCAGTTTCTCTTTGTGAGCCAACAAAGCAGAAAATGCCAGAACTTTAGGTGCTAGAAACTTGTAACTGTGCTTTTCTTTGGCTTTGTGGGTTTCACTTTTATGGTACTTGTTAATATTGGTACCACAAAGGTTTTTAAAGGTATTCCTCTGTCTTTAATAGCACGTGAAGCTGAAGCCAAGAACAATTCAACAACACTATAGACTTCCAGTTAAAATCACTAAGCACTGTTAAACTATTATTCTGTGAAGAGTCTGCCTCCGGAGTTTTTACTGATGTTTCCACAGTTTTCTGCAAAATAAAATAGGCGTTACTTGATTCTACAAACAATTTGGTGTAATTGTAGATATCTGTGACCGTATGAGTGCAGAAAAATGCACTATATTTTTTCCTGTCAGCACATCTAGTTGGCATAATTAATATGGAAGTCAGTACGTCATTCACACTCTAAAGATTATTTGGAGCTTAGCTTGACTTGGCTCAGAGTAGAGTGTAAATGTGGAAATGTCGACTTTTTTTTGTATGTGAGCACAGAGAAATGCTGCATATCCTAGAATTGCTGCCAATAAAGAAAACCAAAAAGCAAGCAGGATAGCAAATAAGCCAAATTACATGCTTTGTATTGGTTACTCTGACGGGTCCAGTTGTGTCAAGCAGGTGGAATATATACCAGAAGCACTAGATGTTCTTCATGGTTCTCATTTAGGTCAGTTCTTGTTTGTGGTCCAGCTATCAGCAAACTTAGATGTTAAAACCTCTTATTCAGCTAAGACTGAATCAGACATTTGGGTCTAAGCATGTTTCATTTGAAGTTCATCCCAAGATAAACTTCTGATGAATTTCAAAGCTAACATTTTGATCGGTGTGAGAGTTCAGGGATGAAAAAATTGATTACGTCTCACACTGATTTGAAATAGGCCTCGACTATGAACTATGTCTAGGAATGATCAAGGAAATGTTGTTTTGTGTACGCCTGCGCAATACATCATCTGCTGACTCTTATCACGATATAGTCTCTGCTGCACTTATGTCACAAAAGTCTGCATATCCAAATAGGCCTCTAACCAATCACAGTATTTCTGACAAGGTGACTGCTCCAGGTGAGTTTGTGGGTGTTTCAGAAAGTTTTAGATGAATCAAGGTCTTCATATAATCCAGCAGAAGTCTAATGTTTAGCCATTAAAGGTGTTGGCTAGTTGGTGCAGGAATGGGCAGGGTTAAACTGCTGTAATCAGAATAAGGCAGCATATTTAAATGTTTTGATTTGTGAACTCACAAAACTGATTTGAAAATGGGCTGTTTTTGTTCTTAGGAGCGTGTTCACCATGGGACGAGCAGCTGGTCCTGCTTACCTGTGTGTGGAGTCTCTGCCCACTACACTCTAGGACCTGTCAAAGTGTGCACAGCCTCTTAGGCAGTGCTGGGCAGAGCTGACCATTCTGCTGTGCAAGTGCTTTGTGGTGCCGCAGATGGAAGTGAACAAATGGCTCTTGGTCATTATCTACACTGTAGGACCGCTTGATCTCTGGCTGGCTGTCCGACAGCCTTTGTGCTGAAGGGCTTATGACTTGGAATTGTTTTTTTAGCTTTTGATTATGTGATCACTCAACCGCCGTTATGATCTGTGTAAAGTACAATCATTCACTTAAACAACTACTCCTGATAGATTTGCCCCTGGTTTATTACAGCCTCTGCATAAAGAGGTTTTATTACCTCAACACAGCAAAGCCAGAAACATTAGCAGCACTAACAGCACTGTTGTCTCCTTTTTTGATTGCTTGTAATTTAAAAATTGGCATCTAAATAGATTTGTCCTGGTAAAGGGGGAAACAAGGGCATGCCGACCCCTCCATCCAAAAAATAAATGATTAAAGTAATCTCCCTTGCAAAAGTAGCATCCCTCCGTACCATTTTATATCACCCAAGTCAATTCCAATTCCAGTCCCATGAGTATAGAGACTGAAACTGATAGAGACTGAAGTACAAATGTCCATGAAAACCATAAAAACGTTGTAGGATTGTCACACGCTGTTTATGTTCATAGACTGCAGCTGATAAAAGTGGCTTCTAATACGATGGTATTATAAAATATCCAATTCTAAGGTCTAATGTGAGATCTCTGGGGTTTTTTTTTTTTTTACCAGTGCTAGGCATGATGTCCTCATGTTGTCATCAAAATTATTGATTTTTTTATGCTTTGCTTTATTCTATGCTTTTCTTTTTGTAAGGATCAGAAAATATGATATAAAATAAAAACATAGTACAATATATAATATAAAGAAAATCATTTTGCTCAGGGAATATATCGGATTTGACTAGTTGTCGTAAATGAACTCATGTGAACATTTGTGCAGGCTACAACCCGAACTCCCATTGAAAATGTCATTTAATACACTCATTTAGTATTGTTAAAAACAATATATAACATGAGAATAAAAAGAAAAAAACATAAAGACTGTAAAATAACTGGATTCTTGACTTCTCTGTGCTCTCCAGCTGTGGCAAGGGCTTCTTAAACTCTTTCAGCAGTACCTGATTTAATTTGATGAAGGATTGATTAGCTGATGTAGGTATTGGATCGTAACTGTAAATACTGAGCTTTCTTTACCTCACACACACACACTATATATATATAGACACACACACTATATGCTGGGTAAAAGTCTTTGGCATCTAAGAACATTTTAGTGCTGTATTGGAACATAAGTGTCCTACCTTCAGCTTACCACCACTGGGACCTTTAGCAAGACCATTAAGCCCAAGTTGCTCCAGGAAGACTGTCCCCTGTAGTTTAGGGAATCGAAGTCCAATATTGCTTGTAACTACCATCAAAAACTTGGATTGCCTCAGTTACTTCAGTAGACTACATTAGGTGTGCTGCTTATGGAATTTTATACATTCATGCAATGACTGGAGGCATTGAAAAATAATCTGGAACCAGATTTGGAACCAGCTCACAAAATATCAACTACTTGTTTGAAAAAAAAAGATCTTCATCTTTTTAGTGCTTGTTTGTTTGTTTGTTTGTATTTATTCTAATGTTCCCTTGTGTTTTTTGCTGGCAGAAAGAAACCCATTGCCCATACTAACGGCTTCAAGCAATTTGCATAGATGCCTAAAACTTTTCTTACACAGCACATTACATTTTCCAGTGCTGTAACTACATTTTGAGAAGTTGTGTAATAATAGGAACACGCCTGAAGGAATCCCTGTTTTAGTGTTATTTGCAGATAGTGATGGTTCATCTCTTTTCCTCTCTCTCTCTTGCAGGGTCCTCCCGGCTCACAGCCCTCTCCTCACTCCCAGCCGCCTCCACACAACCCCAACAACCCCATGATGGGACCCCATGGTCAGGTAGGACCACTGTCTTTCACTTTTTGTGACTTCATTAACTCTTCTTCCCCAGTTTATTTTGGGCTGGCTGACTTTTGCAGTTATATATTATAATAAAGTTTTGTGTTTTAATACAATGTGAATGTTACGTTACAATATTAGGGAATGCAACTAATAGACAACAGGAAAAAAATCATGTCTAATTTCACTTATATACTCATAACAATGAATAGCAGTAAAGCCACTTCCATCATCTGCAGATGGGTTGGATTTGAAAGGGTTGATGTTGACCAAACCACTATGAAGTGTAGTTTGTTGTACACTTCCTTATGTTGATGAGGTAAAGGGTCAGCTAAAAAAGAAAATAAAAATTGAAAATCCAAACTAAAATAATGAATCATCCAGTGGTGGATTGAAAGCAGAAATGAGATTAGTCCATATTGCCCAACACTTTTTGTACGTTTGTATGTTTGATTTTATATTTGACATTCAGTATTACATGTGGTGTATATTTACTGGGGCTGTCAAAGTTACCTTGTCAATAACATGGTAAAGCTATGAATTGTTAACAGTATTTGTTTTTTTTTCCTCTACATTTTCCATTGATTGCTATAAATGAATCAATGAATGTAACTCATTCAAGTACATCATTTAAATGGCTTTGAAAGCAAAACCTTCAGCACCTTCAATAGACTACACTGGACAGTTTTAGCGAGAGGCAACTGGATAAATCAATGAGCAGAAAACTAACAAAAGCAACAGCAAAGCAAAATGTTCCAGTTTTCCTTGAGAGCCTCTACTGAGGCAAATGCCATGAGATGTATGAACAAAAACAAAAGCGAGAAGCCACAACCATTGCACACGTATGACATACAGATGAGTGATAAATAAAAGAAAATGAATAAATGAGTGGAAGAACATAATTTCTACAGATGATTTCAGACAACTGACCAGCGTCCAGCCATGCTCTGGCATGTATAAACACTCTTAGCTGACCTCAATTCTGAATCAAGAGGGAAAAATCTAATTGACTTTGAAAGAGTTCATCATTGGAACTCAGGTGGCAGGAGAGGTCAAGTAACCGCTCACTTGACTAGTGTTTAAACAGGAGCAATAACTGAAGTGACTTCTGTGTTTAGATCTGTGGGAAAGGGCTGGGATTTGTGGTAAAAAGCACACACTCACTGACCATGATGCTCTTCCATTTATCTGATATGTAAGGATAAACAGAACAGCAGCTGTTCCTGACATGACTGAGAATGTCAGTGAAGCATATGTTAAAGAACATACACAGAGCGGGATATTAGGATAGAGCTGTAGTGCATTATTAAGACAAGTTATAAGAACAAGGCACTGGGCCACAGAAATGTGGAAAAAAGTGAAGGGTTCTCCTTCACCACATTCTATGGATGAGGACACAAATTGAATAGTGCAGGTCTGAATGAACAGTGAGGGGCTCTGTTAGCCCTTTTATGCTTTAAGGGACATTTTACTAGCATGGTTTGAATCTACAGTACTGTGCAAAAGTCTTAAAACACCTGAGAAAATTATATTTAAAGCCCATTAGCTGAGCACTATATGCTTTAAAAACTAATATTAGAATTTACACAAATAACATTAATGCATGATTAATAGCGATTTTATGTATGTCTGTGTTGTTTGCCTAATCATTCCTAGACTTCTCCTCATGGAAGCTCACTATTGTTCTAATCAAATACCTTAAATACCTGGTTTGATTCAATTAGATTAAATCAGGAGCTGCTGATGGAGTTTCACAAGTCGGTGAAAAAACTGAAGACATCAAGGAGAAATCTGGAACCAAACCTGTGCTCTTCTAACCAGCTCCCAAAATATCAAGTACTTTAAAAAAAAAAAGTACAAAGTATTACTTGCCTGATTGTTGGCATTTATTCTAATGATAACTTGTGTATTTGCTGGTTGAAAATCAGATAAATGACTTTCAACAGTTCATAGTAGCCTAAGACTTTTACACAGTATTGTACTCGTCCTTTTAGAGGATCTAAAGCTATTCTGACCTTTATCCTGTGTTAGAGAAACTTTGCTGTCCCGATGGGTCTCTTCTAGGATGACAGTGTCTCCATACACAGGACACGACGGGTCACTGGTTTGAGGATGAAAACCATATGATCCGGCTTTCACAGTCACCAGATGTCAATCTAATTGGACTGATGTGTTAGACACACTCCACCAGCATCATCAAACTGACAGCTGAGTGAAGATCTTGTCAAAGAATGTTGTTCCAGAGACTGAATCTGGTGTTGGGTTGCTTGGGATGATGCAGGACTCTTCTTTGTGTTGACTAAGTCACCCGCCCGTTTGTGTAAAATTATGTCCCTGGGTTAGGTGAAGATACCAAATACACTATGAAGCTATTTCAGGGGAAAATGTATGCAATTAAGGCCTGGAACACCAGGATTTGTGCTCTCCCAGTGATCCTGTGGGATCGTCCATCTTGTTTGTTTCTTGCTTATTCGTACCATCCCCATCTTCTTTTTCCTTAGTCGCCTGCTCTGTTTAGCATGTGCACTTCTGAACACTGTAGTACATTAACTCTCTGTGTGTTCTTTTAAAAAGCACTCACACTCTCACACACACCCACACACACACGTGCACACTCTCCTTGTGGACGGCAGCCGCGGTTCTGGATAAATAATGTAGACTGTTGCCCAGTCTGAGAGGAGAACAGGTTCATCTGGCCAGAAGTCCACAGCCGCTCCCTCTCTAAGCCTTACACGCACTATCCCATCTCCCATCAATATCTCATTAATAATGCAGAACTAACACACACACATACACACACACACACACACACACACACACACACACACACACACACACACACATATACGTATACCAAATACAGTTCCAGATCACTGTAAGAGCTGATGATTTTTTTTATTGTCCTAAAAAGTTATCTGAATTAGAATCA
>JBBPDB010000039.1:10898868-10916120 GCA_037974465.1 Brachypetersius altus
CACACACACACACACACACACACACACACACACACACACACACACACACACACACACACACACACACACACATATACGTATACCAAGTACAGTTCCAGATCACTGTAAGAGCTGATGATTTTTTTTATTGTCCTAAAAAGTTATCTGAATTAGAATCAGAAAAGTCTCTTTATTGATCCAAGAGGAAAATGTTTACGACACACAGAGACTCAAAGACAAGAACAGTATAAAATATAAAATGAAATCAAAATATATCCAAAATCTTTTACTGTTACTGTGAAAAAATTAAATTATGTTTATACATTGATTATATGAATGGATCTATGTGTAATAAGTAATAAAGAATCATCTCAAATGTGCAGTATTTAAGCATCTATGTGTTGCCTAAATTTTATCTCAATAACCAAAAAGAAAAAAACTTTTTTACAAAGCACTTTACTAAGTTTCTGATTTTCTCTGATTTTTCTACAAAGTCGGAATATTTTTATTCTGAACAACATACAAATATGGTCAAATGTAATGTGTGTCGATTTTCTAAGTGAAATGTGCACATCCTATTTGGAGAACACTACTGCACATTTTAATATTTACTGTATTTAACCAACTGGGAAAAATCAATCATTATGTATTTTGTGTTTTATTTTCAATATGTCAGAAAGAAAAGATGCACTAAAATTTGACAAATGTCATTTGTTCCCTGTTGAGGATGTGAGTTTATTTTCACTGAGAAAACCAGCAAAATATGTAGTTTGATTTGAGGTGTTCACATTTTTGTGTATGACTGTATTTGAAAATACACGTTCGCACACACATCCGCACACACTGAGATACGTACAAACTCATTCATACACTTCCATGTACTGATTGACCCAGGGATGCTGATGTAAGCGTCAGCCGCAGCTCTGGTGCCTGTTTAATTGTTTGTGAAGGCAGTTTGTTGTTGTTGTGGCCTGGTGTGCCTGTTCTCTGCACATCACCAGGGGAGTATCCAGTGTTATGTGTGTAATTCAAGAGGGCTACATGCTACTGTACCTGCGCAGTTTGGCACACGTTTCTGTGTTTGTGTTTTTGTGTGTGTGTGTGTATGTGTTTGCGCGCACGCGTGTGTGTGTGTGTGTGTTTGTGAATGTGTATGCTTTCATTTACACCTTCTAAAATTTGAAGCCAGAAGGCATTTATGTGTGTGTGTGTGTTTGTGTGTTCTCTCATTTACAGCTTTTGGATTTTGAAGCCAGAGATTATTTATGTGTGTGTGGGGTGTGTGTGTGTGTTTTCCTGACAAAATCTGACTGTAGCTCCATAGGACATATCTTTTATGTTTGTTGTGTTTCCTCATGCCTGTCTTTTGTTAACTATGTTTCAAATGTCTTGCATTCATCACTTAAAGGTTTGAAGCTTTGCCCTCTCAGTGTGTGGAGACACAGTGTTTATAGTGATCAGGGGGTCCATGCAGTGTTATGATGCCCTCTGCTGTCACCTTTCAGTATTTCAACTTCCAGTTGCATTCCTTCTCCATCCCTAGTTATGTGGACCCTGTGTGAAGTTTGCCCTGTAGTAACCACTCACTGTGTGTCTGTTCACCAGTTTTATTTCTTTGCTAATACTCCTAGGTGGGGGGTAAAAACCCTGTGTCAGAACAGATTTTATTGGAAAGATGCAGTTCACCCTCTCAAGCGATGTTTCACATAGTGGTGCTCTTGATCCTTTTCACATTTTTTATTTAATTGATTCAATTCATCTTAATGGAAGACCCAAGTTAAATTGAAGCCAATTTCCAAGTCTGGTAAATGTAATCACTGGTGGTTTACTGAACTGTTGATGTTACTGATTGAGCATCAGGTATAATATCACCTGTGAATGGTGGTAGATGCGAAATGCATCTATTCAGAAGGTGTTTTAAACCTCACACTTTGTTTAACTGAAACTCCTCTGCTCTCTTCTGTTAGCCTTTCATGTCTCCACGGTACCCAGGTGGACCTCGCCCATCACTCCGCATGCCAAATCAGGTAACTGACACACTCGTTTTTTTGCTCCCAACACTAATTTTTTTGCTTATGATCAAGAATACAAATTGCATAGGTTTTCACATTAATGATCAAATAGTGATTTTGTACAACAATGGTGTGGTATTCTACATAGTGTCATCACCAAAACATGAAACACCACTACCATTACACCACAGAATATCTCATTTTACTATGTGTTTTCATTGAATACCTTGAACTTTTAACTATCCCTACTCTATTTGTACAGATAAATACCATAACTGTTACTATATTCCCCTGAGAACCGAAGAAAAAAACAATACAATTCTGTATCACTCTTCTGTTGCTTGTTGCTTGCAAAGACAATGAAACAGTGACTTATAAGTCATAGAATATCCTCTGGATATTTTAGCTGTGATAGTCCTGAAGCATGTTGTCTTTTTGGTTATGCAGAGGAACGTCTTGCATTTGGTGCCCCTCATGTATGTCTTGTCATATGCATGTATGACACATCACTGAAAAGCTCAGGATGTTCTCTATATAATACTATAGGGCTTGATGGGATATCTACAAATACTAAAGGAAGATACAGGTGAACAAATGGCCATTATAAAGGACATAAATGAATGGGCCGTGTCTCAGGAGGATATGTAATATCCTCCTGCCATATAGACGGTGGATGGTGGTGGCCTAGTGGTAGGATACTTTCCTAAGGACCAAGAGGTCATGGGATCGAATCCTACCCTCAGCATACCACCACTGGGTTCCTGAGCAAGACCCTTAACCCCAAGTTGCTCCGGAGACTGCCCCCTGTAGTTAAGGATTGGAAGTCGCTTTGGATAAAGGCGTCTGATAAATGCCGTAAATGTAAATGCATCACTTTCTCCACCAGAGTAAGATGGGTTCTCCTTCAGAGTCTAGGTTACTCCTGAGATTTCTTCCCCCAGCTTTACAGAGTTTTCTGCCTCTGTCACTATGGCCTCATTCATTAAGGGCTGAGACTCAGATCCTGTAAAGCTGCTTTGTGACAGCAGAGGCTGCAATACAATTGAAATGCACTGAATTGAAAATACTTGAGTGAAATTGTGCCTCCTCAATTTGAGCTTCCTCAAAGCACCAACCAGCATTTAAAACTGTACATATGTAACAGAAAATTCAGAAAAGAATGCAGCTTTTTAATTCTGGTCAGATCTAGGCAAATTCTATTGTGTTTTTTAGCTCCCAGTTTCTGTTAGGACCGGGTTGATAGGTTTGAGTCAGTTACCTTGTCCTGACTCCTCTTCTTTTCCTCTTCAGCCTCCTGTGGGTGTTCCAGGGTCACAGCCACTCCTGACAAACAGTTTGGACCCCAGACCACAGGGTAGGGCTTTGTTCTATAATATGAAACCATCTTAGTTGCAAATGAATGTATAATTGACTTCTAAACTGCAAATGCTGTATAATTTTACAGGTTTCAATAACAAGCTCAGAAGCACAAAAGGTGTTTGATGTTCAAATGTTCTAAAGTAGCCAGAGAAAGCTGTACAACATCAGGAATGAAGTTATACTTTTTTTTACTTGAAATATCAAGGCAGATAACCTAAAAATGCATTTATCATTAAATAACATCTGGTAGTTCAGAACACAACACCCAGTTAGTATTTGCCTATGGTTGTTTTACTATAAATCTGGACTGCATTATGAACAGTGTTTTCACATATAATATATAAATCATTTATTTGGTGTGTGCTGGGACACATCTTTATAATTTGCTTCTCTTCTACTCCATCCAGGACATCCAAACATGGGCGGCCCAATGAGGATGAACCCACCCAGGGGGATGGGAGGCATGGGCCCACAGGTTAGTCAGCAACTGCTCAAAAACCTTCTATTTGATATGGAGATTTGTGAGAAATCCGTGACAGATACAATTTCGCACTAATGTTAAACCAGTTAACGTAGTTCAATCTATTATACGTCAGTCTAGGTACAATACACAGCTTTATCATAAAAGTTAGTACTGAGCTGCAGTAGAGGTGTTTGTATAATGGATTCGGTTTGCGATTCTTTGAGCGCCTCCTGGAGTATGTCCTTGATACTTCCTTTCTAACGAATCTTTCTTCCTCCCTCTGGGTGTAGAACTACGGCGGTGGGATGAGGCCTCCCCCGAATTCTCTTGGTGGCCCAGCCATGTCAGGAATGAACATGTGAGTGCATTCAGGGTTCTCTTGAGTTTTAGGTGTGCTTTAACATATGCACACAGTCAGCAAAAGACTAATTGACTGTGCTTGCTTTCTTAAAGGGGTCCAGGCGGTCGAGGTCCTTGGCCAAATCCTAATGCGAACTCAGTAAGTGTGCCATTTGGTTTGTGGCATCATGGTCATAACAAAACTTCATATAACAAAACATTGCAAGCTCCTAATTTTAATGCATGCTAAAGCAATGAGTTAATGAAAATATGATTTATAAAAATTGTCACGGGCTGTTGGCAGGTAAAACTGCTGGATGCTGATATGACAACGACAAACAAATTGCATATGTTGTCATTTATTCTTCTCCCTACAGATAGCATACTCATCCTCATCACCTGGAAACTATGTGGTAAGTCTTGCGCCACGTTTCCATCACTAAAGAGGCCGTGCACTCTTAAAGTAGCTCTTATTGCTGAGTCTTTTATAGAGCACAGAATGTTCCCATTTTTATTTTATGCTTGTTTTTTATGTCTTGTCTCGCAGGGGCCTCCAGGGGGCGGAGGGCCACCAGGAACGCCCATCATGCCGAGCCCGGGAGGTCAGTCTGACCTTAGCTTATACTTTCATACGTTCAGTTTAAATGTTTTAGTCAGTAAAGCTGTTTGTGCCTATCTTTTAAAAGACAGAAGACATAAGTATAATATCCTATTGCTTTCTCAAGCAATCTTACACACGTTGCTGCTGGTAATATAACTACTTTTACAGAACAGCTCTCATTCCAGGTGGTGACCTTTATCCTAATGGTTGTTTTTATCTTCACGCAGACTCAACAAATTCCAGTGAAAACATCTACACTATGATGAACCCTATTGGCCCTGGTGGCAACAGACCTAATGTGAGTTTAGGTTTTTCATTTTTTAGTAAATTTGTAAAAATCCACTTCCTCTACATCTTTTATACAGTGTCTAACAAAATATTATATTGTGGCAAGTAAAATCATTTTTAATTTAGGGAGTATATTGAATAGATTTTGTTGTAAGAACCTTCTAAGAAATTTTAAGTTATTTTATCTAAAGAAATGGTCTCATTGCACAGCCAGATTAATTTGCCTCCAGAAAACATTGTCTTGAAAAAAGCAAAAGTATCTGCCAATAGAATAAAAGATTTTCTGTTGTGTGAATATTGTCTGAAATAAATGCAATATTCTTCCAGTTCCCGATGGGTCCTGGCCCTGATGGCCCAATGGGTGGAATGGGGTCAATGGAACCACACCATATGAACGGCTCATTAGGTGAGAGAATTATTTTGTGTGCTTTTTTGTGGAATTTAGAATGTTCCTCCTTTTATAGCACTTTTGATAGTACTGCTTTTGACTCAGTAGTTGATGCATTGATTCCACCTGCAGAAGTTCACCAGTTTATGATCAAGGCTCTTTAGGGAAAACAATCTCGCTTATGACACTTTTTGTGCTCACAGGCTCGGGGGATATGGATGGGTTGCCAAAGGTGAGATGTTTCCTCTGCGATTTACAGCTGTTCTTTAAAAAAACATCTATTGAAGCTCTTTAAACTCTGTATTTCATTTTGTACTTTAATGGTTTTTTTTGTAGAACTCTCCAAACAACATGGCAGGTATGAATAACCCCCCAGGGACTCCGCGAGACGATGGAGAGATGGCAGGCAACTTCTTAAACCCATTCCAAAGTGAAAGTGTGAGTCTTAACACACCACCCCACTTCTCCCCTCCTCCCTTTCCCAGCCTTACACTGTGGTTGATCTGTTCAGTTCTAAACATTTTAGGCACCTAAAGCAAAATATCCATTGTATCCAGTTTTTATTGGTTCTGTGGTAAACAGATTTAATTGAAAATACTGGTTATTCAGTAATTATGAAAATACCAGCAGGCCTAAAACCCTATTCTAGATAGATATTCTGTCATTTTAAAATGAATAGTATATTTAAGTAATGGTGCGAAATTTAAACAACCGTCATCATGTAAAGGTTCAATTTGTCAGTTACATTTTAGCATCATCAATGTTCAGCTTTTAAAGCCCCTTCATTAATCATTGTTTTACACTTTTGTGCATTGTCATAACTCTTGAAGCACTAACATCAGCAATGTGAAGTGTAAAAGCATTGGCTCATCACTGTTCCTCCTCTGCCCCCCTCCCCTTCTCTCTCTCTTCTCTTTGCAGTATTCACCCAACATGACGATGAGTGTTTGATTTCTTTCCCCCTCCTTTTTTATTTTACCTTTATTTTTTTTCTTTATCCATTTTTTCCCTTCCAATTCTGCTGCATCCCATGGGTTTTGAATTTTTTGACCCCCTTTCCCAATGTCCTCTCCTCTATTCTAACACTCTGGGTTGGGTCGGGGGCCGTGGTTCCCCTCAGCCAGTCGCCGTGGTAGTGGAGCGCAGGACCCCCGGCCGGACTCCCCACTCCAAAGCTGAAGCTGGCATGGTGGCGTCCACAGGACGAAAGCAGGCCACAAGCCACAGCAAGAATCTCCACTCCGCCCCCACCTGCCTGTCTGGCTTCCTCACTGGCCCGGGACACTAAGGGCCTTGAGAGAGCAATAGTGTGCTTAAGAGTGTGTGTGTGTGCGTGTGTATGTGAATGGTCTGCAGTATGGATGGGACTGTTCCAGAAAAACTCTGCTGCTCAGCGCCAAGGCTGGTGGTCTAATTTCACTCATATTTTATTCTCTCTCTCTGCTCTTTTATTCTAACGTCTTTTGGACGGCTGTCGAAGATGGGGGGGCTGGAGTCAGTCCACCGCTTGATTGCTGTGTACATTCTGAAATGGAAAAGCTAAACTGGCGATGATGCGTTGGGGCAAAAATGGTCTCCTCATGATATATTTGTATATTATTGATTATATTATTATTGTTATGATTTTCATAATTGATATTGCTATGATGTAGTCATGATTTTATGGATTTTCCTGTAAAGGGCACATTTGTATCTCAACGACATTGAAGACAGAATAAGCACACACTCAAGAATGCACAATGACACCTCTGTTTACATGATTTAAGGTATTTGTTAGTCTCTTTTGTTTTGTCGATTTGTTTTGTCGGATGTCTCCTTACATATACCTCTTCCCATGTTCTTCATAGAACTGATGTCATCACTACCAGAACACCACAGTAACGTGTACTGTCTCAGTATTCGAGTGTGTACGGAATGGACGACTTATCACACAATTGCGATCACTGTCAGCACTGGATCTGAAACCTTTGTAGATTATTTTACCTCCTCCCAAATGTTTTTTTTTTCGAGCTGTTTTTGTCATGCCTGACCTGTGCGTTCATGTGTTGTCTTCACTGCGTTTTTCTATCATGTAGCATGAAAAGCTTATTGCGGTTACTGTCAGTAGGCTTACTTCAGCATAGCTTCAAAAAAAGAAAAAGAAAAAAAAGAAGTTGCTCTAATCTTGCCTTGTCAAAACATCCCAACTGTAATTCGTTCATCTGAGAAAACTCACCTCTGTTCACTGTAAAGTCCCTTACAGTTACATGTAAGCTGTCATTAATGTTTATTGTGACTTTGGCATCATGTTTTGAGTTTGAAATGATTTTGAATCCTCTCGATCCTGAGGGCCTGAAGGAGCGGTCATAAGTGCTCAAACCCCTCCTACAGGCCCTCATTGCAGTTCCTCTTGTCTTTTTTTAAGTCCTGTGCTTGTAAATACAACCTATTTCTCTTATTGGTCACTGAATCTCATTTTTTTTTTGTTTTTTTTCAATACACTACTTGTCTGTGAATCTTGTGTGGTTCCATCTTTTCCTTAATTCACTTTTTGATTATTTTCCAGCAGTCAGAACGACTCCTCATGAGGCCCAGAATTCTGGTCACCCATTATTGTGATAAACCTAACTGATGATTTAGGCACATTTATCAACCCGGTCGAAAATCCTTTGTTCTAATTGTGTCTTCAGTGTTGTAATGGCCCATATCACTGTGCTTTAGATACTGTTTTCAGATTTATTCTCACTCTTGACTGGTTTAGTCCTGACAAATCTGATCAGGCCTCTCTACTGGGAATGCGTTTGTTCCATGCTTTTGCTTTAGTCCCATACAGCGGTGCAGAATGGTTTATAAGGTGCATTTCTTTTCCATCTAACAGCACCAGGCTCACCCTCTGATCAGATTATGAGGAGTAAATAGTCACTTAGTGCCCCCCAATCCAAGCTGGCTGATACACAAGCCCCTTCCCAACCCCATACCCATCCCCCTCCCGACCTCCATCCGTTCTTAATCCCTTCACTCTTTGGTTTTATTGTAAATACTGTAAAATGCATTTTGATATCATTGACATGTTTTGATATGTCAGTCACAACCAACGAGTACAGCAGAAAATAAGTTATAAAGAATTTGTTTTGTGTTTTTGTATTTTAAAGAGATGGTTTTGGTGTAAAGTACCAGATCAAGGGGAACCCCTGTTGCATACAATAAGGATGCGAGGAAATATTTTTCTGAATTAATACCTCAAAAAAAAAAAAAGAATCAAATTTAAATTCACTGTAAACATTTGTATCTCTGGTGGGATCTGCGAATACGGCGGTGTGTTTGTGAAAGAAAAAAAAGACACTTTGGAGTCGAGACAGAGCTGTATATAGTTTTGAGAGGACAGAGAGAGATAGCAGATTAATACATGTGGCACTTACGGCTAGTAATTGTGATACATACTGGCTTCACACAAATTCACCTCAGTTTGCAATTTGACCTTCATTGAAGACCTCTGCACCTTCTGCAGGACATCTTAATGATATTATGGTCCCTCTTAACTGCAACATGAGAACCATCAGATTGATGTAGCCTTCCCATTTTACAAATGTAGACCAATGTAACATCATACCAAGGGACCAACTGTATATGTTATTAACTTGAAGGACTCTTATCAAGCACGATTCTATTGCAAACTTGATATCAAATTTGCAGATTTGAACTCATGCGTTTTAAGATGGCACTGTGCAGACTGATTCTCGCTGATCCTCTCTCAGTCCTTAAATGTACAATTGTTGGCCATCTCTGTACTTCTATTGTGATGTATAATACTGTAACATTAGGAAGAATTTGGGAAAAAGGGTGGGGGTGTATTTGGGAGGTTTTGGTGAGAGAGGGAAAGAAATGAGATTTTCCTGTACCTTTCATTGTCCTTTCTGGTGACACGACAGTATTCAGTATGAAGCAGTCTGTCTCATTGGGTTTGCTTTGTATTTCATGGTAGGCTAGTTTGGATCTGTGTCTTAGGGACTTAGGTGTCTTGTGTAGGTAATAAAGATGTCCTTTGTATGTAACTTTATATTGTAAAGTTTCTTTAGACTGACAGAAAAAAAAAAGAAATTTGCTTATCAAAAACAAATGGCTGCATCAATAATAAATGTAATTTGATATTTTCCTGGGTGTGAGTGTTGTTGATCCACTTAAGTCAGGACTTTTATTTTGGCATGTCAATGTTTGATTTGAGTCAAACTTATCTTTTATTATTATTATTATTATTATTATTATTATTATTATTATTATTATTATTATTATTATTAGTGGTGGTGTTCTCCTGGATAGAAGGTCCTAATAATTAATAAAAATCTTTTTGTAGATATTCCAAAAAAATATCTGAATCGTCGAGGAATATGTTAGGATATTATGATATTTCTAAATGTATTAAATCTAAAAAATGTTTGCTAAAAATATTTGTAGCACAAAACTTTGACAACAAGACCAAGCTTGTCTCTTCACTCTGGAAAGTAGAGCTTTTATTTTGACACGATTGGGACAACCCATGTTCTGGAAAAAGCTGCTTGTTTTGCTGTCAAAGTCGAGCTCAGATTTTCTCCTGTTTTATGTTTTATAGGAGGTTCTCTTCACTGGGGTGAGTCTTTCCTGATTTTAAAAATGTTTCTGAATGTATGTGAATGAAGGAGATGATATGTTAAATGTTAACAAAGAGGTATTTTGCTAAAAATGCACCAGTAAAGCTTGTAGCATTGGAGCTAACTCTTGCTAACGCTGTGAGCAAACTTTGCAGAAAGTTCTCGAAAGACATCTTCATCAAAATAATATAGATTTATTTGTTATGTTACAACAGTACAATAAGATGGACCTTGTAAACCCAAATTATATTACGCTTCAAATGACATAAACCTCATCTGGTGGTAGTCAACATTAGCCTACTGCTTAGCCAAGCAATTATAGCCCATGTAAACACAAACAAAAGGGGACTTTATCAAGAACGTGTCTATTTTCATTTGAACAACGGTTTTAATTTAAAGTGTACCCAAAGCTTTAATTCAGCTGACACCTAACGAATCCTCTGTTGATTTTGAATGTCAATAAGAAAAACAGCCTGTCCCCTGTGTAAAGCAGAGATAAACATAAGCACTTAATCAGAGGAATGTTATTCTGGCCAATGTTCTGACAAAACAAGCTCTGTTTTAATACAGTGATATCAGTGATGTTCAACATCATGTCCTAATCTGAATCTCTCATTTGAGCAACACTGAAGCTGATTGTTTGTCTAAACAGCCTGTCTTCGTTGTCTGAATCTAACTGATACTGAAAAAGTCAGTGTGGTAAGCCCAAAATAGTGTGTTAACTAATGGCATGCACATTTTACTGAGGTGTTTAAGGCTAGGAGGCTCAGATGAGATTTAATGACGTTATGTTTTTTAAATGTCAATGTTGTAAGTATGGGTGCAGTCACTATGTAGCTGGGCCTGCCTGCTTTAAGCTGCTTAAAGGGAGCTTGGGATCTTGTATGCTCACAGACCCTTTTTAAAAATGGCTCATACAAATGAAAAGCAAATTTTTATGGCCTACTGATTCAGGCGTTGGCCCTGCGATTAGAAGGTTTAGTTTGAATCGCAGGACTGCAAGCGGCACCACTCAGACTACTCCTAATATAGAGACATAGTATTTACTCTGTATATTTCCAAAAATACTTTCTTGTAAGTCATTCTATAATGTTGTGATATTTATGTGTGTTAAATAATTCATAGTGATATATAATAGTGATATAATTTTCTGTAGGTTGTCAAATTTAGAGCACCACAAAAGTGTGTCCTCTTGTTACAGCAATAGAGAGGAAAAGATGCTATTTTATGCTATTGTGACTGTAACAGTAAACATGACCTGTTTCTTGCAGCCTAACAGTTTGTGATCTTTTGGTTTGGTTTTTTTGCCAGATGGAAGACAAAGAAAGCACTCTTGTGAATGGCTCTGGGAACAGCCAGATCACATCAGAGAAAACGTCAGGGAGAACTTCTCTGCTGGATAGTGGGGAAGACTTTGAGATGCTGGAGGATGTTGATGATGAAGTACATGATGACCTTCCACCTTTAGAAGATGCAGGAGGTGGAAAGAAACAAAGCAGCCCATCCGAAACACCAAAAGCACAGCCTGATCCTTCTCCACCCCAGGAAGAATGGCTGGATGTATTAGGTACACAATCTTATTAAATATAGAATGTTATGACTTAGATCTTCTTGTGTAAATAATTCAGAATCCTTTGAATTTTGTAGTTTTCAAGTGTGAAAACACAGTCACAAGAATGCAAAGAACTCTGTGAGCACATGTGTGTAGTTTGCAGTTCTCCGTTTAAATATTTACCTTGTGCTCGTCTTGGCTGATTAACAGATTGAATATCACATTGAATTACACAGAGCTTTGCCTTTAGGCAATAAGCTGTTTAATTTACTGTTTTAAAGATTTGTGATGGCAAATATTGTCTGTCATTAGTGGTGCAGATTTTTTTCCTCTGTGTAGTAGTGTAGTAGCGCCCTCTTGTGTGATATCTGATATATTTAGGAGGAAAAAAATTAACAGCAAAATTCCAACCTTTTGGGTTTTAATACATCAAGAAAGTTGCTTCACTTGATGTAGTAATTTGAAGTATTATCATTTTAGTGCCAGAACTACAGCATGTTTTCTACATTATCTAATAAATGTGCACACAGGGAATGGACAGCTGAGGAAGAAGGCTTTAGAAGCTGGGACTGGTCCTGACAGCAAACCGCAGAGGGGCCAAATTGTCACCATTAATCTAAAGACTACTCTCACTGATGGAACCGCAGTAGAGGAGGAGTCAAACATCCCTTTCACACTTGGTGATGGTGATGTTATTCAGGTATATGTGTTTTGAATTTCATTCAATATGGGAGTTTATAAAAAAAGAGCTTCAGGCTTAGTTTACTAATCTTTCACTGCTTTTCTCAGGCGTTGGATCTCACGGTACAGCTAATGGAGATGGGTGAAAAAGCCTTGATTGAAGCGGCAGCTAAATATGCATATGGGGCCTTGGGGAGGTGAGATTTATGACTGAAACAGTTCAATACCTGTTTAACATTTTTTTTTTTCTGCTTGAGATTCTGTGATCAAGCACCTTCTAACATTAGCTGAAATCAGGCCTTGCAGGGACTCTTTAAATGTGCACCAGCAGTGTAGTGATTTAAGTCACATTATATGCAACGCCTGACTCTGTTAGACTATGTATTGTACTACTGACGTTACAATGACCAGTTATCCAGAGCCAGGATAGACATCGAATAGAGATGACTGGATTTAATCTGTGTACGTGAGCAAACTTAAACTGCCCTGTTCATTCTTAAAAATAAAGTGGAACAGTAGTGCTCACTCAAAATTAGTACCGCATTCCTGGATGCTAAAGAAAGCTTGGAAACTAGCGATGCAAGAGGATAACTTGCCGGTGGTTTCTAAATGTGCTGCACCAGCGGTAACATTCTGTATAACAAGAAATCAGCAGCTCACATATCCAAATACTTGTCTTTTGTGACAGATAATAGAGATAATAGGGATAGCATCAGTGTGCACCAAACAATCTGCAAACAATGTCATAGATCATTTCAAACTAAAATAAAAGGAGGTAGCTCATCAACTTCAGCCACATATCTGAAAGAACAATGTCCTAATGTAAAGCAACGTCCTGACATGTCACTTCCAATTCACTATGAAAATTAATTTACAATTAACATTATAAAAGTGTTGTCTTTCAGAAATGCAAGTATTGCTTTTAGTTTTGTTAAGTTTATTATTACTCTGTGTTTTTGTTTGAAATATCTTTTGCTGTGGCTTAGTTAAATTACCTTTTAAAACATTTCTTGTTTTAATGCCCTTATTTGTTTAGTCTATAATGTTAGACTTTCTGGGCATTTTTTTCTTGAATTTTTTGTATTAGTCAGCTACTGACTATCAAATACCAGCTGATATTGCTAGATGAGATATCAGAGGAGCAAGAAAGCAAGAATGAATTCAATCCAGCCTTGTTACAAATCTAGCTTGAAACAGTATATTCTCATAGTGCGTGATCTCATGTATATTTCTTCCTGTAGTATTATGGAATATTGAAGTAGTTTCCGAATTTTGCCTTACTTGTAGCTATCTTAATTGGTGGCCTAGGAGTTCACCCTGCGATCGGGAAGTTGTGGGTTCAATTCCTAAGACTGCTAAGCACCAATGAGGTACCCTTGAGCAAGGTATTGTGCCCACACACTGCTTCCGGGGTGCTGTGTTCCTGGCTGCCTGCTACTTCACTTGGTGAATGGGTTAAATGCAGAGGTTGTCATTAGTTACAGGAACAGTCCCCCTGGGGCAACTGATGGTTAAATGTCTTGCCTAATGACAAAGTGGTATAAAGTGGGTGTTTGAACCTGCAACTTTGTGGTCACTGGGTTCACAGGCAAGTGTTTTACCCACTAGGCTACTACCACCCTTCAAGGGCTTCAATAAAATTTTGCTAGTTTTAAAAGAAACATTGTCCAGTCTGTATAAATATTAGCCAGTATTGGGAATCACGTAATGTCATGTAATTTTAACATTCATGTATTTATCTGTGTTGGTTTCTCATAATCTGCTCATTGCTCATCATTTGCAGCTCTACTCCCACTGTGCCTCCTAATGCTGATCTGATCCTGGAAGTGAAGCTCCTGTCTGCTGCTGATGCTCCTGACCTGGAGCTCCTGTCCCCCTCTGAGAGGATCAGTCTGGCTTGCCAGAAACGAGAACGTGGCAATGTTCACTACCAACGTGGCGACTATGCTTTTGCTGTTAACTCTTATGGGATTGCTCTGCAGATAACAGAAGCAAGCTCACGAGGTAAAAGGACCGGTGATTTACTGTGGCCTAACCTGGTCACAAACAGAGCTTACTGAAGGATGTAGGCACCATCTGTGGCCAAAGTAAATGTAATAGTGTGTAACAAGTGGAAACACTGAGTTTATCAAACGTGTGTATTCATCAAACCAAGCCTGTAAAAGGTGTAACCATGACATTTTAACATTTATGTGATGTCTCTTATGGTTTGTGTGTGAAAAACATTTGAAAGAAATGAATGCCCTATATTCACTTCCCTTTGGTCTTCATTACCTTTACGTAGGAGCTTTATTATTCAAATTTTACCTTTAGTATTGTCAGTCAATTCTTGGGACACCACTGGCATATATTTATAGGTTGTGCTTAAACTGATGATTTTTTTTTTTGTAAATCTGTTTAGGAAAAGGACTATATGGTATGCAGGAGTGTTTTGTATGCTTTTCGCTTTTCTCAAATTATTTATACTAAATAAACTGAGATAACTGTTGAAAATGGGGGGGGGGGTAAAACACAAAAATACGAGCACAAGACATGGAGCAATCATGCTACATGCTGCAGCAGGTTTTGTCTTTTTCTTTTTATGGCGGTTGACAACTTTTCAATGTATTACCACCATCGCTGGACTGGTTCGGTTTTCCGAAAAACATCTGTGTTAGACTGAGGGATTACTGTATTTTTGTGCTCTCTTTGGTATAAAGAAAGTAAATGTGTTTTAGTGTATTTCAGGTAGTATCTGTACCAAAATCTCCCATGTGGGAGTAAATATGATTACCCTGATTTAGTTTCTCCTAGAGCCCGACCGATTTATCGGCAGGCCGATATTATCGGCCGAAATTAGGCATTTTCCAAACTTATCGGTATCGGCATTTATAATGGCTGATAAATGAATATTTCAAAAATAAAATAAATCTCGGCCGATATATCAGAATATCGGATTTTAAAACCAACAAATATTTGTATCGGTATCGGCCTTCAAAATCCTTTATCGGTTGTGCTCTAATAGATATAGATCTACACATGGGCACAGCGTAGTGCATCAGTTTTTATTTGGCCCTCCAACATGGAGTAATAGTTGTTAGGTCAAAATAAGTGCTGTATACTAGGTATAATACATGAAGGTGTTTGATTAGACATATACTTGCGCTTGTTTTCAGTTTTGTTTTAATATCTAAACAGTTGTATAGGTCTGATGCTGAGGTATTAAAGGAACATTCTAAAAAGCATAAACATTCAATAACTATTCAAAGCTTACAAAATCAAATTTCATACACCTTAGATTTTTGTCTATATTGGACTAAGGTTTAAATTTGAGAGAAAAAACATTCATCCAAATACTTTTAAATACTGGTTATTTACAAATTATTCCAACACCATAAATAAGAAATCCTCCTGATTAGAGATGTGATCCTGTATTTGCTGTATATCCTATTCATGCAAGTTTTGTGTGTCTGTGTATTAATGTTAAAAATGTAACATTAGGCAAGAAAGGGGCAGCAGTCTGATGGGTGGTCTCTTCTGTAAGTACTGGTTTAGGCTTATCAACATGATCAGATGTAAATGGGGTCACATTAAATCCTATAAAATATGCACCTGTATAAAAAGAGCATATAAAAAAAGACCATATTTAATAAATACTATAAGTCTATTTTATTCCATTTTACAAGGGAGCTCACATTGGCTGCACATGCCTCGACAGTTTACACACTTGTTGAAATTTGTTGAAATAAGAGCCCTTGAAGCACACAACAAGTTGACAGATATCAATCACTACAGTTTCATATTTCTATCTTTGTTTCTTCATTAAATAAAAGGCCACATACAGCCACAATTAATTTTCAGTGTTGATTTGTAATCAGCGTCAAGGCCCAGCAAGTCTGAATCAGTCTGGCAGTTCATATCTTAGAAGCACAAGGACTGCCCTCATCTGGAAGCGGCTGTAACACTCCCCCGCAAAACACCGGAGCCTTCATTACATTTACTGATAAATTAGTTACTGTTATCTGCAAAACGGAGCAACTAAATCATCATACTAAAGAACAGGGAAATCAAAAGGAGAACGGAAAGAACTTGTTTTAATCCTGAAGAAACTCAGTGAACCGAGTATCAGAGAGACTGGAACTCCTTATTGCGCACGGCTGTTCTGAGTGACAGCTTTCTCCATACGTCTGTACCAAACCTTAACCTTGGTGTTGACCATCATGTCGTCGAAAGCCGGAAGGCCCTCCATAACCCGCAGGACACCGAACACTGCCTGTGCAAAAAAGCATAAAACATAAATTCTAAAAGAACTCAGATGTCCTGCAACAAATACAATTACTTAGTCCCAGCTTTGCCTTCGTGCCTAGGGTAATGTAATTAAACTTAACTAAATTAATTGGTCTTCTGGGAGCATATTTAGGGTTTACACTTCACACTATAAAAATCGGCAATAACGCGTTTTTTCACTACACGCAGGTGCTCTTGGAACGTAACCCCTGTAATTAATTTTATGCTGGCAGCCGTATATTCTTTAATGATCTGAATTCCTCTTAATCAAGCACCAAATCTTATTAGGGCTGCACAATATATCGCAAATTTACCGGCATCGTGATATCAACATGCGCAATATCCATCTCGCGAAAGACTGACTGAACTGTGATAAATGTTTTTTTCCAAAGCTCTTCACCCAGTGCTACAAAGAAGAGGGCAAAAATATCACTGGGCTTTTTCTTCATCTTCTGTGCTACTGTTATAGTTTGTTCCTTTTGCTGTTCCTTTCCTCTTTTCTGTACTTACTATAATTTAAGTTATGTTTACATTTATTTAAGATTTAAAATTATTTCAAAAATATTTTAACAATGTTCAATGGTTCAAATGTTTTATGGGAGGCATTAAATGCTCTGTTTAAGTAAATTCCTTAAAAAAAACCCCTGAAGTATTGCATTCCATTTTTTTCCTGCATAGACTAGTCAGCGTCTGGAGTCTTTATTACCAGCAAATCCAAAG
>JBBPDB010000039.1:10916624-10932476 GCA_037974465.1 Brachypetersius altus
GAATATCGGATTTTAAAACCAACAAATATTTGTATCGGTATCGGCCTTCAAAATCCTTTATCGGTCGGGCTCTAGTTTCTCCTTAATATGGTGCTATCTTTAGTTTCATCCTAGTCAGTGCATCCCCTATCCTACGGGACTACGGTTCCTTACTTTCTGCACACTGGACGTTTTGGATGGGTTATAGAAAACTCATAGAACAAACTGCACCACAGTGGTTTCCACACAGATTTCCAGTTGGTTCAAAGTGGGTATCAGGTTAACTACCATGAATTACTATTAGTAAAGATTATATTTGTGTAATTTATATACAGAAACATAAAATGTCAATTAAATGATCTAAATGGACATATCACATATGCATAATTGTCATTTCAGTGGACATCAGCCCACAGGAAGAGGAGGAATTATTGGATGTGAAGGTGAAATGTCTAAACAACATGGCTGCTGCTCAACTAAAGCTGGATCACTATGAAGCTGCATTGCGCTCTTGTGTCTCTGTCCTAGCTCACCAGCCAGACAACATCAAAGCTCTGTTTCGCCAGGGCAAGGTACCTTACCCACGGGCATTTTCATTACACTGTCACATCTTTGAGATCCAGTTAGTAAATAAATGCTCCTGTTTGCTTGTTGGGTTCCAGTTAGCTTTATCAAGTGACTATAGAGTCAGAACGTTGAAACAGGAATGAATCTGCTCAAAGTTGCAAAAATTAAAAAAAAAAAAAAAATTCACCACTACTTGAATTTGTGTTTCCAGGTGCTCGCCCTTCAAGGAGAGATTGCTGATGCCATTAGGATCTTGAAAAGGGCTTTGAAGTTGGAGCCAAGTAACAAGGTAATACTGAGATTTTGAATGACACTTTTTAAATTAGATTAGAAAAAAGGTTACTTTAAATAATCAGTCGTCTGAAAAGTCCTGTTTAGTGCTGACGACTGCTGCAGGTGTAGTTTTGCTGCTTTCGTTTTTTAGTGCAGGACTAGATCTTTGCACAGTGAAGGAAGGAATGATTCCTTTAACCACCTGAAGGTGGTGCTGTAAACTTCGACATGAGCCCAGCGTGAGATCAGACAGCCATGCACTTTCATCACCTCCCAGGATCTTATTTCTCTTCGAGGCCAAAAATAGCCAGATCCCTCCATACACTTGCCATATCTAAAGCGATGTTGCCCTACTCTGCTTACACAGGCAGAAGGATGAGGTTCCCTGCTCTCTGCCATCTGTGCAGCACAGTGCAGGCCAGCTCAGTGCAGTACCGTGTGCCTGTGAACAGCATGTCACCACTAACCCACCTACGCCTGTACTCTCCACCCCTCTTGAGTCAGGCCTCTTACAGATGGTTAACTAGTAATGCCTTGATTTTATTTAATTCCTTGAAATATTTAATTGCCCCCACCACCACACACCTCAATTTGCATTAACTGCTGATGCAGTTGCCAACTGCTTGTGCATGGATAAGAATAGTGTTCCATTTTATTACATAATACGCAATTCTTTACATTCCACATTTCCTCTTGATATTTGCCTCCCACACCAATACAGGAAGTTGGCATACATGTCTACCCCTTCAGTGTTAATATTTGTTTTGTTCCTTGATCATTATTAATGACTCAGATAAAGCATCTAACAAAGAATCTTGAATTTCACACAGTTTTATTATTTGCACTATAAGGATCATATGATTTCGGTATAGGAATTGAAAATACCACGAGGCGTCTCTCAAAAACCTTACGCTGAACATGAGGGTCATGTTAATGCAGGAAGCAGCTGGAGACCAAAGCCTAACTGTACGTTCTGTACTTTTATGTCCAAGGAAGATGCTTCCTGAAAGCACTTTGTTTTATATGACCCATGCTGTGCTTGCATAGCAGCAGATAGGGTGATGTATACCATCAGCTGGGGAATAAGGGGGAGGGATCTTGGACAGGGAAGAAAATATTTTGCCTTGCATTCCCACACAAATGTTTCCCTTAGACATATGCACAGCTAAAGATGCCTGCAGTTCATTTGCATATGCTCCTCATTCAGCAGGCTGTACTGTGAAAGAAACACTGTCCAGAAAATCTAACTTATTGTAGTCAATAAAAATAACAGGCAGGTTGCGAGATGTTCAGATAGGCTTGTGTGCTGCTGGGTGCCATGGTGTGAGCAACAGTTACATCAGCATGCCAGTTCACACGCTACACACACACACACACACACACACACACACACACACACACACTTTGATTTCTCTTCCTGAACAGACTATCCATGCAGAGCTGTCGAAGCTGGTGAAGAAGCACTCAGAGCAGAAAGGTGCTGAGCAGGCTATGTATAAGAAGATGCTTGGAAACCCACCTGACATCAATACTGTACAGAAACCCAGGGCCAAGTCCTCATGGGTGAGTATGGCATCTGTCCCCATAAATACCAACTGGGGACTCACTGGTGAGCACTCTCTCTGTCTGCTGCAGCACTCGGAGAACTGAACTATCTGTTCTCCACCCACAAATGTGTTCTTTCGTAGCAGTAGTCAAAGGCAGAGGATTTACAGAATGTTGCCAAAAATCCCATTCATTATAAAAAGACATTCTAGAGTCAATACATAGCTCTTGACTTGCCTGTTTAAAGTTTAAATTAGCTTCAACACAAGTTCACCTTGGTATTTTAATGTTAGTTGAAAATAATAATGCACTAAAATTAAATTCATAATACACTAGTGAGTGACAGTTTCTTGTTAGTTTGAGTAAGATTTTACCAACCTTCTTAGTTTGTTTAATGCCTTTATAGAGCACAGAATGGTCAGATACCTTGTTGTAACAGAAAATAGAATTGTGCAGAAATACCTAAAAATATGCATATCGACATAGTATCTTGTGAAATAGAGATATGGTTTTGCAAAATGTAACTTTTCCCCGCCCTCTTCTTTTCTGTACAGGGTCTCAGTTGGAAATGGCTGTTTGGTGCTACAGCCGTTGCTATTGGAGGTGTAGCCTTGTCTGTCGTCATTGCTGCTAGAAATTAAAAGGAGTCTTTGAGTTAAGGACATGGGTGTGAAGTAGGCTTTTGGGTGTACCAACATACCAGAATCAAGTTGGAGTACCATATTTTGCTCCAATTTTCAGCTGGCATCAACCTTTTTCTTTCACTGCATGAAAGGTGAACTGGGAAAAAATATAGATATGAGATTTGTGAGATAAATCTTATTTGTGTAAAATATAAATATGTAATTGCTTAGAATTGTATCTATGTACAGTTTAATGTATCCATTAGAACACTGGACACCATTGTTTGTTGCTGCCAAATGCCCAGTGCTCATTTTTCTGAAATGTAACACCTGAACTTGCAAAATCGGTACAGGTTCTATGATATGATCTACAGTAGGTTCTCTGAATCGTAATGTGAAGGACCTCCTGTGTGTGTGTGTGTGTGTGTGTGTGCGTGTGTGTGTGTATGTGTGTGAGAGAGAGAGAGAGTGTAAGTTGGGTTTCTAGTGCTTTATCATATGTTTACTTTGTTTCCACATCAGCAAAACTCTTTCTAATGTTGCTCATGGCGTGTGCGCTGCTAGCATTTAGTGTGTTATGTCTTCATTCTAAGCAGTGACAGGGCAGGTCTGTCTCACTCAAACAAATCCATTTAACTATGCCTAGCTAGCGCCGTACCCCTCTTTGAATTTGGGAGAGTATACCTCATCTCTTCATTTATCTATGACCAAACACTGTAAGGGGTTTCCAACAAGACCAAATTAAATTTGTTTTTAGAAGGTTTTTTTTTTTTTTTTTTAATCCTTTCACTACACAATCAAAATTTAAGATGCAGCTTATTTCTTTTAGCTCTTTGGAGTTCACTTGGAAGTTGATTTATTTTGTAGAAAATTTAGAATTGCTCAGAGATGTACTGAGAATGAACATAGTCGTAGAGATTCTGACCACATTCCTTGCTCTAGTTCTTTTGTAATTTTTATTGTTGAAATAAAACTTTGCACATTCCCTTCGGGTAGGCTGAAACACCTGTAGTAGCTCCTGCTCTGTGCCTGAGGGTGAGAAAATGGACAGTGGTCTGTTATTAAACGCTTAAAAATGTGCAGGGTTGAAAACAGTGCCTTTGCCTTTCTTTATATATCCTATATGGACAGTATTGGGACGCCTGATCATTACACCAACATGGACTTTGCATTCAAATACATAGACAGAAAAATTAAATAGACTTTAATATAGAGTTGGTGCCCATTCATTCTGTAGAGCATTAATGAGGTCAGGCACTGATGTTGGAGCAGAAGGCCTGGCTTGCAATCTCTGTTCCTGTTCATCCCAGAGGTGTTGGATGGGTTTCACGTCAGGTTTCTGTGTGGGCCAGTCAAGATCTTCCATACTGAACTCCAACTATGTCTTTATGGACCTAGCTTTGTGCATTGGGGCACAGTGATGCTGGAATGTAAAAGCTTCTTCCCAAAACTGTCCACAAAGATGAAAGCATGGTGTTGTCCAAAATGCCTGCTGAAGCATTAAGACTGCCCTTCACTGGAAGAAAACGACCTAGCCAAAAACCCTGAAAAAGTGGTGTGTCCCAATACTTTTGTTCATGTAGTGTATATTTTTTCCATCCTGGTTGCTGAAGATGGGGGCATTCCCTGTTCATAGGTTGGAGGATATTGACGCTGGTCTGACGCACCCAGGACTGGTCTTCTTGTGTTTTTTCCCCCTTTTTTTGCCCTAGCCGATTCTCAAATGCCCCAACCCATCTTTGGTCCCGGTATTAAAACGTAATATTTATCCATTTCACTGGATTTATAATGTCCGTCTGCGGTTGAAAGGAGGTATTCATTTTTACATGAACATGTAAATGCCCTCAAGGTTTATTTGTTTACACGTGTTAATATAAAAGACGAGCTGTGTGGGGGAAGCTCCGCCCATAGCGTTACACATTGCACGTACTCCTTATGAATATTCATAATATAAAATATTTAATTTTTAAATTATTTATTCAATCTTCATTCCGCTCATGAATTAACAACGTAATTTTGTAATAATGTAATTTTTACGTGTTTTTTGCACGCTTCATGTTTTGTCTTGTTAAAGCTCAATATGTATCAATTTCACTCAGGAATTAATATTAATTCTCATCTACGGTTGAAAAGAGTTATTCGTTTTTACGTGAAAATATCACGCTTCTTATTTGTTTACACTTGTTTATATTAAATACGAGCTGGGGGCGACAAAGCTCCTCCCCCCCACGTCACGCACGCCTCATGAATATTCACATAAGAAAAAAAGTCAACGGAGGTTTTTCGATATTTTTTTTTTTTTTTTTTTTTTAAGTTTTTTTTTGACGACGGGGCGCGTGCGAGCGTTCGGAATGGTAGCAAAGATGGCGGCGCTGAAGGAGGAGCAGTGTTACGGGCTGTCCTGCGGGAGAGTCAGCAACGGCAGCAACGTCTCCGTCTTTCACGTCAAGCTCACTGACAGCGCGCTGAGGGCCTTCGAGGACTACCGAGGCAGCAAGGTAAGGGAGCGGACCGGCCTCTGGGACCGCGGGGAGGCTTTAAACCCGGCTCTTCGGAGTAAACACTGCTGCTGCGGTCTCTCTTCCACCGCTAGCGACTCACAGGCTAACCACGACTAATCCTCCAGGAGAACACATCACAGCCCTCTCTCAGACCAGACACCGAACTGGAGTCGTGCTCGGTTTTTTATTTATTTATTTTAGCCCCTCTTTAAAACCTATCGACCCCTGAAAGTACAGTTTCTTTGGACAACCCACCGTTAGCTTCGTAGCTGAACACAAAATGCACTTGGACGCTAGTTAGCCAGCAACAAACTAACTTAGGCACAATGCAGTCACCCAGCAGGTTCTAACTACTCATTATTTTAATTTAGTTTACTCCAAAGTCAAAAGATAATCTAACAGCTACTACTTATCAACAGGCATACTTTAGTTCACTATTTCTTGTTGACAACCAGCAGGTTCTAACTACTCATGTATTTCCCAATTTTTTTTATCTAGTCTTCCCCTAAAGACTCTCAAGCTACTCCTTATCAATAGGGTTTACTTTAATACAGTACTTTCCCCAGGTTAAGCCTATAAGGCTGACCATAAGGTGAAGTGACCAGAGAGCTCAGAGGAATTGTGATTTGGCTGGAATCATCATTTTTAGAGTGTCTGGTCAGATGGTGAGTGAAGTGTCTCATGCAGCCCCAGCATGGTTAGAATTTTGTACTGTTTGAGAATTAAGAGGTTTGGGTTCCCTGTTCTGTCGTGGTTTTCCTTTTCAGTTGATTTAAAAGGTCTCTGTGCTAAAGCAAATTCAGAGCACAGGTTCCCTTCCCCCGTTCATTGTGGGAGAGGATAAAAGTATCTGCACTGTTGGCTGTGCTCGAACAGCACAGCAGTGAACAGGCTGCTCTGGGTTTTTTGGACCTTTTCTGAATACCTTTTGGTATCTCTTAATTAGTGGAATTCTGAAATGACACAGACTTGCCGTTTGCATGTGATTCAAGAGCAATACAGTTTTAATCAGAATACAGGAAAGCCAGATCTAAGCTTATATGGGCCTTTGGAGATTGATCCGTTCTTATTCAATTTGATTTTTATGATATAATGACTATTTTTTGCCGTATTATATGGGCACAGTTGCAACATTTGTTGCACTGGGCCTGCATGGTGTTTGGTCTCAAAGGTCCACATATGTTTGAGGAGGAGGTTTAAATTAGCTTGCAAAACTGGCTATGTAGGCCAGGTACAAGATGGGTCTGTACTTTAGGTTAATTGGTATTTTATTTTAAAGAGTGACATTTTACTTGGTAGCCTATGTGACACTGAAGCATCGATTGAGCACATGACACCGTGGGGTGGGGTTGGGGTGGTGGAGGGGCTGACTTGACTTTGCAAGTGCGTGTATGTGTATTTTTAGTCTGCGACAGGAGCGCATGGAAATGTTCACCAAGTTTGACACAAGCTCTGTTTTAGTTTTGCTAACGTAAGCAGGTCAGTCACTGATTGTATTGTGTTAAATAGCTGTGACTCCTGTTAACCACTTCGTCGTCAGGTGAACAAGTTTACGCTCTCATCAGAAGAACTGACTTAACAGTAAACATGTTCTTTTTTTATTTAACTCTCAATTATTTGCTAAGGGATTTGGTAGACAATTAGAAGACCATAGCTGTGATTAAATTAGTTTCAAGCCTGGTGAAAGGTGGGTAAGATACATCTAGAATCTAATCATCCCTCTGCCAAAGTCTCAAAACACTATCTTAAGATGATGTACAACCTAATTATTTTTTGTTTGATTGTCCCGAAAAGCTTGGAAATCAGCAAGGATCACAAAGCAAAGCAAATCAAATGCTTATAACACAGACACTGAGATGGCAGCATATCAGTATGAATGTGTGAAGTGAGTGGAGTGGGCACTAAGCAGTGGCCAAGCTCAGTTCTTTACAGATATGAAAACACTTTGCCTGGCATGGCAGTGAGGCTGATTTCTTGCCAATATAAGTGCTGCACATGGCCTCAAAAATTTGAATGAAGTGTGAGGCTGTAGCTTGTAGCTTTTCCTAACAAGTAATTTTTACAGGGCAGTCTAAATATGGATAAGAATTGACTTGCTGTGATGATGTAATCTGATTCGAAGGGGAGTTTACCAAAACTCCAGGCTGCTTTTCACAGAAGTGGGAGTGTTCACCATAGTGTCTCAGTGTAGCACAGCTAGTGAGCACACATTTAATTTTCTCAGTTTCCTCACCTCTAACTCATGTTTAGTAGGTCTCTTCTAGAAGAAGGTGATCAGACTAGACTCAACAGGCTTGTCACTGCAGTTTCTCAGCACTGGTACCCAGAACCTCAAGAAGTCTTCATATGATATGTGTTAACCCACAAGATATTCCAACAATCAGTGATGACATCTGATATAATGCTAGCTATATATATATAACTAACCTTTAGCTATTCCATGGGTTACTGACTGATGTAATTGTCTTTTGTGGGGTATAGCCTAAGTGTGGAAAACTTTTCACCTTTTGCTGAACAGTATACCCAGGTTAATGATTAATTTTAAATGCATTTTTGTTTAGTTGGTACTGTTGCGATAAGACTGTCTAATCTTGGACTGGTTTTTTTCCCCATTAAACTTGCTGTTCATTACTGGTGCTTTCTTGGTGAAAATGTCAACGATGATCAGAAAACGAATAGAGACAGACTTAATGGTAATGAGACTGCTTCAGGAACTGTATCATGGATAGGAATGGGTACCGAGACCCGGTACTTAATCGGTCCCGGTGCCTAATTATAAAAGATCGGGGGACCGATAAGCTCTGACGTTAACGGTTCTGCTGTCGGTACTTGAGAAATAAAAAAACAAATAATGTCCTATTTATTATTGTTAAATAAACATTACCTAGCATATTTTACCTGACCAGCCTTTTGTGACCGTTTGTAATATTCGTTATTCGCCTGCACTGCCGTTATTTGCAATTTCACACACGAAATGTTGTCTGTTCCGCAGTACACAGAGCTCGCGTGCACACTTAGCTCGCGCTTATGGAGGGATGATGGTGGAGAGCCAAATGATCCAAATTATGGTTACTGACTTTCAGCCCTGCCCAGTAATACGTTTACAAAGGTGTATACACACCGCTACACAAACGTGGGATGGATAGTCCTTCTGTCCACTAAACAGAAAGGAGAATACAGACCATACTTTTCTCTGGAGTTTCACACATTCCCAACTCTCGAAAACAGATTCAAAGTAGAAACTGGGCCCAGACTCTCTGGCTCAGCCAGGCTTTAACCACCCATCCAATCACACGACACGGACACTAAGGAACGTTCACTAGACACAGGTGGACACAATCATTAGATGCCTCGCCCGTGTGATAATGCCGTTAGCCCAGCTTTGGAGAAGCGATCCGTCGGCGCGGGGCTCTCCCGTTTGTAGTACAAATGGGCTTCGTTTTCGTCTTTTTGGTTTTGTTCTTTTTCGTTGCCCCTTTTATATAACCAATGGGAATCTGTTTTGTCTTTTCCTTTTGTCTGTTTTTATGAACTTTCTGTAACTCAGCTTCGTAGTTTTGCACGGGGTTTGTAGTGGTAACAAGCATCTCACTATTTGCTGTGAATTTGCTGTATTTGTAGGTGTGAGTAGGCATCAGGATTCCTTAACAGCTGATTTGCTCTGGACGTTTAGCTATTCTTTTAACAACAATATTTCTGGTGGCAGCCATCACTTCCCTCCCTTGGTCATATTACTGCTGCATGACGGAACAGTGTGTCTTTTGGTTTTAGTGTGATGATAAACTACAACGGTCATCCTTACAAGCTTATAAACCCAGTATATTTTGGTGTGAAAGTCGCCAGGTGGCATTGTTGAGCACTTTGCAGCACTCTGAAGAAATTCTGGTGGTATACCAAGGAATCTACAACAGAGAAGATAAATATTAGATAATACTACATATCACTATAAACGTTTACTCAATGTAAAGCAAGCTAGATATTTGTAAGGTACAAAGGCTAAACAATAAAAAGAATCTAATGCGTTACTTTGCATGCATTTTATAAATGTATTGAACTGAATGCAGATAGAAAAACCATGCATTATACTCAGGCGAACATGACTTAAATAGCCAAATCTGTGACATACCCAAAAAGTTTTGTTGTAATAAATATAAATATATTCATTGATATAGGGTGTGTATACACACACACGTATACAATTTGACCTTGCATTCACTAACTCCTACATCACAGCATTTTTTAAAATTTACATCACACGCTAGATCATTTGATCACACCGGGCCCTGCAAAAAGCAAAACATGATTTTTTTTCCCTCATAACTTTTTTGTTTGAATTCAGACGGTTCTATGGTGGGTGATCCCAAAACAAGCACAAAAGCATTCATCCAGCTCAAGTGAAACTGGCGGCAAAGCCGTCAAACAGGAAATTATACAATAATCCTACAATAGTTTTGATGGGTTACATACATTCTGGATAACTGTTAATTGGATTTAAATCTCTGATTCATCTGGCGATACCATAAACGATCCCAAGACTGCTACATTGCAAATTGTCACGTTGTCATTAATATGGCCATGTATGAAAATGATTTACGAGTTTTTACAGGCCAGATATTTTTCCAGTCTTTCACAAAATTGGTACAAATGACCTTTAGACTAAGTCAAACTGAAGTTTTTTTGAACAGAGACTAAAGTGTTTGTCCAGCACAGCCAATCAAAACGAACAGTGAAGATGTCAGACATCTATAAAGAGCATGTGTAAGTTCCACCCATGGTAAAGGTAACAAAGCAGTTAACAATAAAAAACAGACAATTCTAAATATCCTGATGCATATTGTGTTCTTCAAAATATCATGAAATGTCATGTTTGGCCAGATCATCTACCACTGTGAGAATCTGAAAGGGGGAGTTCCAGCCACTGCAATCCTGTACATGAGGCAAGTGTTTTTCCACAAAAACCTAAATAAAAGACAGAAGTAAGAGTCCCTCATCAATGTAAAGCAAGCTCATCAGCAGGAGTCATACTTTAGGTAGGCAGACCAGTTCACTGTGAAGATCTCTGTCAAGACTATACTTCCACAGATTGGAAGTCAGTGGTTCAAATACTGATGAGGATCTCCTTATAATGGCTGATTATAGTTGTCAAGGTATAGTGAAAGTGACAATCTGGTCATACGTGAACACACCACAGCACACAGTGTGAACAGCACGAAATACTTCCTCTGCTTTTAACCCATTCACCAAATGAATGTTACAAACACAGTGCCCGGGGACGGTACCTTGCTCAGGGTACCTCAGAGGTGCCTAGCGGTCTTGGGAATCGAACCTAGACTTTCTGACGACAGGGCGAATGCCCTAACCACTAGGCTACCAACTGCCCCTACAGCACCCGAGGAGCAGCATGTGAGGACGGTACCTTAGAAGTGCTTAGCAGTAATGGGAATCAAACCCACAACTTCCTGAGTGCAGAGCGAACGCCCTAACCGCTAGGCTACCAGCTGCCCCGAGGTATAGTTGTGAGTTTGAAATGGGAAGCAATATTTGCTTAAAATCTATCAACTACACCCCTTCTTTTGAATGGAAAATGCCTGCTGGTCTTTCCTACTCTGCTCCACTCTTCCACCACCGTATCTTAACCAAGGAATATTCAAGCAGAGATTGCAACAGGTTTGTCTTGAAGAAAAGCAAGAAGAGCCCAAGTTCAGAAATAAACTCATCTTACCAATGAGAATAGTGCACACGGTAAGTGTTACCCCTTCCTCAGGTTGTTCTTAATAAGAATAAGAACACTGATGCAGACTGCCAACATCTGATTTCAGTTCTCTTACACACGTTGAATGAAGACAATGAAAACCACACATGGAACATGTTCAGATTGTAACTTCTGGAATGGATCAACTTTCCCCCTGCTCTCGTTCAATTGTTTTTTTTAAATCTTTTTTTCCCTTTGATTATTCCCATTCCTTTGTCTTTATTGATAAGCAAACATGCGAGAGGCAAATGTTAGAAATCTATTTTACAAAGCAAACTTGAAAACACATCCATAGAACCTCAAAAATATAAATGGACACAAAGTCAAAATCCATTTTGCACTAAATGTTGTACACTATTGTTTTTCAAACAGAAATGGAGATACTTTCCATATCGAAAATCTACCGAGTTTTTCAAGCCTTTTTCAAAACAAAAGTGGCACAAGCACTACCCAGATGTTCAACATCATTGTACCTTAATCTGAGCTAAACAAAATGTCTTTAAGCAGGCTATAACACTTTAAAATGACAAGTGGCTGAAGGGAAAAACAAAAATACATTGTTTTTGAGTACAAGGCTGGGTGTGTAGTCTATCTGCTGAAAGTAAATATAACAGTACTTACAGCAAAAGTATTACAGAAGAGAAAGTTTTGCCTTAAATTTTGTATGTAGGGACAATAAAACATACATCAAGCTACTCATGTTCTTAAAAGATTCTTTATATTACTTTTTAAAAATGAAGCATTGAAATGAAATCATTAAATGTGTAAAAACCTTTGAAAGAGCACAGAAAACAAACCAAATAATTAGGAAGCTGTTAAACCGAATGACAAACAAGCCTTTTGTAATCAGACACAACAGCCATGATGTGCCAATACCAAACTGCTTTAAAAATAAGAACATTTTTAAGCACTACTTTTAGTGGAAGAGTTTACAACAATCCAACATTCATTCTAATAACTAAAAATAATAACTGAACAGTCTTTACTATTGTAACCATTTACAAAATATACAAAGAAAAAGGCAAGGGAAAAAAAATTTAATCTCAAAAGTCAGACATCCACTGATAAGAGTAAGGCAAAAAAAAATTAGGTGTAAATAAAATATACACATTCAAAAAACACACTCAAGACATTGTGATCATCATCACATTACCTTTCATCAACTCATCCAAAGCTCTTTTTGGTTTCATATGACTGAGCACAGACGGAGAGCTTAACGCAGACAAAACTGTGTCTGTATGTACATAACGATGGCACCACAGATCTTAACAGAAGGACACTCAAACAGCTCTGCGACTCTGACTATTCAAGAAAAACCTCAAGAAAAGTTTAAGAGCTTTCTTTTTAGAAAGGACATGCCTTGTATAAATGTCAAATATACTGCATCTATAAATTACTTACCCATACCGGCTTCTAAAGTGTAGGCTTGATTTTATATCCAGTGGTATTCAGTAGTCACAAATGTGAGTTACTGATTTCTGGTGCATCACAGTTAAACAATATGCATGTTAAATTTTAGGTCGATCTCAACAAAAGTGAGAGTACAATGCAGAGGTTCCACAGCAGTAAAACAAAGCAAGTTACTTCAGATACCTCATTCATCGTGACTGACTTCACAGAAACTGTCCTTTACTTCTAAAAATATTGGAAACTAGTGTAAAAAAAACAAAAGCAATTTTTTGTATGTCTATCAAACGGACTTAAATTAGCTTCTTAAAAAAAGACTCTTTTTTAGAAGAAATCAAAAGAGAATTATGCTGGACTTTTTTTTTTTCATCGCCGCCAAGAGCGACTCTCGTATTCATCATCATCATCATCGTCGTCGTCCTCTTCCTCCTCCGGCAGCAAGAAAGGGCTTACAGGCTCCTGTGGACACAATCAATACTCAGCTGATCAAACACTTCAGAAAAATCGACCACAACCAGCAATTCTTGTTCGTTTTTTGTTAGCATGTGTTGGAAGCCAGTTGCAATGAACAAGTCTGGTTTGCATCACGTGCTGTGCTTCAATATCTAGATGTTGTAAGATTTGTGAATAGAATTCAGAGCAATACGGTAGATTAGTTGAAAACCTGAGCAAACTTTGAATGGATATACAGTAAACTCCCAGCTTTACGCGGATCGGGACTCGCGGATCCAGTCACACGCGGGTTTTTGTTGAGAGCGAAACTGATAATTTTACGCGGAAATATTCAAAACAACGCGGAACCTGCAAATATTCTCCGCTCTTTTTTCGTGCCAATGTGTTTTTTTTTTAACTCGTTTTAGTTCTTCTGGCTCCCCATGCATGGCCGTAGGGCTCTCTCTTACTCCCTCTGTCTCTCTCTCGCGAGCGTGTGCCTCTCTCTCTCTGTATCTTACTCTTGCGCGCCTTCTCTCTCTCGTTCGTGACTTTTCCAGAGCGCACGTCTCTCTCTCTCTCCCTCCCTCCGTATCTCTCTCTCTTGCTCTCTCGTTCTGGAGCGCATGGATCGTCTCTCTCTCACTCTGTCTTACACAACAACGCGGTTTTTCATTATACGCGGGTGCTCGTGTAACGTAACCCCCACGAATAACGGGGGCTTACTGTACTTTGTACATTTACACTTTTCACTAAGTTCCATCATGACCGGATGAGATCCAGTTTTACTTTTTCACTCATTTACTATGTGAATCAACTTTTACCCACTATCCAGTGTTCCCCTGTTTATCCTCTCACCTGGCAAATGTGGGAAAAAAAAAAAGAACTTGAGTGAACCTTACCGTACTGACATCTTCCTTTGACTCTTCTTCCTCTGGTTCAGTAGAAATGGATGGGGTTTTGGGTTTGTACCATGATATCTGTAGAATTCGACCCTTGAACTTTGCCCCTTGATTTGCAGCCTGTATACAAAATGTACAAAATTTGATGTCTTGAGTAGGCCACATAAACTAACAGAAATAAATTATGTGCACTGTTTAGCTGTGAAATGAGAAGTGTAAGTGGAAAGGATATTACATTCTCAGCTTCACTTCGTGTCTTGAACGTCATTACAACACTATTGGCATCTTGGTCACGGAGCTCTTCAATCTCCCCAAATTTCTGTGAAAGGAGAGAGCATGTAGCAATTTATGACCTTTTCTTTGGTGTGGCCTTCCCTTCTTCTGAGTGTTCTGCCTCTTACCACAAAGTGTGGCATCAACTCTTCTTTCTCCTCCTGGGTGACACCCAGAATGGCCAGAGCCCGAGGACGGTGGTCCACCACCATGTGACTGCCCACTCCTCGACCCCTCGCACTGCGCCCTCGGCCTCTTCCCCGGCCCCGGGCAATAGTGGGTTTGGCTCGGCCAATGGGTAAGAGCCCTAGCCGCTTGGCCTGCGCGACAGAAAGGTGATGATTCAATACTTTCACTACCAATGTTTTTCCTAAATTTCAGTCCTTGGAATGTCAGTCTGCATACTAGTACGGTATCCTTATTCAGCACTCTAGCTTTAACTTGTCTTCTGGTTCAGGTGTATTAAGATCTACTCAAATATGTGATTTTTTATGATATTAAGTTCAAAGTTATTGTGACAAAACTACTCATCATTGCTGTGTCATTGAGTTCAAAACAACAACATGGGGATTATAAAAATGCAGATTTAAAAATTACATGTGAAGGACCATACGCTTGGAATGTTTCTTGGTTTATCTCGGTTCGTCTCTTAAAGAGCAAGGTTATTTAAGCACAATCCATTAAAAACATCTGCAAAACAGACTGACCTTATTTTCATTCAGGAACAGCTCAGTAAGATGACTGGATTTATGATTTTATTCTGAGACAGCCATCTTGTACTACTGAGCTTTTCTTTTACTTTACTGGGATAAATTTGTCTGGGTTTTAGAGAATAGCTTGTAAGCAATCGGTAAAAAGATTACTTTTCACAAGAACAGTGATATAACTAATAGAAAAAGGCATTCAAAAAGGTAATCATTTGCCTTTTTTTAAGTTGATACTTTTCTATAGAGTCAAACTTGGTCAGATTACAATAATTCTTAAGATCAAAAACTAGTGTTTCATTCTCCATGAGCAAAATTTACAATCTTGGTCATAAATTACAGGCGGTATAAAAAGATTGAACTGCGCACAATGTGGGCCAGAAGGCAAGCCAAGCGCCAGCATTCAGGGCTTTAAAGCAAAGAAGTGACTGACTCCATTTCCCATCTCCTCCACTAATTGTTTTTTCCCGTCTCTCTACAATGGCAAAGGAGATCATGAAATGCCATGAAATGCATCAGTGAGAGGAGTCGATATAGCAGCTGGATTTGTGAGGTGTTGTCCTCTGTGTCTGGTAAGTGCATGCAGTTTAATGTGCAGGAGATGGGTAATGGTGTGCATTTTTCACGCCGACTAATTTCAGTGTAGTACTGGATTTTCACTTGTTTTGGAAGATGGATGTTTGAGTCCAGTTGCAGGGTTGTCTCAAGTGAGATGGGCCATGCAATAGACAAGGTCAGCTTTTAGAAGTAAAAGTTAAGAGGCTGTTACGTGCCAAGGCACGTAGGTATATTTTTCTCTGTGCCTGTGTGTGTTTTAGTGTTCTAATTGCAGGTATAGCTGATTCATTGGCTGAGGACCTGTCAATCAGATGACCTCAGACTTCTCGTGGTTCC
>JBBPDB010000039.1:10932576-10954903 GCA_037974465.1 Brachypetersius altus
TTTGTCAACATATTTGTGTATGACAGCTCTGTCCCAGTACATTTGTTCATACAACGTTGTTTAATATCCATTTTTTTTAAGATAGTATTTGTTTTACTATCATTGGTTTTGTTTGTGTAACAGATCTGCTCAAACATTGGTGTTTGCTAAGCTATAATTATTTTACATTTAAAAAATAAAGTGCTATTTCTGTTCTCAATATGTTTTGGTTTTTTAATTAAAAAACACAACAAAAAGTACCGATAAGAGTACCCTTAAAGCACCAAACCGATAAGTGGTATCGATAGAAGTAGTAATACCCATCCCTAATCATGGAAGAACAAGATCTGAAATAAAAATTTTATTCAGTATGAAAACACAACAGATGTTTCAAATATGCTGTTCACGGTACATATTGTCCATTGGATAAAACTGCATTCTAGTTCCTAATTGTGTAGGTAGTTATTCTGTAGTGTTCTTTGTCAGCCAGTCACAAAATTAAACAAAACAAGATGATAACTCGCACCATCTGACACTTTCCCTCACTTGAGTGTCAGTGTGTGATCACATTATCAATCACAGTATTTTTTCCTGCATGCATTATCAGCCAAAAACTGCAATCTGGAAGTTAAACAGTCTAAGATGCTCGGAGAGAACTGATGTTTCACTATGTGTTAGAACATTGCTGTGAGAATTTGTTTGCACAAAAGTGCAGTTAGGTCATGTCTGGTATTGATATTGCATAATAAAGTTATGGATCACAAATGCCACTAAATTTAACACAGTTCTACTGCTTCACAGTCCAGATCTGGGGCACTTGGCTTTGGCATGATGGCCCTAGACTCTTATGTGGCTGCTCTATAGCATACCATTCCTTTGCCATTGCTCTTCAATGCATGTTATAGAAGATATCAGCAGTGGGGTCACCTTATTGTCGCTGAATTCTTTAGTCTGAATACTTGGGACATTAAATACACAAAGGACATTAAAAACATATCTGCACTTTTTTAACTCTTTATTAAAATTTTTAAAAACAAATTACATCTGGCTTTCCAGACAAAACTAGTTACATGACATTCTCAGACATGCCCCATTTCTACTCTTCCAGCCTTCTCCGTTTCCAACGGAACGTCCCTTATGTTTCTAAAACACATTTAAATACTTCAGTTTGGTCATTAACCTCCAAAGTTTGGTTTTAGGTTGGGAATATAAGGGATATTCAGAACAATACGAAATCTGACTGAAAACTTCAGCTCTTTCACAAGTGCTTGTTTTTAAGTAGGAAGCTGAAGCTGATCGCAGACATGCTCTAGTCTCACTTTCAGTGCCGCTCCTGGGTGTAGTGTTACCCAGATTATTTGTGAATTCTGTGCAGGTAGTGGGGGGTTTTACCATAAAACTCTAATCTGTAAACTTTCTTTCATTGTAAAAGAAGGGCTTTAAAACACATGTGCCTTGTCTAAAATCTCAGATATACATGAATGCATGAAGCATCCAGGGTAAAATAGATGTTTGTGTAAAATAAACGAATATGGAAAACTGTATATATAACATTGTAGCTGCTGACATAGCTAGTTCTTCAGTCATAGTTATTTAGATGCCAATTATTCTCACAGAGAAACCAAAGTTATTTAAGGAGAAAGTGAAGTCAAGTAAATAAAGTAATTCAAGGGACAGGGATTTTGCTAATGAAATGTGTTTGAGTTTGTCACATGCATTTGGAGTTGAAGAGCTACAGTTTATTCTAGATGTGTGATACAGCGCCTATTTTAGAAGATGAATCTTAAGTAGTGATGCACCGATAAGGGAATTGTGGGGTGATGCCAGTATCCCACATTTTTCATGCACATTTCTGCTGACACAAGTTTTTATACAATACTGATATTGGAGCCACATCTACAGTGGTTGGCTTTATAGGAAATGTTAGACTTTATGTCCCTAAGGTTTCAAATGGACTACAATAAATAAATGGGACACATTGGAGCAGAGCAGCCCAGCTTCATCTAAATGTTCTGCTCCTCTGGACTAAAATATAATACGGCTAAAAATGCTACTGAATGTAGTTCTACAATATATTGCATTGTGTCGTGGATGCTGTTATTTTTCTTTTCTTTTTATTATAGCTCTTTCATTCAGCCCATTGCAGTTGTTCTTGGAAACACATAGGTACATGCGACAGTATGTGCAGAATCGCTGAGCAACTCCGTTTACAGTCCTCAGCCCACACTTAAATGTCAAACTCCTCTTCATTCAGTGAGCATAGGGAAGTGATCAGAACGAGTTATTGTGAAAGGGAGACTCCGTCATATACTGTCTTTCCTCGTGTTTCTCTTGTCAGTCAAGAACAAGAGACGAGGCTGTACAAACAGTATGTTCTCCTAATAAACCACGTGTGTAAATTAGCATAGCTGTTAAATCCGGTCATGTCTGCATTATATTGGAACTCATGGTGGAAAGCCTGTTGAAACATTGTGATATCCCTGTATGGTATAACCGTGACCCATGTTCATTCTCTTGAATAACCTGAAACTGGTTTCTTAGAAGTATTTAAAGGCCAACTTGTTCATCGCAGCTATTGGTAAGATTAAGGCTAACTTTACATTAAATCTAACTCATGTTTGTCTATCATGATATGATTTTAGAATGTGTATAATACACAAACTAAGATTTTGTGTGATTTGTTGATTCTTTAGGCATTGAATAACACTCGCACTGGGTTATAATGTCTGTATTCAGGTTATGATTTGATGTTAAATTCTTTAGGCATTGAATAAAATATTTTCATCCCAGTTCCACCTGTTGCCTTAGTCTGGCTGCCCTCCACATTCCCACTTATGTTCCAGTCTTTGTCTCTTAGCTCTGCCTAGATCCTCTGTTGTATGAGCTGCTGCAGTGCCGACAGTGAGTGGCCATCAGGAGCCATGCACTGTCCTAAGGTTAGCCCTGTGGAACATTCTGGGCTCCAGGCCCAGAGAATAGTGGCATGTCAGCAGCCCATTCAAACGAACAGGCTGAGTGTTGCACTCTGTTGGGGGCTTGATTGGGTGAGACAGGCTAAGTTTGATGCTCTCCTTTTTTATGGTGCTGGGTAATCTGTGCTGTCTCTATTAGCTTGGTGAAAACATTGTGAACAAACGAAAATATCTGTCTGTTTTGAAGACTAATTAGTGTCATAGCTTGGTGAGAAATATTTCTCAATATATAATTAAGGGTTTCATGCAGAGTTTGGATCATGTTCCCTGAAGATGACCCATTTCTCAGATTTCAGAGCGCAAAGCCTAGATGTATGCTAAATATGGTAAGATTTTTTTCAGTAGAATATCCTGTCTAAAAGGAAACCCATCTTTCTTTTACGCTGGCCCTTTTCGTTTCATTTATGGCTACTGTCTTCAAAACGTAGCCTGCTAGCAGATCATGGTTTATTCATTCCCTTATGTAAGCAAATACTCGGCAATGTAATCTAATTATGTTTGACAAGATTTACAAATGAATTAAAATGAGTGAACATTGCATGCCATTCACATGAGCCGGCAGTGTATGCCCCAAGTTTGCTTAAAGGCTGGATTTGTGAAATTGGGAATAGGAATGTCAGAGGCTTGATTTAAAACGCCACTGCAGCGGAATCTTCCTAAACAGTTCAGAAACATAGATTGTGTTTCAAATGCAAGCCAGTCATTTCCTTTTTAAAAATAAACTAAGAATTTCTGAGGTGGGATTTTTACTGACTGGTTTGAAGAAACTGTGGTAGGAGCTCAAAATGCATAAATGACCGTGTTCCTCATTTATTACTGACATTACATGACAATACACTGCAGTACATTTTGATTCCAAAAATTAAAATTATTTTAACAGTAGAACAATTTTTTTTTATGTAAGAGGCCTATGTCCGTGCCTCACTACCATACAGTCATGCTAACATGCTAATTAGAATGGCCAGTGTTATTCTCTGATAAGCCAGTGGAAAATAGTGTAACCATTTCTGTGCAGTTGTAGAGCTCTTCACTGTTCCTGCTCTAATCAAGCACTGCGCTGAATCATCAAACTCATTCAGAGGGCAGCAGGACAAATAATAAAGAGAATTCATCCAGCGTTTCCAGTGTAGCTGTGCTTGATCTCAAATCATCTGCTGACCCCAATATCACCACCGCGTTCCCTAAAGCAACGTTATGTCTCGATGCCTTGAAAATGATCTAGTTCAAAGCTTTGGTAAATGATATTTGCTTCAGAGCTCTTGAACTTGGGAAAGCAAAGACAGCAGTTGAACTTGAATGAAACAGGCTGGTTCCCTTTATGTATTCTTTCTAGAATGTTGCACATGTTGTGCTTGACCAGATGCAACATACTAATTATTGATTATTTATAATACCTTATTAATCCACGAAAATTGGTGGGGCAGAATCATTAGGGTGCCATAAGTGATGCCATAAATCATAAGGGTGCCACTAGAAGAGTGTTCTTGTCATACATTTACATAATGTCTTTATCCTTTTCTGTCTGTTAGCACAGCAAACCAGCATATATCACTATAAAGATTGCACAATTAATCCTGATTAATTAGATTTAGTGCTAATCAGATATTAGAAAAGAACAAATATCGCATGTATCATAAATTTCATGAAATATTGATATATTTTGCAATATTGCCCACCCTCAGTTTGGACCAAAACAGCATAACAAGGCTTAACAAAGACAGATTCTGGTGTGATAAAGCTGTTATAGTTTATAATTAGAATAGCAAGAATAGTACTAAAAAAAAAAAGAGGCAGGCAGTGTAACTAACAAATATCGTGGAATGTGTGGATTAATAACAAAACCATGCCCAGCTTGACATCTAGTACATGCACAGCCTGCCTGGTACATTACCTTTAAACTGGATCTCAGTAAAGTCTTAACAGTGTCCTCAGTTTGGACTTTATCCTGCTGTCTTTACGTTCAGCGTGATTCCAATAATGGGAGGCCATTTGTCTTTGAACCTTTCACCTGTTTACAGTGGTGGAAATTTAGCTTGTTGACGCGCACAGTTCATTCTGGCAGGCTTTCTTGTTTTAAAAGTGCAGTGGCCTTCTGTTCCCTGTTTTTATAGTGCTCTTAATGACACATGGTTGATGCTCTTTTGTTTCTTTTCCAGGGTGTGTCTGCTCAACCTCTAATACGATTCACTGGAAATCAAGGGGTAAGTGTATACTTATTGTATTCTTTTTTCTTTTTTTTTTTACCTTGGGTCATATTAGCTTTTCTAGCTGTTCATTGTGATGTCCCTATTCTGCTGTCTTATTATTTTTGTGTGTTAGAAGAATGTAAGTCTTAATACATAATGAGAGTATCAGTAATTACCATGTGCGCATTGTCTTAGTCAGGAAGTCCCCGCACGATGAAAGGGCTCTTCAAAATGTGTAGGTGATAGGAAGTTATCCCAAGATGACTTTGCTTTGCAGAATATGTACACCACAGTTACCACAGTATCCTCTGTCTTAAAGGCGTAATTGTACAGAGAGAGCCTTTTGGGACCTAAATCCAGACAGTGATGACGATGCTGTTTTCTACTGGGTGTAGGGCCGTTTCACCTAAATCTCATATTTACTCCAAGTCATCGAGAGCTACTGTTATTTGCAAATGCTCTGACAAGCCTGGTCAAGAGTTTTGTTGATTTTATGAAGTGAAAAATGCATATTCCTCTGTTCTGAACCTTGTAATGCACAATTATTTGGCTGAATTTGAGATCTTGAAAGTGTGTTTGTCTTATATATGTGTATATAATGTGAGTAGTACAAGAATTACTAGTGGTACGTAGCGTGTAGAGGATGTGTGCTTATGTATTTATCTAGAAAATCGCACTTGTCTTCGAGCTTTTGTGTTCGACTGTATGCGTGCTTAACTTGGTTACAACAAGGAAGTTGTTGTGTAGCAGAGAGGACACAATCAAGGAAGTTGAATCTGATAGTCAGTATGTTGTGTCGGGTTTGCTCACACGTCCCACAGCAGCATTAGCTGATAAATACCACAGCGGCATTAGGATGGATTTCCTCTAAGACAGCCATTGTTGTCTCCTTCAGCTTTAGAGTGCCATGCATTCCAGACATTTAGCTTTTGCACATCCGTCTTAGCTCGTACACATGTACCACATTCATCTGTAAAAAGCTGCAGTCAGCACTAATTAAACAGTTTTCAACATGATACACTCCCATACAGGTGTCATATTTTTATGCTAACATTCTGCCCTTTGGGCACGACTAAATATGCCTTTGTCTACACAGAAATCAGTGCTTACACTGATGCAAGTTAAGGACAGTCCAGGAAATGTTAATTTTCCTGCATTGTTCTGTAAAAGCGAAACCATTGTAAAGAAACACTCTTTCACACAATAAAATTGTCTTGTCATTTTGGCAGTAGGTGTTAATAGCATGTTTTTCAGTTCTGTTGCTGGGTTGTGAGTGAGTTTTAGCCATCTTATTCTTATTACTTCTATGGGGTATCCTAGACATTTTTTTGTTTGTTTGGGTTTTTTGTGCCAGTGTTGTTGGCCTTGTTGTATTTGAATTTTTAGCAGTTTTGAATTGGACACAAATTGTTGTATTGTCAGAGTAACTACTAGGGAAGCATTTCATGAGACCAATTTCACCAAAGGTGTATATTTAACCTGACTCATCTCCTGTCTGATTGCATGGTCACATACAGGAACCGCTTATGCTCGTCCGCAGTTTGCTGCGTCACAGGCCAGATAAGAAATGAAGCATTCGGCTGGATGAGCTTTGTGTGGGTTTGTAATCAAATCAGCACAGTTTCTTTGGACTGTGATGGTCAGGTAGAGTTTCAGACTTCTCAGTTTTAAAATCTGCTAGGGAAGAGATCTTGTACAGATGAGAATATTTCACCAGTGCCCCTTAATCATCCTGAAGCCAAGTAATGATGTTTTAATGATGGTCCATCATAGATTCACGTCTGAGCTTTGAGCGTCTTGCTCTTGTTCAAGCCAGGAAATATAACTTACAAGCCTTAATAAATTAGCTGTAGGAAAAGGTTCATCCTTTTAAACTACTATAGCATATCCTCAGTTTTTGCTGTTGCTTAATTACGTGTTATTCATATACTTTGGTAAAGGAAAATTAGATGGTTCTCATAAAGGGATGATCCACCCTGTGCATACTGTGTGTCTGGCTACTCTTCAGCTGCTTCATTAATTCCAATACAGTGAAGAGGAGCACACAAGCCCCTCCATAAGCCTAATGACGAGGCCTGAAGAGATACTTTGTTCTCTGGATGCCGTGCAGAAAAGCCATGTGGACATGAAGGGGAGTCCCACTGGTTCTGGAAATGGTATTATCTTTTCCTGCAAGTGTGACGAGTGGTTTCACATTGCGAGATTTACCATCAGCTTGGACTCACTTTTAGTGGTTCTTTAGTGGTTCATTTCTTTATCGAGTGAACTGTTGAGTTGGGAGGTTCACAGAAGTGCAGAGTACTAATATAGTTCGTGCAAACTATATATACTTGATATGTGCTAAAGCTTAGTTCATAAATTAATGACGAGTAATTAATGACAGTGATGGTGTAGCGTAAAATTTTGGGGTTGTTTGGAGCATGGTGTTCACCAACATGCCTGTTGTAATGCAGACAAGACTTAAATCCTGAGTGGCAAACGCCGGTTCTGGAAGGTTCTCATACTCGAACACGTTCACTGAACCTGGCAATAAACTGGCAAGCTGAAGCAGGTGTTTCTGAGCAGGGAAATCACCAAAATGTGCTGGACACCAACTCTCCAGGACTGGAGTTCGACACCCGTGACTTAAATGGTTCCAACACAAAGGACACACTTTATTTGTTTATTAATGATTTTTAGATATTACAGTTGCACTGCTTAACAGAGTAAATGTTTCACACTGGACAGGCAACATTCCCTCCCTGTTCACTCATTTCAAAAACCTGAATTTGGGTTGTTCATAAAATACCATTTTTGAGACCAGTGAGAGGGATGGGTATCATTAGGTATTCACTGAAACTGGTACTGATCATTGATGGACGTTGCCTGGGAAAAATGTAAATGGATCCAACAAACTAAAATGTATACATCTCTGACTTCAGAAACTAAAATTGGTCCTTTTATAACCCTTTAAATGATATCTGGATTTGGAGTTATACAACAGCTTGTTTATAATATTGTGAGGAAACCTCACATGTCCAAAACGGCTATTTTTCAGGAAACTGAAAAAACTATTTATATTCTAAATAAACGAATACTGTCATCAAATTTGGTATAACATCTTAAGACATGATTATATAACTGTGTGTAAGGTTGTTTTGCTAATATTTTTGAAAAACTTTCTTAAATGGATTTACGTGGATTTTGACTGGCAAATATGGACACAGGAGTTCGTGCCATTATTTATTTTAGCGATTGCGTTGCGTCTAGACAGAGCCTCTGTACATTACTGTACATGTATCGACATCACTTAACAGACTACAACACTTTATTAAAGCCTACAGCTTGTCTAACAGGGTTGATTAGCCTTTGTTCGCTCAAAACTTGGACCAGTGAACTGACAAAAATAACAGAAGCCGGATGGTTATAATAGGGAAATGTTTAACCTGCAAACTTACCCGGTTACTCGCACTCCTCCTCTGCATCAGCATCTCAGGAACAATTAAGTCAAAATATTTTCTTTAAAAACCTATTTAGTTGTTTTGTTGCTATACTTTACTTTTTCATAATTTTGAAATACATGGCACTAAATGTCTTCTTCTAGCTACTAACTGGCTCAATAGTGCCACCTTCATGAAAGAAGTTAAAAACAGCAGCTAGTCTTAACTGAAAACAATGAATATATTTTTTTATTAATATAGTAAATAAAATATTAAATATAAAATTCACTTTATAATACACATCACAAGTAGTGTACAGGTATGAGGTTGTACATAAACTCAGGCTAAATAATGATGTCGTTGCTTTTTGCTCAGTTACGGCTTCTGCTGCGCGGCTCCGCTGGAAGACAAGGGGGTGGAGTTACAAGGGTTTGGCGACAGCTGTAGTGTCCAATGGAGGAAAGAGATTTAATCCCAAGCTATTTTCAACACTTTTCATTGGTTAATAATTTCTTTTACAGACCCACATGGAGACTGATCAATAGTATCGATGTATGAAAAAGAAAAAAACAACAAAGACCAATTGTGGAGTTACGAGGTTTCCGCCCAAATGTTTTACACCCCAATAGGGTAGGATCCTGTTTGTTTGGAATGAAGCCCTGCAGTCACACCACCACTTTGTTGAGGAGATTGAATAGCTCTGTTCTTGGAAGCCCAGTATGACTTTTGTTTTTGCACTGTAGAAAAGGAAATGATACTGTCTCACAGACAGGTCTTTGTGACAAGTGAAGATTAGTTGGTTTCATCAAATAGTGGCACATAGGTTGTTTATTATAGATGTAGTGGTTAGCAGTAGCCTTAATTATGCTTTTGCATTACTCAATATGTGAGCGTCATTTCAGTAGCTGCACTGCATTGAACTCCAGGTTGGCCTCTCTAATCCCTCCTGTCTGAGGCGCTCAGTTCCTCCCTCTGCCCTCAAGTGATTTGCACTCTCTTAATCATCTTGGATTTCACACTTTGAAGTGCGTCGTGTTTGTAGGCTTATGACGCACTCCTTCCTTCGAGAGCATTTCCGCAGAAGTGTGGAGTGTGTCTGACTGTGTGTTTGCGCACGCAGTGTGTCCTTTCAGGCTATTTCAAAAATTTGAAACTTACAGCTGTTTCGAAAAAAAAGAGGAAGTGGAGGGATGTTGCTCAATTTGAAGTCAAAACGGAAATCAACCCTGTTAGTTCTGTACTGTTCAGTGACAGGGATCTCAAATAAGACAAGTTCTCGCCCTGTACCAAATCTTACAAGTGAGAGTGAGAAAAGTAGTGGGGCACAGAAGCGAGAGCTCTTCAGGCTGCTGCGCACGGCTGGGACACGCTGTTTATTTATAGGCAGCCACCTGCAGGCCACACACGTGTAAGAGGAACCTTGGGTAAACAGAGCCTGTACTGAGAGCATGTCGGTGCAACGTGTGTTGTGTGAGTTGGAGTAGGCACTGACTCTTTTTCTGTAGGGGACCCTTCATTTCACACACACACCCACCACCACCAACCACTGATTTTACTGCTTCTTAATTGGGGGTGGTTACCTGTTAGATCTTGTTGTTTATTCATTACAGGATTTTCACACAGAAATATTAACCTATGTAATGTTCCCCTTTTGGTGTTGATTATGTGCTTTTGGCTTAAGAAGCTTACTTACCACTTGCATAACACCATTAAGTCCAGCAGCTCACATGTTTGTGTGAATATGAGATCCCTATCCATGCTGCCCATGGAGCAAGATTGTGTTACTAGGAAAGAGGAACTTCTGAATCTTAAACGAAGCCACTAGAGACCACATGATGTGGACAAATTGTTGTCCCAGCTTTACGTACAGTGACTGTTTCTGGTTACTGCTGCTGCGTCGTTGAGGGTAATTCAGCTGTCAGCATAAAAATATTGTTGATTTCTCAAGTTCGTCCCTACAACACCTGTACGGTGGCTGGTGTGTTAAGGTTTTGTGGTGATTATGAAGAGCCCTCTTACTGTACACCAAACATCTGTTGTCTACCAGGCACCTGTAATTTGTGTTTTACAGCCGTTAAAATAAACAAAAACACTTCCTATATTACCATTCCTAAGCCTGTATACCAGGTGGACAGACTGGTTGTCTGGTTGTGAAGGAATATCACTTCAATATAAACAAATTCTGACTCTCAAACCAATTTCATAACATTGAGTGCAGCGAGGACTCTGCACTCAGGCTAACCACCTATTGATCTAGGCTATTAGGACACGACTGGAATTAGCTTACCAGTTGACCACAGGTTCTTTTGGAAAGCATTTAAGCACCATTTACATTGATGATGAATGTACAGTATAGTGCTGAGCAATGTGATTGTCATTGTTATAAATTGCATCACTACATGCTTTTCTGAGACTGTTGTGGATATCAGGATATCTAGAACACTGACCAATTACATATTTTATTACACAGAGCTCAATCAGTCCTAATTAATTTGATTTAGTGCAATGTGTGTGTGGATTTATGAGGAAGGGGTTTGTATAAACATATTCATTTTCTAGATTTGTTTTGGCACCACTGGTTCTTTTTTTATCCTTCAACATCATCATCTGTCACCCACCTCATTTACCAGAGCATGTACTTGTTTGTTCGAATGTTATGATTCTGATAGCTGTCATCTCATGTCTATCAACAGAAAATCTCGATACCACGATCTGAAAATCCAAATGAGCTGCGAACGTTTACATTCGATTTGTCCAATGTGGGGAAGGACAACCCCCATTTTGACTGTGTACAGCAGTATATTACAAGGTAAGCTAATAAAATTATTTTTAAAAAATTCCAGACAAACATACCTGTAACTGTACCCTTTATCGGACAATCAGAATTTGGTTTATTTTTTTACGTTGCAAATTATTTGTTTACATTTTAAAGAAATTCACAAAACAAACTAAGAATAAAATTCATTAGAGGATCTTATTTATTATTGCCATATGAGTACAAACACCATATGCTCTTTTGTCTCTGTCTGGAAACCAGTGCTGAGGTAAGAAATTGAATTTGGCCAGTTGTAAAACTTGAAGAGGAACCAGCAGCTAAATTGAGACTTTCAAGCATTCATGTCTTCAGCTGTTTGTAAAAAGGTAGAGGGGTCAGTTGGAGTTCAGGCATTGCATTGTCCTCGTGAACTGATAATTGCAGAGCAAAGTGAGGACCTCCATTGCCTTTTTATGTCTGCCAAATTTATATCAAAGCCCGGCTGTGTCGATGGGAGATGAAAGCGGTGGGTTAAGAACGTTTTATGTGCAACGCTGATTTTGAATGCTTTTGATAATCTGCAGTTGTGAAAAGAATGCATTGTAGGCATGGAATTCTCCCATGCAGAAACTGGCTTATGTCATTTATCAATGTTAACACTCTTCCTCACTGTGTATGTAAACTTATTGACTCAGCTTGGTTTGTGGTGTACTAGGCAAGAATTCATTGAGCTGTTCTTATCCTGACTATTGCAGGTAGAGTACTGGACCCCAACTCTGCTCATGTCAAAAACCAAGTTTTCTACTGCTGTTCTTATATTATTGTTCAGGCACTGCATGTGTAGATAATTTCATTACATGTCAATACAATAACGTGGTATCTTATATTACTGAATGGCAATGCTTCTAATACCTGTTTAACTGATTGTTGTATTGTTACTGATAAAATGTATTTATATTTTCATCAAGTTGGAGAGTACGGTGAATTGGGGACTCCTGTTTGACCCCATTAGTATTGCACTGTTACTTTATATTTCACATTATTGTGGAACATGTAATGATGTGCTCTTTTGCCTGGTCATAGAGAAGGGAGCATACAACTGGACTGCCTGGGAGGGATCCAGGACAAAATCACAGTGTGTGCCACAGATGACTCCTACCAGAAGGCTAAGCAGAGCATGGCTCAGGCTGAGGAGGATTCACGCAGCCGGTCAGCCATCGTCATCAAGCCTGGCGGTAGATATGTGGGTAAGACTGACAAGAAGGTCAGGCTGGTTATGTTTGGTACCAGTGCTGATCAAACATCAACTTTTTTCCAAATTATATGTTTGTTTGATGTCCATTCATTTGCTATTGCATATGTGCAAAATGTGGGTTTGTTTTGGTGTGAAAAGTCATTGCAGGAAGAGAGAGGAGGTAAAGATGGATACAGGGCTGAGCGTTGAGGGACATATGGCTGGTGAAGTGTGGGCGGGGGTGCATCAGTGACAGCTCACTGTCTCCACATGTCTGTAACTCATGTGTACTGCATTATTTATGAAGCTGCAAATCTCCACACACTGTTAGAGCTCTGCCCAAAAATAGGATCTGGTTTCCCAGTAAGAGTACAACTATGAGTCCTCTCTCTCTCTCTGCAGTGGCTTTAACATACATTCAGTAGTCCACATGCTCCATCTTTCTACGTTACTTAATTTACTTTGATGTGACTAAATGAACTGACAGGCTTGAATGGTCTCTCTTGGCTAGGTAAACGGGTCCAGATCCGGAAACCGGCGACGGCCCTGTCAGATGTGGCCCCATCACGGCGAACCTCAAGGCCCGTTATCATCTCCAGCAATATGAAAAAGAGCCCGGCACCACCACGGCCATTGAGGGAGCGCCTGGTGCACCTGCTGGCCCTCAAGCCCTACCGTAAGGCTGAGCTGCTGGTCCGTCTCACCAAGGATGGTCTCTCGGCCCAGGACAAAGATACGCTGGACAGCCTCCTGCAACAGGTCCGTGCTGTTGTGTCCAAACAATAAGACTTAAACACATTTTCAATATTACTGCACCAATGTTGAAATGCGCTGAAAAGCTTAACTAGCTTCGCTAGTCTCTTCAATAAACAAATTGAGTTGGCCATTTGTAATGGTCACCTGGCAAGGTGACTGCTGTAAGCTATAATGGCACCACATCAGTGTATTTTTTGCTTTCTTTTGCTGACAGATGGACTGTAAGTCTGTGGAGGACAGATCGCCCAAACACTCTCCTACCTTGCTGGGGCAATTTTTGCCATCAGTTTAGCCATTTTCTTCAGATGCAACTTTGGAGTCGAGCTGTGCCTGAAAAGTGCACTCTTTCACTATATAGGGTACTTTGTAGTGAGTCAGCCATTTTGTAGTGGTGTCTGAAATTTCAACAGCCAGTTTCACCCACTATTTGGTGCACTAAAAAATCGCCACATGACATGCCAAAATATAGTGTACAGACACTGTACACTACATGAATACACATATACCATCATGCAGTGCGGGTTTCTTTTACCGCACATTTTGGACACGCTGCACTCTACCTTTATCGCACAAAAGTCGGAGGGAGGACAGACTGGGAGAAAGTGGGGCTTCAAATGGAGGAGATTCGGTCACACTTGCACTTTTTTCTCTCTTTCTTTGTCCGTGGAGGAAAGTAGTATCCAGGGCCGGACCGGGACAAAAAATCGCCCCAGGCATTTTGAGCCGCGGTCCGGCAGACGGGATTCCGACCTGGACAAAAAAACCTGGGCCAAAAAGACCTGGACGGCACAAAATTGACATCAGCAGACTGGGCATTTGCCCAGGGGCTTATGTGAAGTTTGGACTGGCCAGGTAATTTTGGGCCGGCACAGTTTCCCGTCTGCCGCCCCGGATCGCATACCACAGCCCGCACACCAGACCCCACCCCTGCACATGAGAACCCGCCTCCTGTGCGGACTGTGTCTGAATTAGTGTGTTTATGCGACAGAGATATATTGCCAAGATCCGGCGCACTATTTATGCAACAGTTAGTGAAAACGTAACTCCCCTCGTTCACTAGTTAGCCCTCTATATAGCAAACACTATATAGTGAAGAAGTGAAGAAGTGCACTTTTCGGACACAGCTAAGGTCTTGTGGAAACAGCCATTATCTGTTGGAAGAAACTTTTGCAGCTGAAATCAGTGAAATGAATCCTGTTTCTTGCTCATGGCTCAAAGGTCCTTCATGTTCCTTAATGCTAAGGAGCATCACTGGGCACCAAGCCATGATCCCTTTTCTCCTGCAAGTGTGGCGTTCATTGCATGCTGTTTGCTGAGGGGAGTGCTTTAGCATTTTGTGTGTGGACATCCATTGGGTGGCCACATCATGGATCCGAAGTCTTCTTTCAGAGCTGAGCGCAGCCTCCATAGCTGATCCAAAAATCAGTTGTTGTAGCAATCCAATCCTTTGCTAAACTGGTTATACATATTTGAAATCCAGTGAAATATTTGATGCTTGCTGTTGCACAGCAACCTTCATCAGCTTCTAAAAATCTGCTTTTTTATTTTTTTTTCATGCTTTTTGTAGCATGGCTTTTTAAGTATTTACAATGGCAGTTTTCATAAGTGCATTTGAGTCCTGGAAAGATAGTGATTCCAAGAGTGTTTCCTATTCTACCCTCGCCTACCAATTTAAGGACAACCAGAATTTAAATGCAAAAATACTGGATGTGTGATCAAATGCTTGTTAGACAGATAAACCATGATATGTTGCTCCATTCCAGAATGTTCATATGTGTCAGATGCACACACTAAAAGTTGACTTATTTTTCAGTTCTTATGGTAGTGGGTGGGGACCTTGTAGATGACTCATTAAATTTGATACTTTGTAAAGAAACTTAAGTTTACACTATTTAAAAAACATAATAAAAATGGTTATTAAAGCAAAAAAATACGACAGGTAATGTTACAGTGGGTTGCGCATTGGGAAAGGCATTCTTAAGCACCATGTATTTAATAATACAAAATGTGTTACAAATATTTGTCGTAATTCTTCAATCCACAGTGCCCATAAGCAAGCACAGAAGCTTTTGTGGCCAACATGCATTATCATTTTAAAAACATCCAAAATAAGTTTTGCTTGATTTCATAATCATATGAACACACAAAAATCTGAAACATTTGTGTTTGTACCAATATATCCATAAAAGAGGAATACCATATGGTGGAAGCACGAAATGTTTTGATTTGAACTAGATATAAACATACAAAATAGTGTCTGTTTTGCTACATCAGACAACAAGCTTGATGTCATTCTTATGCACATTGTCACTGTTATATGTACAGTAGTTTTTTTTAAATGTATGTTTAGAAACTTCTTGGCCTAAACCTAAACTGATGGCCATCGGCCCAATAACGGTACCACAATAACAGTGACTCTTTCAAACTTGTTCAAAGTGTGTTAATAAACCATGAATCACTGATAGACTAAACGAAAATGAACTGTAACTTTTTGTTATATAAAAGCAAAAATATCACAATATCCTCCTGAGAATGAGGATATTGTGATGCAATTTTCTTATTTTTTTGGGCCTAAAAAACACCATACAATTTAAATTTCTTTGAATATACGAAGACTAAGGCTATTTAAGGTAAATCTAAATGAACCCCCACATTTATCTGGACATTGAAGTGACATTCTGTATGTTTTGTATTTTATTTGTCCTGTATCTTTCTTTTCGCCTAATAGCCTTGCTCTAGCTCTGGCTATTAAAGCATTTCACTGCTATAGCTGTCAGGCTATGAGAAGGGAAAAAACACTTGTTCTCAGTAGTGGAGTTTGGTGTACATTGGTACTAATGTTTTGTTTTCTATTTTGAGAGTGTGACTAATATGAATCCTGTTTTCTCTGGCTGTAGGTGGCTAACCTGAATAGCAAAGAAAACACCTTCACATTGAAGGACTGTTTGTTTAAGGAAGTTCAGAAAGATTGGCCTGGCTACACTGAAGTAGACCAGCAGATTCTGAAGAGGATTCTTGTACGGTAAGCTCAGCAAGGAATTTTGGTCAAACATGATGTAGCTCATATCAAAAGCAGACGAGAATGTGGGCTCAAGATCTGATCTTTCAGAAGCACAGTTGATACATTCTTGTCTCTCTTGCTTGTGCTTTAATTGCGTTATTTTGATTTTTGTTTTTTCCTCTTCCTCTTGTGGATATCTTTGCTTTCATAGTCTTTCCTTCTCACATTTAGGTTCATTTGTCGTAAATCCCAGTAGACGGGGAAGCCTCTGTTCTCAGTTAAAGACTGCTCCCTTTCAGCTAAATTTAGAGCAGCATTGCAGCGTGCTTTGTTGCGGCTGCCATTTCAAAACATTAGTCAGAGGCGTTCTCCCAACGCAAAAGAACCATAAATGTCACTCTGCGGGAGGAATAGGAATTGTGCACTTTGAGCCGTAGACCAGTGCTTATCAGCTGATGGCTTTTTTACGTCCATAACCCCTCTCCCTCCCCCAATGTTCCCTCTGGTTGGATCTGAATGCGAGTCTGTCACACAAGTGTGTTGTAGCCAAGCGGTTATAAGGTCTCTGTGATGTAACTCTACTCTGGCACATGTTGATCTATGTGTGGGGGTGGCGGTGGTCCAATGTCTGGCTGTTCCCGAGTGTTTTGGGCAACAGCTCTGGCAGTTATCATTCACCTACACCCCTCTCCTCTTCCTCTTCACCCTCTCACCCCGGTGGTGGTGCCTCAGTTTTGACTGTTTCAGCCCCTTTGTCTCACTGCCCCCTGCTGACAGGTCCTGTAACTTTGTTTCAACCCTCTCTCAAGTGCGCTATTGGAGCTGGATTAGTTTTACCGAAGGGTGTTTTGTAACATGTACTGTAAGGGATTTAAGGGTAACTGTAAGTGTAAATTCCTTGAAGTACCACACACGGTTGAAATTAGGGCAAGGCTGATAAATTGGTAGGCCTATAACTGATATTATGATGGTACAGGTGGGGGAAAAGGTATACCAAGTAACTAAGAATGTGACTGTCTGCTGTTTGAGTTTACATGTAAATGCTGAAAACCATCAGGGATATTTAAGAACTCAAAATTTACATCTGGTAGCAGTGAACAAAGCACAGTTTACTGATAAATAAGTTAAATGTTTCAGTTGGCCATTATTGGAATTTCTAGCTCCTTACAGTCAGCACCTGTCACAAGGCCATGGTAGAGCACTAATTGGAATCATCATTGACGTGGATGTGCATGGACGTGTCCGTTATCAGACGTGTCCATTCTACCAGGTATTACTGGGAGGTGTAATGGAACAGAGCTACTATTACTGGAAGCCACAGGTTTGAGTAATTAAAGAAGTTTGTTTATTTACTTTTGATAAGTGACATGGGTTTAAAATCACAGGTCTGTATGATGATAAATTGCAGTACCTTCCTAGGTAAGACATTTAGCTTTAGCAGGGCTTTGGTCAGTTGTGAAAATGTTCGTGCAAATGGAATTTCACTCACAATGCTGTGAGTGTTTTCCTGCATTTGTGGTGTATCTGTACTATAATATTACCGGAGTGAAAAATGTGACCTTTGCTAATCAACATAAATTGAAAATCAGACTGCATTTTCCTTCAGTTCAGTGATGTATTTCTAAGGTGAAGGTCTCTGAGGTAGTTGGGCATTTTTGGTCAGAGATTATTGAACATGGTAGTAGGGGAATGCATCAAAACTCTTAAGACAAGCAGAAGTCAACCACGATTTTGACAACACTTTTGGTGGCCTGAATAATAAAACGCATTATTGAACCAAGTCTGCATTCATTTTAATGTGTATAAGTAGAAATTTCCATGGGTGTATTTAGTTTGATTCCTTCCTCTGATGTGCCTTGTTTCTCTACAGGAAGCTGTGCAAGGCTCAGAGCAGTGCTCCAGCCCCTGGGGAAAGTCCAGTAAGCCCAAACAAAGAGCAGACCAGTAACTCCCCATCCCAGGTCAGCCACCTGCTGCTTATCCATTTCCCTTTTTAAGATTTTTTTTTCTGCACAATCGAGTTTAGATTTGGTTCAAGGACTCCAAGGCAGTTCTGCATTTTACAGTGGCAGCTTTGCAGGAGCCACATGTATAAGTAAACAAAATTAAAGTGTTTTCCCCAGTGCTGTTGAGACAGGATGTCGTGATGGTTTTGTACATTTATTTTCATGTCACATATGAAGTTCTTCTATTGATGATAAAAAAAACATTTTGCAAACAGTCTATGCTTGGTTGGAAAGGATGTGTTTACTGTGGGCTTACATTTCTCAGCCTGTGGGTCATGGCATGCTGCCAGTGCTTTGCAGAAACAGTACGGTGTCATTGCTTCTCAAACACCACTGCCACTTTCTCAGGGGAATGCGCCCTAACCGCTGCTCAACCTTTACTGGCCCTCACTAATTTAACAGTTTGCGTGACACTTCTGTTTTTGGTGGGTGAAAGAGCAGCTGATAGTGGAAGCAGGGACTGCCTCTCCAGTTTTGGTAGACATGAAAAGATGCTATGTCCAACAATTCCACATACATATGCCCTATTGGAGAAGATTATTCTTTAGCAAGGCATTGATTTACTGTTGGCCTGTGGGTTTGCAGGTTGTTTCACATTACAAACACAGCCTATGTATCGAGCACAGCATGATTAAGAGACAAAAATGAAGGGCTAGAAAGCTTACATGACTATGTGAAAGGCTACTTCGAATAATGTGTAAAAGTTGCATTGCATTTAGCAAATAGTTTTGGGATTGAAATGCTAAAATGTGTTTAGACTAAGTAAAAGAGAGTTTTGAAAGTAGATATTTTGAAGTTTATACCTTCCATTTTTATCTTTTATCACATGTTCTAGTAGCATTATTTATTTTATTTTTTTTTTAGGACATCTACCTGTCACATTATTGGGCCTGCATGCTTGGTCCCGTTCAGTTTTTAATTATTTGCCATTGCTTTTTGAAAGATAAACTCTTCTTTGTTCTCCAGAAAAGGTCTGCTGCAGACTTCATCGACCCTTTGGCCAACAAGAAGCCCAGGATATCGCATCTGATCAGCAAGGGTGCGCCGCCTATCAATGGAAAGTTGAGTTCTTCCAACGGGAAGGACTCCTCCGTCTCTCAGGCAGCAGGAGAGAGTTCTAATATGCAGCTTCCGCTGCTGGAGATTCCTCGGCCTTTCGATCCACTGTCAGACGTCAGCAATGACTCTAGCCACAATGGGCGTGATTGTGAAAGTCAGGAGGCAGCAGTTGCAGAGCGGCTGAGCCACCCAACCACTTTTACAGGCAGCTCCCGGCAGCCAGCAGCAGGACCAGGCTCCACGTCCCCGGCCCCCAGCAGCCAGGACAGGCCCCAGGGCTGGATCACCCCACCCTCCCTGCATGGAAAGTCCAAGAAGAAATCCAAAAAACACAAGGATAAAGACAAGACCAAGGAGAAAGACAGGGAAAGGGAGAAGGGGCTGAAGAAGGAGAGGAAAGGAGGGGACAACTGTGGCTCAGAGGGAAGGAAATCCTGTGAAGTCACCACGAGTCCTGACCTGAGTGTTCCAGTCAAAAGCACGGGTACGCACTGGCCACCCCTCAGCCCTAAGTAATGTAGTGTCAAATACAAAATTACCGCCGCCGCCACCCTAGATGAAAAGTAAAACTTTATATAGAAAGCACCACAGTTCATTGTTTTTATGTGAGGTTTTGTTTGATTATTGGTAAGAAAGAAGAAAAACTGTGCTGTGGTAGTTGGTCTTTTAAGTTCATAATATATTAACTACTGCTACAGGTCTTAGTCGCAGTAGCAACAATTTTACCTGGTTCTGTTGTCATTTTTGCTGATTTTTACCAAACATAACTAATTGATGGCCAAGTAGTTAGGGAACTGCCTCTGCGATCTGAAGGTCACGGGTTCAAATCCCGGGACTGCTAGTGTCATCACTGAGGTACCCTGTGTTCCTGGCTGCCCACTGCTTCACTTGATTTGGTGAAATGTAGAGAGAGAATTTCACACTGTGCTGTGTTCACATATAATGATTGGACACTTTACACTTAATCCTGGATCTGTGTATAAGTATTTAATGCTTCTATGGTCTGGCAACATTTCAAGGGTTCCCTTCTGTCTTCAGTTTGTTTTGGGGTTTTTTAATGTGAAAGAGAAGCTAAATTAGATGCTTACATGCCTCCTAGTCTGTAGAGTGGAAATGTTTAAAATTCCTTTTTACTTTTGCAGAACACTCTTATGGTAATGAAGACAGTGGGCTGTTTGTGTCTCACTGAGCAAAAAGGCTGGGCAGTTGACGTGTGTCTTTACGCTCAGCTGCAAGCTGACATCATCCATAGTGTCCTTGCTCATTTTATCTGCCTGTATTAGTCCCTTTGTCATTGTGCAGTACGAAGCCTTGTACTTGACTTCACCTCGTGTTTCCTTTTAGATCTGAACGGAATGTGTGACAGCTCCAGTATTTCTGCATCTTCCTCCGAGAAGGCAGACTATTTATTGTAAGCACTGTCTAACCTTGGCATGTTTTAATCAAATACCATTCCAATTTCTATGTCATAGAATGACGTTGCTTGTCAATCAAGCTAGTGTTTTAGTTCTTTTCTTCTTCTCTTATATTGTCCAGTGGTTGTGTAAAACTGAATCTTTATACATTTTTGTGAAGACAATGTTTTTGGCCTTCTTGTGTCTGAACAGAAAATACACTGAGATTGGCTCCCAGGAGCAGCGCCAGACCTACAAGAATGACTTTAATGCAGAATATAGTGAGTACCGAGGCCTCCATGCACGGATAGAAAGTATCACTCGTCAGTTCACCGTGCTGGATGCTGAACTTAAGCAGCTCCAACAAGGCACCGAAAAGTATAAGGTAATTGCTCTCACACCACACTTTTTTGAGTTGCGTGGCTGTGCGATGAATCCTCCTGGTGCCCATTTCACAAACCAAGATTCCTGAGTAAGCCAGATAATTTGAACTACAAATAAGAACTGTCTTCCTGTTCGCTTAAGGTGGGCCACTTTATGAGAATGGGGATTTTTTTTTTTAACAGTAGATATTGAAGTGAACCTTTGCCAGTTGGAAATTTTACAAACATTACATTTAGAGATGTGCAGAAGAGATGCGGTCTACTGAAGCAAGTTTCTCTGGGTTCAATAAATTATTCTGATTCTGATCAATATATGTACATTTGCATATGCTGGCTTCTGGGTTATGTTTTCAATCATCTGTAAAATATTTTTTCTAAGTAGATACAGAAGAATCCTTTAGATAGAAGAATTTACCTAAAGGATTGTTTTGCTCCAAATAAATATATATCTCGAATTTACACATATAAAACAATAATCATTTTATGTCTCAATCCTGATTGGAGCAATATATTTTTTAAAATTCTTCAGTGTTTCTAGTTAGAAAGTCATTTCATATTTTGAGATGAAATTACTTAAATCAAAGATGACATGCAGCATTTAAAAAAAAAACCTTGTTAGTATAAACGAAATTGACATATAGGGTTATTTTTATTGGATTATACAGCAATCAAACGTTTCAGTGGTACCTGATCCATCATTGTTGTACAAAGTGTGGACAGAGCTAGGCCTTTATTAACGTACATGTTTAAAATACAGTTAAATATGAGTGGATGGGAAGAGTATATTACTGTTAATTTTTTTAACATTTTTGTGAGTACAGTTTAAGAGAATCTGTGTTATAGATATACAAATCCTGCTGTGCTGTATAGGTCTAAATTAGTACACTGGCAATTAAGGGCACCAAAGCATGTGATTGACCTGTCTGCACTGAGATGTAACAAGATACTTAAGTTCTCCATCCTAGGTTTTTTAACAGGCAAGTTTAGTGATTTAATTCTGGTTTAGATGGTTCATATACAAAATAAACATGTGTCTAAAGTAGGGCTGCACAATATATCGCAAATTTACCGTCATCGCGATATCAACATGCGTAATATACATATCACGAAAAAATATACATATCGCATTTATTGACTTAACTTCAATAAATGGTGTTTTTCCAAAACTCTTCACCCAGTGCCA
>JBBPDB010000039.1:10955003-10981323 GCA_037974465.1 Brachypetersius altus
AATACTACTCAAGTGAAGTACAGATACTCAAAAACTCTACTTAAGTACAGTACTCCAGTAAATCTACTTCGTTACTGCCTACCTCTGGTAAATTAGCTGGCAGTAACTTGCACCTGTGTTAAAAGCAGATGTTGATTTGAGTCTTGCTCTACAGGTATGAAGAACAGATGTTGACTACTTAAGAACTGCTAAATGCTGTAAATGCAAATGTAAAGGCAGAGACACAAGTTTTATGACTTTTTACACATAAACACACACCTACCACACACAGGCCTAGACTAGAACTTCCTCACACAAGAACACCACCTCAGCTGGTGGCCTAGAGGTTAGAGCATTCGCCCTGCGATCAGGAAATCATCTGTTCCATTCCCAAGACTGCTAGCGGCACCACTGAGGTACTCTGAGTAAGGTACCGTCCCCACACTCTGCTCCCCATGTTCTGGCTGCCCGCTGCTTCACTTGGTGAATGGGTTTAATATAGAGAAGAATTTCGTGCTGTTCACACTGTGAGCTGTGGTGTGTTCACGTATGACAAAATTTTCACTTTACTCATTTGCACGACCAAACAGGTGCTCAGGGAGACGCCAGACAGGCGACCGATCCTTCTAATGTAGCAATGATTTAGCACAGCGAGTGACTGAGCACTTCATCAAGCCTGCGTTCAGCAGAGAGGTGAGAACATCTCTCAGCATTAATGCCCACTTTGGGGGGCTCCAGGTAAAAAAATCGTGATTGAGTGGGTAGGGGGTGAAGCAGTGGGGTAGTGGGGTTGCGGACCTAAAAATCTGAGCGAAAATAGGGGATATCAGTGACCAATATCAGTGATCATAAAGGGTGGGGGTGGGGTTCCCAAGTGGGGGGTCTGGTTTGCCCGTCCCGACGGTGTGCCCCTGCTAGCACCCTAAGCAGACAGCTCATGTTCACACGTTTAATAACACATTCATTTTCAGTACAGAGCATGAATTACGCATCACACTCAATATTCTGGTTGTCCAACTTCCTAGCGATTACATTTGGTAGAAATTAAGCGTGTTCTTAAAGAATGTTAATGTCCGCATTTTAACGTCCGACATTATTATTATTATTATTATTATTATTATTATTATTATTATTTTCACCCTGAATGCATTTGATTGAGCCGAAATCTGTGAGTGAACAGCTTTTGAGTTTACTGCTCCAAATCACAGCTAAGGCCATCAGAACTTTACATGCACATAAATGTCTACCTCGGTGTACTGACTCACTTTATACTTCATATCCTTTTCATACTCAACTCTGGACTTTCAGCAGCACCTGTACTTCACAGCAGGCACACTTACATCCTGTTATTTGATTACCTTACAATTTAGCCCTCACTCAATGACGCTTCATGCTGCTAAAGGTCTCTTGTGCAAAATCTTACTTATAGGAAAGGGGCAGTTGATAAATGCTCTGATCCAGAGTGACTTACAAACTTTAGTTACAGGGACAGCCTCCCTAGAGACACTGCACAGTAGTAGAAAGTGGGGGGATTTAAACCTGCAACGTTGTGGGGTTCACAGGCAAGTGTTTTACGATACTGTTACACAGCTGTATTCTGTTATTCTGCCAGTGTCCTGGCAACCTATTAATTTCTTTATCCCTATAGTCATCAAGTAACAAGAATAAATACATAAATAACCTTTACACTCTTAACTCCATGCCTTCTTTACTTCTCTGACTTTTCTTCGACAGGTGTTGTTTAGGTGTGTAACCTAACTAACATTAATTACGTATAATTTAAGTATAGCTTCACAGGTATGAAGAACAGATGTGGACGATTTAAGCACTGATGTGAGTCTCTCTGGATACGAGTGTCTGCTAAATGCTGTAAATGTATCAGTATCAGCAGATCGGTTGAGGTCGTCAGTGTCAGTACTGCTATTCTGATAAGAACCTTTGAACTATTATTACTATAACGGCATCTTAAAGTATGCGCCACACTGTTGCTTTCAAGCACATACGCCGACTGGGGGCCGGGATAAGAACACGTGTGAACAAACAGGACTGGGTCAGAGAGTTTATGCGAAGTTACATTTGGTTAAATGTGCATACGTGAATTATTTTTGCGCGTTGCCTGATGCGTCAACGGTGCTTGTCAGTCGGTTCTGCTACAGTGCTCAGAATTTCCATGCCTGATGAGCTAAACCGAGGAGCCAGGAGCTCCCACAAACTGCGCTCCGGCAGATCTCCACACATGCATTATTTATCCAGCCGTCTGCTGCACGGAACGCCAGCAGCACTTGTCAAGTTCACTGAAAATAGAGGTCCATTAAAGAAGCGGCTGCCAAACTGCAGCCACAACAGACAGACGTATTACTTAATCACCCCTTCTTCCCTGATTCCAGCAAGAAATCAAGGATACATGCATTTCATCATTATCTTACAAACACACACACACACACACACACACACACACACACACACACACACACGAACTCAGTCCCGTGGACCAGAAGGCGACCACGCAAACTATCTGGTATATGCTTTATGTCATCACTGTCATAGCAGAGAGATAGTTACAGCATCACAGGAGGATCTGCAAAGCCTGGACATTTGCACCACTCAGGACCAGCTAACAGTTCAAAAGGAAGTTCTACAAAAACATTAATGACAAACCCAACCGTATTTTAACAGAATTAAAAATATAAACCTTTTAATTCTGAAGTCCACCCTTTATAGCCTGTATCTTTATAGCCTGTAATGAATAGGTTGTCAGGACGCTGGCAGAATAACAGAATACAGCTGTGTAACAGTATCGTAAAACACTTGCCTGTGAACCCCACAAAGTTTAAATCCCCCCACTTTCTACTACTGTGTTCTTAAGCAAGATACTTAACCCTCAGTGCCTCTAGGGGGACTAAAGCTTGTAAGTCACTCGGGATCAGAGCATTTATCAACTGCCACTTTCCTAGAAGATATTGCACAAGAGACATTTAGCAGCACGAAGCATCAAGAAAAGTAATTTTGGAAATACTCATTTTAACCATTACTGTATTATGCTATTATTTTTAAATAGTGTAATAAAAAACCTAATCAGGAGCTCGACAGCAACAGTATTTTAATATAGTAATATACTCAGTGCAAGCCATCTGAGTAAATGGCATACAGAGTCCTTCATGCTGGCACTTTGCATTTATTTGTTAAACTGACAATGGAATCAAAACAAAGAAACAAATTAACAAGATGGTGTTTCTTTAACCATTTCCAAATCTGTGCTGCATTTATTTAAATATCATAAAAAGGCAAAAACGCACATAAACCATCTTCTTGGACTAGATTAATTCACTCACCTGTACGACCTCATCATCCTCCTCTAATAGACCCTCCAGTACCTCTGCCGCCATCTAAGAAGAGAAAGATACACAATGCTTACGTTTATCAGTTATACTGCCCTCTGAAGACCTTGATATAACTTGTGAGCTCATGTGACAAAAGTCAAATTAAACTCGATTCATCATAAAAGACACAATTTAAAAGACAAATATCTGTTTTTATTGCCATTAATCTTTTGTTAAGTGTAATGATGCTGGAGGCCGGATGTATAGACGGGTGTCCATCCAAATATATAAGGAAAAAGCTTATGATGCACTGGGATAGGGCTGCACAATATATCGCAAATTTACCGTCATCGCGATATCAACATGCGCAATATACATATCGCGAAAAAATATACATATCGCATTTATTGACTTAACTTCAATAAATGGTGTTTTTCCAAAACTCTTCACCCAGTGCCACAGAGGAGGCAAAAAAAATCTCTGTGCTGCTGTTATAGATTTATTTATTGAACAATGTTCAGATTTTTTTCAACAATGTTTAATGGTTCAAATGTTTTATGGGAGGCATTAAATGCTCTGTTTAAGTAAATTCTATACAAAAAAACCATGTTGGAATGGAAACATTGCATTTCATTTTTTTCTGCATAGACTAGTCAGCGTCTGAAGTCTGTTACCAGCAAATCCAAAGCAGAAAAACATTAACACTATAAAGGCTAAGTTTTTACTCACTTATCGCATGCGATATCACCATCGCAACACTCAACAACATTATCGCATGTTTTCCTAATATCGTGCAGCCCTAGTCTAAAGTCAGGGATGTATCAAAACAAATCTAGATAAAGTAGTTTGTTTTTTGGCAGATTTGTTGTTTTATATCCAGTGATTGATATCCTGCCATTTTTTTTCTTCCCACAGACAATCCACAATCAGATACTTCAAGAGTATCGCAAAATAAAAAAGGTACGCTGTGAAGTCCTGACTCTCTGCACTAGAGCAATAGTCATATATGTTTATGTAGATATTAGTACAAAACACATACCGCTGTCTTCTCTTTTCTCGCAGACTAATCCCAACTATAGCCAAGAGAGGAACCGCTGTGAATATCTCCACAACAAACTGGCACATATAAAGAAACTAATAGCAAAGTATGATCAGCAGCAACTTCAAAACTGGCACTAATCATGTTTATTTCCCCCCCTTTCTCATCTGGAAACAAGACAATGAGAAAGAAACTTTGGATTTGTGGGATTTTTTTTTTCTTTTTTATTTTTTTTTGGCTTGCTCTAAGATAAAGTTGCTCTAATGTAAAATGCCACGAAAAGGAGTATTTCGCCTCATGCCGAGGGCCGAACGCTCTAGTGAGGGCAATACAGACTGATGAGATTGTTTCCCTTTTTTCCTCCCCTTTTTGTGGAGGGGGGTCTTTGGCATCTTTGGCCATGCCTGCCAGTGTAGCTACACTGCATTATGGGAAAGCCTTCCATGGCATCACTTCTCAGCTTCCCTCCCTTAAAGCACACAGATCTCCCAAAGAGCAGAAGAGAAGAATCCATCTTTGGGATTGCTTTACCAACCCTTTCCTTGCTTGTTAAACAGGGACAAGCAACATCGAAACAGATTTAGCAAGACAGATCAAGTTCTCTGACTTTTGTTAATGGGTGAAATGATTTAAGTAATTATCATCTATTTCCCCACGTGTTGAATGGAAGGTACTTATTTTATGTTTTAGTTTTTTATTTATTCTTTCCTTTTTGTTGTCTTTCCAAATGATATATCAGATCTATTACTGTACACTCCTCAGTCGTCCCCCCACCCCTATTTCTTTCTTTTCTTTAAAATAAGAATCAGTATTTTATGCAAACGCTGCCTTTGTTTTCAGGCAGCCCATAACACGCAGTCCATTCACCTATTGAGTTTCTCTTATGCAGATATTTTCCCTGTACATCTCAAGCCAAGACCGTTTTGCCCTTTTCTTACATTCTGTGCAATGTTCTACAAGTATCTTATGTCCAATGGATGTGTATTATAAGGCTACATAAGTGAGGGAGCACGGTATGTCTGTGCAGAAGCTCTGACAGCTTTATCTCCATACTGGTGAACTAGGGTTGCACGCACTAAGCACTCACTTTATTGAACCTGCTATGCCAGAAATGTAAAGTAGCCCTAAGCGTAACCCTGCATTCACAGGCTTTTTCTGTAGTTAAAGGAATACTCGACCCTTCTCTTTCTCTCCTGCATCTGTAGCAGCCAGTCCATTACTACAGGCAGTAATTGCAAGGCATGTCCCAATGCTTGGTATAAAAAGGGATGTATGTTGGCTATTTATTTTAAGTATTTTGGTTCAGCGGGTCCCCTGTGTGCAGGGAAATAAAAGGTGGTGAGCTACTGTATGCTTCAGATGCAGTGGAGGCTGTATTTTGGAAACACTGGAGTATTCCTTTAAGAATACTTTAAAGGCTGAGCAGTGTTTCAAAGCAAAAGGTCAGGGTTTTTTTTGTTTGTTTTTTTCTCTCCTAACCGAAGAAAACTCGTGGCCTGCCTTTGTGCACTCACCTAGTATTAATTTAAAACATGCAACAGCATCAGACCAGCCAGGGTGGACGTGTGCTTTTGCATCAATTATGAAATGGTATTCTTCCCACAGACAAGATTGTATCCCTTTAAAAGTACCTCGCTGTGCAGAACTTCTGTTGATACTGTATTGTTGCCTAGTGCTTCTGTCTTCTTTCTGTTGACCAAGCTTTTTTTTTTTTTTTTAATTGCTTAATCTAAACTGCTTTATTTTCTTGGGTATTTTTTTACCTTTTCTACCACAATGCATCACTTGCTGCAGTCTTGGTAACTGTGCTTTACATTGCCTTTTCTGCAGCATGTTTAGACGACTGTTAAACCACATTGAGGGATCAGTGTCTCGGTCACCGCAAGTGTTCACCTTCCAGTCGCATCCACTTAAAGATTAACTCAAAACCTGTGTCCCCCAAAACTGTCACTCTATCTGGATTATTTTGTCCTTCGACATCTTTGCAACCAGTTCACCTCTCAGTTCCTGTCAGAGCATCCAGAGTTCCTGTACCCTTTATGACCTTTTATGTTTGAACATTAAAATTCTGCACTTTGCACAGCCTCTTGCTGTTACTCTTACCTGGGTTTTGTTGTAAGAAGACCTATACTTTGTCCATCTAAAGTGCATGCTTTTGTGAATGTGCTTGAAGAAAAGACCAGTATTTGTCATATCACTGTTGAAGGGCATTCAAATCCAAACAAAGCCTGTTGAGACTAACGTGCACCAACACTTGAAAATGGAAAATACCACAGTAACCCCATCGTTAGGATAAGAAACTGCTCTTTGTGCTGGTTCTGTTTCTTGTTCCAGTATTTGGTTTTAACATGGCAGTGCATCAGCATGGCTCTGTCAGTTGAGTGAACAGCTCTTTGCAAAGCTGAAAGGTCTTCCTATTTCGTCTTCTATCTAAAACGAGCTTATCAGCACAAACCAGCAGGGTATCCCTCCCCCCCTCTTTGGTATTTCAGTGTTCAAACTGGTGCTAAAGCTCATGGGTACAATCAGCAAACCCAGTACTGTTGAGTCCTGCATCATTTTAGGACTCCTCTCAGTCTCTGTCTGTCTTAATTTCAACATTGCTATCATTTTGCTTCAGTTGTGCTGTCAACGTTGCAAAAGAAAATGGCTTTAGAAGTAAACACAACCCCAGAGAAGGTGGCATTTGTTCGGATTTGGAGTCTGCTGTGCTGTTAGTGTGAGCTGCGAATACACAAACACTGCAGTCTGGGGTGAATGTGCCAAATGACCTGTTGTATAGGTTTGCATACGATGAAAAATGCTGCTGTTCTAGCAAAAGGGGAGGCTTTCGGGGGGGAAAAAAGCAGTTTTGATGTTAACGCTAAAACCCAAAGCGTGCTTTTTGAAACAATAAGGGACTGGGACTGAAATTTGTCTTAGTATTTCAATAAAATTCTTGAAATCTGTTTACTTTTTGGGGTCATTTTCATGTTCCTTATCGTTTAAACCAGAACAGCCCAAAGTGTGGCCAATGTTTCAGTTGGCCCTGCCTCAGTCTCAACATACAATGAGAGGACAAACATATTTCTACACTATATTTAACTCTTATTTTGTTAATGTTTGTTCATTCTTGACTCCTGGTTTGCCTTTTTGGCTCTCAGATCACCAGAAAAATGGTTTAAACTGTCTACATGGATTATGTGGGGCAGCTAGTGGCCTAGTGGTTAGGGACATGGCTCTGTGATCAGGTCGTCATTGGTTCTATTCCCAGGACTGTTGGTTGCACTTCTGAGGTACCCTTGAGCAGGATACCACCCCCACCCCACCCCACACACTGTTCCTCAAGTACCCTGTATTGGTGGCTGCCCACTGCTTGTGGGTTAAATGTAGAAAAAAAAATCAGTGTTCACCCTCTGTGCTGTATTGTGTTCATGCAAGACCTTAAGGGGCAACCTTATTTAGATTCTTAACCCTGGTCTTATTTTAACTTACCCACTTCACACCAACTCACCAAGGGGTTGTTAACAAACCTATTAGTTAGTGAAGCTGTTTTGGGAGCATTGTGCCTCTGGTAAGAGTTGTGGGCCACAGAGTTGATGAATGGCCTTTTTGGTTACGTCTGTAAATTCAGCAGCTTACCTTTGAACACTGGTAGTGCGTACGTTTGTCCACTAGGTGGCAGCACTGGCTTATAAAGTTATTTGTTAAAGCAAACTCTATCTTGGTCTATAGAGTATCTCCCAATTATTATAACGGAGTGTTGAACTCTGCAACAAAAAAAAAAGGCTCAAAATCTGCAGCAAATCCCTACACAATAGTAGGGACTGCAATCTATAGCAAAGTATGCCAAGGACATCAGAGAGGACAGGGTGGCACATTTCCCACAGCGACCATATGTTCCTTCCCTGGGCCTCTATTTCCAGGCTGGATCTGGCTCTTATATCCACTTCTCTTATAGCCTGTGCTTTGCTTTCAGCAGAGAAGTACATAGGTACTTGTAAATATGCCTCTATGAGCAGAGATTTTTTAAGCACACATGGAAGGAAGAGAATGCTTGTGTGAAATCTGTTGCAGTGCTCCAGTTGGCCTCACAGAGCTGAGATTGGCTCTAAATCAGGTTTTAGGCCTCTGTTTTTTTAGAAGAGGAGCTGCAGGAGTGTCATAGAGTTCAGCCTGGCTGTATGCCAGCTCCCTCTTTCGTCCAATAACACACACAGCCCCTTATAAGACGCCCCTAAGGTATCTTAGGACAGCAAATTGCAGTCCGGCTTCTACATTTACTTCCCTTTAAAGTTCCTGCATGAATGTATAGCCTAAAATAGGCTGGATAACAGACAATGTGTGATTTGAAGAGAAAATAGCCTCCTTACACTGAATTTAATTCTAGATCGCAGAGTAATCCAATTTTACATAGAAAAGAAGGATGGTCACACCTACCGACATTCAAAATAGCCTGTGTATTCTTGAACCTGAATCACTAACCCAAAAACGCTCCCATGCTGTCTGTATGAAGTCTCTGTAAACAGAGCTCTGGATCATGACTGGCACCAACATTTGTTTGTGCTCTCTGGTCATTTCAGGACATGTATTCAGCAGGCTTGTGTAAAACACTGAAATTGTTACAAATAATGTCTTTCAAAAATGTTAAATTGCTTATATGGCCTTTTGAGTAGAAAGCTGTATGGTTTCTGCCTGGGGTGCATAGTTTCTCCAGCAATCTTGCAGGGTCTGGCACCAGGGCACTCCTCTATACCTACTGAAAGTCTTTTTGATGTACCTCTCTTGGGACCATACTAATGGAGTAAAATAGTATTTTTATGCAACGGTCCTCACCCAATAGCTCTGATTTTTTAGAGAAATTCAGCTGTTTTTCAACTTTTTGGCACAGTTCAGTGACTGAGATGTAAACAGAAAATCAGCATGGGTTGATATAACTTTCATGTCGAGAATTTCTTGTCTTACATTGGTGCTAATAATAATCATAAGTCATGTCCTGGTTGGAAATCTGAGAAGTGTGCTATTGAATGCTCTGTAAGTACATTTCCACAAAGAATAGCATCAGCCAGCATGAATATTTCAAATATCTTTCTATGAGGGGGCTTTTAGGTTTATTTAAACATCTGGTTCCGTTCATCGCCACTGTGAACAACTTTAGTTAAATCTTTCTAGAATCGAGCATGAAAGCACTTCAAATGACTTTTGGTGTGCTATCCCAATGGAAATGAATTCTGGTATGTTTAATTAATGTCATTTGGTGTGTGTAAACTGACTATGTTGAGCTGCTAGCGAGCAATGAGGGAGGGCGTGAGACAGCATAAAACACCTACATATTGGTTTGCTTGCTTGCCTACAAGAAAAAAACGAATGTACAGTTTGGGTTTTGTAAACCCATACACGTTTCCAATGGATATATTCATCCGTTTTATTGAAGAAAATTTTATTTCAGCGGAGAAACCTCCAAACAGAAAGAAACTATTTTACAGCAATTGTAAAAAGTGTTAATGAAATACTTCAGCGTTTTGCAACCTAATTTCTATCTGCTGTGGATACGTCAGTAACATGCACTCAGTTCTGCTTTCTGTTCTTCTACAGTACTGTGCAAAAATCTTATATAATTTAATATATTTTAAACCTGTGTAGATGAGTAATGAGTGTTTTTTTTCACATTAACAATATTAACTGTACTAAATAAAAAAAAAATGAACACAGATTTTTGATGTTCGGTATATCAATGTGGAAGTCCAGTACTAGTTTTAGTTTCCATCAGAAACCTGGTTTGATTCAATCAGTCCTTCATTAAATTAAATCTGGAGCTGCTGATGGAATTTCACAAATCCAAACAATGGCTGGAGAACCCGTGTTCTCCTCACCAGCTCACAAAATATGAACTTTTTTACAAATAAATCTTGATTCTTTTTACTGCTTTCTTGTTTGTTTGCATGTATTCTAATGTTTACTTTGGAAAATAATATGGAATACTTAATATTAATATCTGCTTTGGATCTCTGTAGTACCCTTTTAACTTCTGAAAAGTGAACTACACAATGTGGACAAAAGTATTGGGACACATGATCATGACATTGCAGTCAAATACAGAGACTTTAATATGGAGTTGTTGCCATTCATTTTGTAGAACATTTATGACGTCAGGCACTGATGTTGGATGAGAAGGTCTGGCTTACAATCTCCATTCCAGAATATCCCAAAGTTGTTGGATGCCCTGTGCAAGCTTGTCAAGTTCGTCCACACTGACCTTATCCAACCATGTCTTAATCATGCTGGAATAACAAAGGTTCTTTCCCAAACTGTGTCCACAAAGTTGGAAGCATGGTGTTGTCCAAAATGTCTTGGTCTGCTGAAGAATTAAGATTGCGCCCCGCCCCCGGATGTAAGGGGCCCATCTGAAGACAATAATAAGAGGTGTGTCCCAATAATCTTAATGAAGCAGGCTGGTCTTGTTATGAGAGCTTTCATTTCAGTACCAAGTGGTCGTCAGTGTGACGGGCCACTGACTCTGTGCTCGTAACAATGCCGGCTGTTGTCAGTGAGTGATGTAAGCTGCTCATGTTCTCATCCTCAGCTTTCACTCTTGTCTGTTTTTATTATCTGTCCTGGTATGGAGCACATGATGTGGTCGTGGCATTTTCAGCAATGGCCTGAACAATCCTGGGCTGATTCCAATACTGACGTTTCTTTCTGGCAATCCATCCTCACATGGAAACACCTGTACATTTTTAGTGAGCAACAAACTGAGGAACTTTTTATTCAACTAAGAGGCTTCCAAGTAAAAAGTGAAGCCAATAAAAGTGTAGGACAGGAACCTCTGCTCTCTCTCTCTTCTTCACAACACACAGAAGTCACATGACACATAAGAAGATCCTATGGAGTTTCACTTCACTCATTTACATCTTTTATTTGGTGTTTATTAGGGATATTAGAGAGTATACATTAATATTAAGAGTCTTTATCCGTATTATATAGAACAATATATAGTACAGTTTAATTATGTGGTGTTTATTTTGATTATTAGAAGGTATAGGAGATGGTATTTAAAATGATTATCCGAGCATATGGTAGATTTATCAAGTGAAGAAGTCAAGTCAAATCAAGTAGGTTGATATGGTCATTTCGACCATATACACACAGCACACAGTGAAACGAAACAGGAAAACACAAGACCACAAGTGCCGACTGGACAAAACAGAACAACACAAGACCACAAGTGCAGACTGGACAAAAGAGTGTGCAAGAAAAACACAAGCGCAACTAAACAAATAGACAAGACAAGATAAGACAACAGACAGTGAAATCTGCTAAATACACTATTTTGGCAGGTACTGTATTCTAGCAGCAGAGAGTTGTGTGTGCAAAAATGCTGAGGTTACATGTGCCAGAAATGCAGACCAGAGTTAAACAGCAATAAATATAAATAAGATTGTGCAAATATAGCAGCAACAGACAGAGAATGTGTAGTGTAATAAACAAATCCGTATTTACACAGGTAATAAAAGTCTCAGTAGTTGTGTGAGTGGGGGCGGGGGGACAGTTTTCAGTTTCATAATATAATAATATTCACAATATGACATGTACTATGATTATTAGAGAGTAAAGTAGATTTATATTGTGCTTATTATGCTTATAAGAGAGTATAATATATTTATATGGTGTTAACAATGATCGTCAGAGAGTATAGTATATGTTTGTTATGATTATAAGAGAGTTCAGTAGATTTATATGGTGTTTATTGATGTTATACAGTACAGTGTTTATGATTATTATTAGTGAGTGCAGCAGATGTATAGTGTTAGTGTAATTAGAGAGTGCAACAGGGATATGGAATGGTTTGTTATTACAGAGTGCAGTATATCTATTTGCCATTTATTATGCTATTAGAAAGTACAGTATATCTGTACACATTTCATGGTTGTTGTTATTATAGTACAGTAGACCTGATTATGATTCTTAGAGAGTACAGTAGACATACAGAGTTTTGGAGATTACAATAATCCATAGTTATAGTTATAATAGACTACAGTAGAGCTATTCAGTTTTTATTGTGGTTATTAGAAACTATAGCGAAGCTATTCTGTGATTATTATGGTTATTACAGAGTACAGTACAGCTATTCATTGTTTATAACAGTTATTAGAGAATACAGTTGGACTATTCAGAATTCATTACGGTTTTTAGAGAATACAGTAGAGCTATACACTTTTCAGGATGGTTATAAGAGGGTACTGTAGATCCACAGTGTGTTGTTTAATGCTGTTGGAAAATCCAGTAAATCTACAGCGTTTATGATTATTAGGGAGTAAAGCAGATTTACAGTGTTTATTAATGTTATTAGAGTGTACAAAAGATATACTGGATGCATATTGTGCTATTATACAGCACAGAAGATCCGTACAGTATTCACTATGGCTATTAAATAGTACAGAATGTCTGTATAGGGTTTATTTGTTATCCAGTACAGTAGATATATAGAGTTTTAATTGATGTTGTTGGGAATTCAGTACATCTATATTATTGTCATTACAGAGTACAGTATATGTTCGGAGAATACAGTAAATATGTATTATGGTTATTGTAGAGTACTGTATATGTTTTGTGCTGTTGGAGAATACACTAAACCTATATGGTTATTATAGAGTACAGTATACGTTTGGCATTGTTGGGAAATTCAGTAGATCTATATTATGGTTATTATATAGTCCATGTGGTACATGTTTGATGCGGTTGCAGAATACATTAGATCTAAATCGTGTTCGTCATGTTCATTTTAGAGTACACAAGATCTGTATAGTTTTTATTACGTTTATTATAGAGTACACAAGATCCGCGGAGTGTTTATTATGATTATTATAGAGTGCAGTATATTAACGGTGTTGTTTGGTGCTGTTAGAGAAAACAGTAAAGTTATTTGTATTTTGTTAAATTAGCTTCTGCCTTCCCTGTTTTTTCAGTCACTAATTCGTTTGTTTTACTTTCCTGACAGGAGGAGTGTGGGGCAGTGTTTCAGTGTCTTTGCCCCTTTGTGGATCTGAAGCCTTTTTTTTTTTTTTTTTTTTTTTTTGCTTTTTTTCGGTAGGAAACTGTCCTTCCCGGTTCTTTCAAATTTGTTTGTGCAGTGAGCCCGGCCCGCCCGGGGTAACGGCTCTGCGGGCTCGGGGAGAGACTCTCTTCGTCAGGGACCACGACTGCCCAACCAGAACTGAATTTCAAAGAAGTAAGGAGAAGGTGTCAGTAGAAGGTGCCCCCCCTTCTCTATCAGCCCCGAGCCCCGGTTTGTGTGTGGTTTTGCTCTCCCTGATCGTGTTGGTACGGCCTTTTCCACTCTCTCTCCTCTTTTCTCTTTTTTTCTCCTCCACGCCGGGCAAGATGGCGGCGACAGCGCCGAGACGGAGCGGTGGCTGGGCATGAGCAGCTTTTTACAGAAATAAACCGCGAAATCGTCTTCAAATCCGACCCAGCAATACTTTGGACGGATTTTAAAGATCACGAAAACAGAACTAGATACGTATCGGCTTTCAGAATTTGCCAAATATCGGGATATTTCTGTCAAAAAACATGTTCTAGCCGGCTCGCCCCCTCTCTCGTCCCGCTGCACTAGCACGAAGCTGAGGCGAGAATGGGAGAGAAGCTGGAACTGAAGCTCAAGTCGCCGGTCGGAGCCGAAGCTGCGGGATATCCGTGGCCTCTGCCTATATATGTAAGTTTTTTTTAATATCTATATTATTGAAACTAAACGTCTGTTTTCTGTCTGTTGCTGTTAGTAGTTTTGTCACCTAAAGATCCGAGATAAGCCTGTTAGCCGGTGAGCTAACATTCACACTACCTTCTCAGTAACTGTTCGACTTTGGCTTAAAATGTCCTGAATTATCCGAAACGTATTACAATATCAGACACTTTTAAGAGCCATTTGGTGTAATATGTTCTTATGACATTAATGAGCCCTTTGAGTCTAAAAGTGACTTGATTTAAAAAAAATTTTAAAAAAGCTCAGAACGTCGGTATGCTATGTGATTGAAACTGAATGTCAGTCTTCTGTCTGTTGCTGTTTAGTCGTTTATAACCTCTTTAACTCTAAATCAGTGCTTGACTTTGGCTTAAAATGTTCTGAATGATCTGGAACATTTAATTATGTCAGACAATTGTTAGAGTTGTTTGGTGCAATATGTTTCTGTGACATTATGAGACATAAGGAGTCTAAAAGTAAATTTATTTTATTTTTTTAATAAGCTCAGGAAGTCAATATGTTACTAAACAACAGTTTTCTGTCTGCTGCTGTTATTTAGTCGTTTGACTTAAAGAACCGAGGTTAGCGTGTTAGCAGGCAAGCTAACATTCACACTATACTCTTAAGTCACTGCTCGGCTTTGGCTTAAAATGTTCTGAATTATCTGTACTATTTAATAATAGACAAACCAGAGAGCCATTTGATGTAACGTGTTAATGATGCCTCAGAAGACTACAAGTAACTATTATTTTTAGTAAGCACAGAAAGTGGGTATGTTAGTGGTTTGAGAAAGGGGTCTGTGTGTGTGTGTGTGTGTGTGTGTGTGTGTGTGTCATGGCGAGCTGACCTAGTTGGCCGTCGTTACAGCTGGCTACGCGGCTAACGCTAGATACTTTTAAGAGAGGCATTTCTAACGCATGTTGGGTTTTGGTACCGCTTTATAGTGGTTCCCTTACCATTCAAATTAGTGTAGTTTGGTGTATAAACTCTTTACTCGTTCTAAATGAGCTTGGGCTCTTATTTTGTGAAGGCTAACCTAGCTAGCTTATTATTCCCCTCTGCTGCTACTGACTGCAGGACAACAGCACAACGGACTGTCCTCAGATTTTGCTTTGTCAACAGTCTGTAAATCTCACCGTACAGGGCATCGTAAACGGCGCGAATATAAATACAAAATCTGTTTTAAATTTCGTGTGCATATGCGACTGTTTTTTCCAATGCATTCCCCAACCCCATGAACAAAAGGCGAGTAAGCCGGGTCTGAAAATCGTTCATGTCCTGTTTGCCACGTTTCTCAAACAATGCTACAGCTTTTTGTTGGTTTCTTGTGTTTTTTTCTGATATGCAAAGATACGCTTGTTTCATAATTTTGTACCCTCGTGAACCTTGTAGTGGAATGATCCTCAGAGGGCCAAGTTCAAATCAGTAGACACAATAAACATGAGGGTTTATCTGGCAGTTATCGACCCTGGGCGTGCTACAAGCAACACTACATGATAGTCTAAAGATCTTTTTTCTCTTAAAAGCATTTTCAGTTGTCTGAAGCATTCCTAATTTAGTGCCATCTGTCTGATTTCCAGGGAAACCTATAGGTCAGAGAACGGTGCTGTCATGACTGGTATAGACCTTCTAGAGGTGTAGCAATGCACCATTTTTTTGTGATATCGCAATGTTGTGGAGAAGGGTAATTCCCCAAATTATCATAATAAACATTAGATGTTAAACTATTAGCAAACTCACGTTAGCACTCCTGGTCTGTTTTCAAGTGGCACAGTAACATGTTTATGTTCACCTTTTCTTCATCAGTCAGAATATACATGTACAGTTACACTTCATTACCTAAGGTTGTTAATTAGAAAACAGTGGAAAGATGCTGCCTGGGTTTACAGTACTCCTAATGCTGGTGTTTCACAGTATAACACCGATGGCATTGTGTACAGTTGGGTGGGTGGCTGTGGGCAGGACAGCATTCCACAGATTTCTTCGCCTTAATCATTCGCCCTGCTCTATGAGTACAGGAAGAAATATTGAGAATTATCTGATTGGACTTTCATAATGGAGATGCGATGATGGATTTCAAAGCTTTAAAGTTGGCTGTATGTTTTGATCAAAACACTAATCAAAGTATGAAGTCTATTACATGGCCATATTGAGCCTTTGACTTTTCATCTGTCATACTTCTACCCCCACTTCCATCATTTATTTTGTTCAGCAATAAAGTTTTTAATGTTCGGACTGTCCCCAAAACGCACGTCCTGTTGACATGACCATTGAAAGCTGCTGAGCATCTGAGTGGCAGACGGAAATGGAGGCAGATCAAAGTCTGTGGTTTCCAAAATGACAAGTGGCTTTCGATTGTGTTGCCCCACTCTTTCGCAGCCAACGTAATTCTTTTCATCCAAGAAGTTCTGCTAAGAAATTGTCTGTGTGGCTTTCTCTGAATTTTTTTTGTAGTCTGAAGTGTCATCACAGGAAGAACCATGACCCCCTCCGCACGAAACAAAACCAAAACACCATCACCTCGTGTATTATTGCCACTTGTACATAGCTAGCTCTGTATGGAAGTGAACGTTGTCTATGTTCCTGGAGAGCCTCAGTTCACCTCGAATGACTTCTCTCCATGAATTTGGTTGATAAGCACTGCCGCACCCATTGTGAGACATGTTTCAGCCTTCTGTGAAGACTTGCTGAATGAATAGAGCTTCACAGACGTGCCCAACTCAAGTCATATGAAGTTTTATTTTGGAGTGGCCCGTTTCTGTAACAGCGGGTTTGCACCGAGATCTCATGCTTTTTTACGTTTTTATCACAAAACCCTGAGTGATTGTGTAACTCATTTTGTATGAATTCCTACATGTATTCCAGTGGGAATGGGAGTAAACTTATATAAGATCTACTTTGATCCCAGCCTGATTTTTCTTGTTACTGAGTAGCTCCCACAACTCATAGAATTCTACAGTTAACCTGAATATCTTTAATTTTATGGACGACTAGATAGAATTCAGTAATCTTGTGACTCACTTTCAGTTGCTTTCAGGCTGCATGAATAGTTTCTCTGTGTTGCTTTTGCATTGGCAGTGCAACTTAACCAGCAGATGCTCATCTATCATCGTTCCTCACCACGTCATGTCAAACAAAAGTGTCCTACTCACCTCCACCAGTAAAACACATTTCTCCTATGTGCTTTGGGGTGCAATAAGAGTGATTATTATATGGTAACTATTTCGATAATACGGCCAGATCAGTGTGGAACTCTGGAACAGAGCAAGAGTTGAACATATGGAAGCTAAAAATCACCCATAACTGCTTCCATGTGATGGGACACCTCTCTGTTAATTTGGTGAAGGGGTTGTTTGAATAGTACTTCCAGTACTGAGTCCAAGCACTTTGTGGAGTGCTAGATTTTACATGTTCATATATGGATAAGCTGTCATGAAAATTGTTTCATTGCGTTTGGGTTTTTTTTGAGTAAATTGCATCTTTGGTATCACTAGTACCTCTAGAACACCAATCGACTGGACAAATCATAAGCAGGTTCAGATCAGTTAAAGAAAACATGTTAAAATAATCACTGCATAGTAATAAGTATCTGATTGGATGTCCGTTCGCTATGCTATCAACTTGTGGTGTTTGTATGTAGTGTGTATATATATTGCCAATTGTTCAGTTGTATAGTCCCCTTTCCATCTGAAATAGTTTATTATTTGAGATGTCAAAGCAAAAAGCGTATAACCTAAAAAGAAAATATTAAATATCTTCAAGCAAGTGGTGATATATTTTTGCCGTAACATCAATTCATAGTGGCATATTCTCAAGAAGAATTTTACAAGCAGCTTTTCTCCTGTACTGATGAACCTCAGAGGTTGTGTGAGGTAATCTGCTCAATTTAGTGGTAGATAGTCATTGAGGCATGTGTAGCAAGGGAGGTACAATTTCCCCTACACCTTCCCGTGAGTCATACTGTGGAAGCTGGAGGTGCACGAGTGTGCGAGTGAGTCACACAAACTCACCCCACCACTAACAATGAAGGGCTGTGACGAGTGCTACCCATGACGGTTTCTCTTTTGGGTTTTTTTTTTTTTTTTTGCCTTTTACATTCAGACTCTTTTACGCAGACAGAGTTATTTTTAGCAGCTGCGCTGGTGTTGCTGTGCGCCGTGTGTGAGCCCACAGGAGCCCCCCCCCCACCCCACCCCCACCATCACCATCACACGTACACACTCCTCCTCCTACGCACGCTCTGAAGGCTGCTAGCGAGGGTACACACTGTGCTCTGTCCCAGACTGACCTCACTATTTCATCAGGTTCGTTTACCTCGTAGTAAAACCATTCATTTCAGTTACGCTCCGTTTTATAGTTTTACACAAACATGATGTTTTTTAGAACAGGGACGGAAGGTAGAGTGTACGGAAGGAAGAGTGTTGGTAGGGCGGGGTATATTCAGAGCGGGAAAACAGTTCTGTTCTGAATGAGGTGGAGCCTGGAGAGGATTTTGGTCCCAGCAGCGGCACACTCAGGCAGACACGAGTCTCTCAAGCCCCTGCTGAAGGAAAGTGGGTCACTGGGTCAGCCAGTGGCAGGGCTGCTGTGGCTTGGACACAGCCACCCAGAGCCAGATACTCGAACACATCCATGCTGTTTTCACACAGTAACAGTACATTTTGATTACCCTCAGAAAATGATCTTGAATACACAATTACACTAACCTGTTGCATGAATGGACTAATCTATTAGATGGAAATAGGTTGCAAAATGCAGGAAGATACATTGCAGTGTCAGCTTCAACTTTCAGCTTCAACCAAACTGCTGCACTTTACACAGCAAATATAAACACAGATGAGCCATAATATGAAAACCACCGGTCCGATAGGTGGTTCAGTAGATCTCCCTTGTGCCACAAAAAAGCTCGGACCCAGCAATCCATGGGCTCCACATTTTTGAATAATGTTTGTCATGTGGGGCACATTATCCTGTTCTAAGAGTGAGGCCACTGCCATTAAGGAAAACTGTTGCCATGAATGGATGTGCTTGGTCTGCAGCAATGTTGAGTTAGCTGGGTGTCAAATTAACATCCACATGAATGCCAGGACCCAAATCATCCCAGCACATACTGCCCAGAGCGTCGCACTGATGTACGTCACTCTGGATAAGAGCATCAGCAAAATACTGTAAATGTAAATGCATCGCACTACCTCTGACTATTACATCCTTATGCAGGTTAGTGACAAAAATGCCCAGTGTTCTGACTTTTTATGCTGCCTTGTCGAAAAATGCTACCGTAGCACAAATTGACAGCAAAGTTGGTTGATTCTAACTCTACCTGACAAGAATATCAAATATTTCAATATGAAAAATTTTGTACTGTCATGTATTGTGCAGTCTTATTAAAGAAGCAGACATGTGAATGAAGATTTCTGAGGGTGTTTCTTTGTCAGTCGAAGACAATTAATAAACTGACAAACAACTCGAACAACAAAATGTTGTATTACACTAGAGCAACGACATGCACTCGTGCCCTTGCACTTTGCACTGAAGACAGCATGTAGGTGCAAAAAGTACATGTTGAAAGTAACATTTAAAAGATCTTTTAAGGTATTACTTCCAAACGTAAGGTAGTACAGATTTATGTGCATGGTAATTACTCCCAAGACTGTGGAACTGCCCATACGTAGATAGATAGCATGTATCGACATAACAGCGCTGGTCTTCATGATATAAAAGAAAAGCATCATTTATTCGAATGGGCTACCTTTTTCCATTGCTCCAATTTCCATTTGTGATGATCTCATGCACACTGTAGGGACTTTTGGTTGTGGACTTTTCAGCCATTTGTGCTACAGTAGTTCTTTTGTGGCATTGGACCAGACAGCAGTGAGCCCTAGGGTTCCCAGGCCTGTCATCGGTTCACTGGTGCATACCAGGAAATCCCTGCCGCATTTTGGAGATGCTCTGACCCTTCTGTCTTAGCAGTTACAACTTGGACATATTTCCTGCTTCTAACACATCAACTATAAGAACTGACTGTTTAGTTACTGTGTAATATATCCCACCTCTTGTCAAGTGCCAGTGTAACAATATAGTAAGTGTTATTCACAATCCGTTATAATGTTCTGGATAATCTGCTTGGTTTGCTATCCTGGGGTAATGCCCACAAGTTGTGAAAACCTAGCCCTGTGGATCCCAGCTGGTTGTGTGCTTTCACCTTAATCTTTCTCTCTCGCTCTCTCTCTCTAGGATAAACATCATGATGCTGCACATGAAATCATTGAAACCATTCGGTAAGTGTGACTTTACAGTGATATTTGTAACTGACATCTAAGTTGTCAGCACTGAGCTGAATGTCTCTTTCTTTTCTTTATGTAGATGGGTGTGTGAAGAGATCCCAGATCTTAAACTGGCCATGGAGAACTATGTGCTCATTGACTACGATACAAAGTGGTATGTTTTTTTATCTCTAGGTGTTTCTTAGATAGGAATAAAGATGAAATTTTAGGTATGTATGGTCACTGGTCACAGTAATAAAATTCTCAAATAACTACTTTCTCCCCTCTCCTGCTTTAATTAGTGCATTAGTTTTGGTATTATTTTTCTCTGCTCACAGTGATGTAATCAAAACTCATAAAACAGTTTAATAGTGGGCAGAAATATTGGTGGGCAGAAATATTTTCATTGGTGTCTTACAGGAAAGCAAAAACATTTATGAATTATACTTAGTATGACCAAGGCTGAACTACCAAGGCAAAGAAGTATTGTCTTTTTATGATGGTATTAAAAATGTGCTCTATTGTAGTTTTGAGAGTATGCAGAGACTGTGTGACAAGTACAACAGAGCGATTGATAGCATTCACCAGCTGGTAAGTTGACTCAAGAATGATGACTTTACATGTGGCCATATGAGAGCCTGTCATATCTTACTCAAAAAGCTAATATCATATCTTATGACTCAAATGATACAAGATGGCCTGACTCGTTTAGCATTAAGTATTCTCTGTTTGTGTTTGCAGTGGAAAGGGACCACTCAGCCCATGAAGCTGAATAAGAGGCCTTCCAATGGCCTGCTGCGCCACATCCTGCAGCAGGTCTACAACCACTCCGTCACTGACCCAGAGAAGCTGAATAACTATGAGCCCTTCTCCCCAGAGGTGTATGGAGAGACCTCGTTTGATCTGGTGGCTCAGATCATTGATGAGATTGAGATGATGGAGGATGACACTTTTGTGGATCTGGGCAGTGGTCAGTCATTCAGTGCTTTTTAGAATTTAGTTAATCTGGGGTGGTGTGGTTGACTGACATACCTCAGTGCTTGGAAATGTCATTTTTGTGGTTGCATTATATTTTATCATCAGCTGAGTATTTGGTCATGTTCGAGTAGTCAAGAGCATTGCAATATCTCTGCCATGTAATTGGTTTTATTCTGTAGTAGCTTAGTGGAGTACCATGTAGCTTATATTTTATATTGAAAAAAATTTCCTTGCTTAATTTTGAACAGAATATAGGACAGAATTATCATTTCCTTGGCTGGGTCTGCTCTTAAGACTGTCAGCCAAACTACAGCTGTTACAGGCTGACTGGAGTAACACAGTTAAAGGCATCAAAATGTGTTGCTGAAGCTGTCAAAAGACAACAGCCAGCAAACTAAGCACTGTGCACAATTAACACAATTTTTCAAACTGCTGTCTAGTCTTTCAATTGAGCTTTATAGCTCCAAGTGGAGACTTGCACCGGCAACTAGCAATGAAAAGGCCATTTACCGGGAGTTAGCCTGAACAAATATTTGCAGTGTAAACCATTTATAGTAGTGTACATGGATTTGACATGATAAAGCCATCGTAAGGACCCACTGAAATAATAAGTGTGTACTGGCATGTTCGTTGTTAACATGGCAACTGAACTAGCAAAGCAATCATTACTTTAGCCAGTTTAATCAGGCACAGTGTAATTTACTCATTCACACATTGGGTGTGCATATGTGTCTGTGTGAAGGCTTCCTCTCAGTGCGTATGGTTGTAGGCTGGAAGTGTGGATATGAATTTGCTCTTAGAGAAGGAGCTGCTTGATCACACATCTTTCTCCAAGACATTCCATGCTTTAATTACAGGTTTCTGACTTTTTTGACACCTGTCTTGTCTTGAATTGCAGGTGTTGGACAGGTAGTACTGCAGGTTGCTGCTGCCACCAACTGTAAGCACTACTATGGTATCGAGAAGGCTGACACTCCAGCTACATATGCAGAGGTGGGGGCGCTGTCTAAACTTTTAGTTCAACTCTATGTACGCCACGTTCAAAAGGATCCAAACAGCACTTCTGATTAGCTCATTTGACTACTTTAGGGTGCACCTATTGCTGACACAGACAATAAAATAGTGCACTCAAAACTTGTGTAATTTCTATAGAAGAGCATTGCCTCTAGACTGGGATGCACATGAGCTTAAAGTTATCATTAGAGGGGTAAAAAGCGTCTAACTTTAGGCTGTAGATTTGACTGTATGATTGAAAATGCAGAGTACTTTATTTATTTTTTGTATGTAAAATTGTATTTGTATTTGCTTGGGGTGCAGGCGATGGACCGAGAATTCAAGAGGTGGATGAAGTGGTATGGAAAAAAACATGGGGAATACACTGTAAGTTATAGGCGATGGACTGACTGTTAACATATATATGTTAGTGCAGTGGTACCTTGACTTATGAGTTTAATTTGTTCCGTGACGGAGCTTGTAACTCAAATTAGTCGTACGTCAAATCAGTGTTCTGTATTGAAATGAATTGAAATGCCATTAATCCATTCCGGACCTTCAGAAAACATAAATTTTTTTCTTTTGTGCGTATAAATAACGAATATTGTATAAAAACACAATACAGTAGAATGTACTGCAATAAACTGGTTTTATTAAGTGTAATGTACAGCATTTGCCGGTCCTCTTTTTAAAATTCTCAAACCAGCCCCGACTGGCTTTAAACAGCTCGCACGATGCCTCGTTCGCCGAAGTGCTGGGGTCTGCTGCATCAAATCGGCGTAAACAGCTCAAGTCTTCTCCAGATTATCACCTCCATTATGGAGCTCCTGCGCTTGCTTCTCAGTCAACCACACCATCAGCAGCTTCTCCATGTTTTCATGGATAGATATTTTGATTCGCCACTACATGCACACCTTGGTCATGTTTTTCTAATTTATTTATATAATTCAATGCACATCAGCTTTTTCTCTGCCATGTCCTTCACACTCACTTTCTTTGGACACATGGATGGATAAACAAACTTTTGCAAAAAACGAATTTTTGCACAAACGGCTCATATCTCGAAATATCTTAGGGACACTCGTAAGCTAAGGTACCACTGTAATTGTAATAAATGCCCAGTGATTTCTGTGATTTAGAGGCATGTGGTCATAAAGATTTGCAGACATCAGCTTTAATCTAACCCAGTTTCTTATCAGGTCCTGTGGAAGAAAGCATAATAAGCTATTTCTAGAGCTTGACGCTAAAGGTCCTGGCTTAATTTAATTGAACACATCTGTGAAAACCATGGTGTGTAGATAATATGCATGTATCGATTGACCTACACAATTTTGTTTGACACAATACTGTGTTGTCGGAGTGCAAATGTCTAAAGCACTTAAAGTCCTGCGCATTAGCCACATTAGATTTACTGATATTTAAGATTCAGTTGTGTTATTCAGAGTTTCTGGCTGTCTTTTGATGGCCCAGCAGAATTTATTCACATTCAGAATGTTCCAGTAGAGCCTGGGGCTTGAGACCCAAAAGGTAAAGTACGAATTAAGTGAGGGATGATTGCTTGTAAACAAGTAGCCAGTGACATTATGAAGCGCGTTTCTTGCTATGCTGGTGTTCAATGTGATTTCCATCTGGTACCCTATAGCTGGAGAGAGGAGATTTCCTTTCTGAAGACTGGAAGGAAAGAATAGCCAACACGAGGTAAAGCTAATCAGTCAATTAATTATTAAGAGTTCATTTTTTGACTGTGTTGTGTGAATTTCATTCATTCATCATTGAAGTTATTGACTTGGTGTATCGATGTGATATTAGTAAATGATATGTTCTCTTGCAGTGTTATTTTTGTGAATAACTTTGCCTTTGGTCCAGAGGTAGATCACCAGCTGAAGGAGCGATTTGCCAATATGAAGGAAGGTTTGTACATGTGATCATCATGTAATTGCTCTTCTGGGCAGGCTGAACAATGTAGCCTCCTCCCCCTCATTATAGGATGCTCAATTAATATACATCCGTTCTCTTTCAGGTGGAAAAATTGTATCCTCAAAACCTTTTGCACCTCTGAATTTTAGAATAAATAGTCGAAACTTGAGTGGTAAGTTTTAGATTTGCAATTACTTTTATCACAGTTTCATTTGAGCTTCCTTCATCTCAATTTCTGCACTTTTTTGGACAGATATTGGCACAATAATGCGTGTTGTTGAACTGTCACCTCTGAGAGGCTCAGTGTCCTGGACGGGGAAACCAGTTTCCTACTATCTGCATACAATAGACCGTACCATAGTGAGTGTGTTATTTATTTGTTTGTTTGTTTGTTTTGTGAACCCTCTCTGCCAATATGTAATCCTTTTACACATTTACTGTGAAAAATATTCTGTTGTCTTTTAGTAAAACTATTAATGAGATTAGCATATGCCTTTTTTTTTTTTTTTTGCTTAATGATGTCCTGTTCCTTCCTAAGTGCTTGATTTCTTTGTTCGCAGCTTGAAAATTATTTTTCTAGTCTCAAAAATCCTAAACTCAGGGTAAGTCTTATGCAGTCTTTACCATGTTTAATAATCTTTAAAAATGTTACATTTTTTTATTAGTTTTTTTTCTCTCTCATTGTTATGGCTGCAGGAGGAGCAGGAGGCAGCAAGACGTCGTCAGCAGAAAGACACCAAGGACAGTAAGAGCAACACCACAACCCCGACCAAGCCGAAGGAGCACAGGGTAGGCTGGCATAACTTGACATACTTCAGTCCCTTTAAAAGAATTGCACTATTGTGACTTTACCAGCACAGACCAGCTTACTTAGTTTTTGAATGGCATATTTGAATGAATGCCTCAGCCGTAAGCCCGCAGCTCAAAAATCTGAACGTGTGGTATTTTTAGCTTTGGAACATTGAATGGCTCACCCAAATATACAAGGCCAAAAATAAAAACTCTCTCACTCCCTCCCACCCTACAGGACTCTGCTGGTGAGGAAGAGAGCTCAGGGCCTCTGGTACCTGTGAAGCCGTCTCCTAAACCCCGTCGTGCCAAGCTACTGGCCAAGGGCCGCAAGCTGGGTAACAAAAAACGCGGGCGGCCCAAAAAGGCAGCCGCAGCAGCAGCCGCTGAGCGCAAGACCAAGAAGAGCCAGAGCGCCTTAGAACTGCTGCATGCCAAGACCCTATCAGCAGCCCCTCCTCAGGGTGAGTGTGCCCACCCAGCAGCATCTAATCCTCACAGTTGGGTACTAACTACATATTTATTAATCATTTAAAAATATTCACATGTCAAAGTTTAGTAGATTTACCCATCTTGCATATTTAAGAAGTTTATGGGTAACCCACAAATCAGTCCAAAGCAAAAAGGAAGGGAACTACACACAGCTGGAACATTTTGAAGAGTTTGGCAATGCTAGCACACCTCTGTGAGAACTGTTTTTTTCCCTTTTCCCTTCTTTTTTTCTGTTTAATATTTGGCTGTAGTTACAAAAGAAACTCTGTGTCAGTTTTATCACAGCTTGATCGTTAGTAATGGTGCTATATGTTATGTGTTCTGTAACGGTATACTTGGTTCATAGTGTATATCTTGCATTGTTGTAATGTAGTATACTGTGGATTGTTATTTTTTACTTGGTTGACTTTGTGATTGTTTTTGCTTTCTCCAGATGGATACAGGTCACCTCAAAGCCCCTTCTACCAGCTACCTCCCAAAGTGCAACATTACACAGCGAGCCAGCTCCTGCTCGGCCCCACCCCCCAGGGCCTGCAGACTATGCTGGGTAAGCATGCCAACACTGAAGCAGTTTAGTTTTGCTAGGAATTCTTAACTAAAATGAAACTTTGAATCTTTAATTTATGTATGTATGTATGTATGTATGTAATAAGCAGGGCTTAAAGTATTCCGGCACGGTGCCGGATCTCCGGCGTGCGGCCGTGAGGGAAAAAAAAATTATATTTTAGAGCCTGCGCATGCGATTTAATATTTTAGAGCCAATTTATTTCACCTACCAATCATATGAGAGGAACGCAGCTTTAACTAACGTTACAAGCCTATCAGAAGCAGA
>JBBPDB010000039.1:11001459-11031978 GCA_037974465.1 Brachypetersius altus
GTTAAATGCAGAGGAAGTATTTTGTGCTGTTCACACTGTGTGCTGTGGTGTGTTCACGTATGACCAGATTGTCACTTCACTTCACTAGTATGTTTATAATGTAACAAATAGCACATAAATGTAACTGTAATTGTGTACAGCACCACCAAGTTAATATTACTTTCCAGATACATTGAGCAAGGTGTATTATATCTGAATAAATTTTAAGATTCAATATTTCAAGAATTTTGCGCATGTTAGTAAATGTAAAGGGTGGAAAGAATACTAGTATTGTAATGATGTAATGATCACTAGAGCACGAATAATAATAAATAAAGGACATTGCTACCTTCCTGGCTAATTATTTGTAACCTGTGAGTTTGCATTTTAGTTACAAATGCGGTTTTTACACTTGTTAGCAACTAGGTTTTATTTTGTTGAAAAAATGATTATTGTGAGCTATTGCATTCAGTGATCTTGCTCTTTTTTTATTATTTTAATAAGGTCATCTCCTCTGTAAAGGTTCTGAAAGCTCTGGCGAGGTCCAGTACAGGGCATTCTTGTTGCTGAAGGCTTTACAGACTGTGCTGGGTGTGTGGGCAGAAGAGAGAGCGCAGCGGGCAGCTAGAGCTGACGAAGAAGGCCTGATGAAGCCAAGTCACTGTCGCCTCCAGAGTCTGACTGTGTCTCTGGAGAAGTTCTTGTTTGAACCTCGCAGAGCCAACATCAACAACTGTGAGGGAGCGTGTGGTTTCCCACTGACCACCGCCACCAACCACGCCATCCTGCTGAACAACCACCTCCAGAGTGGCCATCCTCTGAACCGCACGCTGTGCTGCGTACCTGTGGACTACGACGAGCTGCCCGTGATCCAGCTTGAAAGCAGTGGTGCCACCATCTCTTATAAAGCCAGCATGATAGCCAAAAAGTGTGAATGTCGCTAAGTGTCATACTAAAGAACCAAGAACTGCACTGATTTACACTACAGGCTGAAAGTACAGAAGCAAGCAGTATATAAGTACTGAAAATATATCACACTTAAATAGCCACCAACCAAAATATTTCAGAATAGTCTATTAGTCTGCAGTGTTGTTCTCCTACTCTGACCTATAGGAAACGCCTTCAAGAATATAACTCATAATAGTTTCTAATGTAGACCAGTATTTAATCCTTCACACACACACCTGATTGGGGTGTTCATTGTTATTACTTCATAACTGATTGAAGTTGACCTGTGTAAGAATCTGTAAAAGGCAGTTTGCATGATAACGAATGTTTTATATTGCTGAATGGTGAACCATAAATATTATGCCTCCAGGTCAGACCCTGAATATCAAACCCAGTAACAGAAAATTACAAAAATATACACATCTAAGAATGTTTTATCCTTTTTCTACCAGCAAATTCGAGTGGTATTGTAATACAAAGATATTGGCTTTGTACATGAACAATATTATGGCCATTCTAGATTAAATATATGAAGTCTTAAAAAGACATCCAGTGTTTTAGATCAAGCTTTTAACAGACATATTAACATACATTTGAACTTGTGTGTAGAATTTTTAGAGTGACTCCTTCAGTAAAGTGTTCTAGCAGACTCTCATGAAATTTTCATTTTCCCCTTATGAAATTGATTTACCGATTTGAAATCAAAATATTACTGGTCTGTCTCTCTCCAAGTGTGTAGGTGGCTAATGTAACTTTCAGTTCATTATGTTTTACCCAATGGGAGAACTTAGCTTAGCTAAATCGACCTATACGTGGATAATTTTCCGTAAGAATTTAATTTTAACCGAAGAATTAAACCCTATTGTTTCCAAACAAAACATATTAAAATAAGAGTAGCACTGCAACACATGATTAAATACATGATAGTATTGATAAATTATTTTGGTTTCTCATGTACCCATTTGTGGTGTTCACTGTATCCTCACAAATTCAGCCTTCAGGATCTTCTGAATAAAGGAGTCAGGTGGATATGATTAGGGCTGCAAAAAAAAAAAATCACGATTTTTACAAAGTAAGTGTTGCTTCCCAACTTTTGGTCTGTAGTGAGTGCATTTTCCGGTATATACATAGAAGCTTCACCAGTTAGTCTACATTGCATTTATTTTTGATATGTAAGCATGTCTATCTATTGTACTACTGCTCTAATACTGTATTGTACTACTGTACTAATGTAACAGGCAGAACATACTGTGTATCAGTTTGTGTATATTCATGATGAAGCCAGGTCATGGAGAGATTTATGTTTCTGTGCTAATCAATCATTTTCAGCAAATAGAGATTAGGCTGAAATGGAGGTGAGTAGGTTGTGTATTTTTTTTAAAAAGGCTTTACACTGAGCAATTGTGGAAGATTCAGTGGTCTAAGATGAAGCAGAATGTAAATGAAGAGGCTTATTAGATGGTTTTCCAGAATCTCTACATGTGAAGATTTATGAGTAGTGCCCATAACCTATTTTTGCTCTGTTCAGTCAACACTTATTTTCATTCATAGTGATTTTTACTACATTGAATAAACATGCTAACTCTGTCAACTATGCACAACATATATACATATAAAAGAAAGATGTATGTAAATGTATCCATTTTCCATTTATCGAGTAATTTTAAGGCTGTCCTTTTGTTGGTATCATTTAAATAAAGCAGTAATATATACACTTGTATGAAAAAATTAAGCAACCCATGGTCATGACATGTTTGTGTTGATTTTGCATGTGAAAATAAGAACAGACCCTCCACAGAGGACACAACTCTGCACATTTTAGGTCACTCGTTTCTGTTTAATCCCTTTCCTTCAGAAGCCCTTTCGTAGGCATTTCTCTGTTACGGATCCGGGGTCCAGGTTTTTCTCCAGGTTGCTTCTGCCTGGATGCTCTCTTCTTTTTAAACTCTTCAATTTTATCTTCTGCTCCCCAGTTCCAAAAAGCTAGACTGTCCCACCAGGACGCTTCGGACTAGGGGAAGGATACAGAGGCATTCGTCAGTAAGAACTTCTCAACCAAACTGAAAGTCCGGAGTCCAGCACAGTTTGGTGGTTTTTCATGTCTTAACTGGCCTGTCAAGTAGTATAAGGCATGTTTCAATAGGAAAATCACCAGACTGTCTTGAATTCCGGCCCCCTTGGACTGGAGTTGCAGAGTGAAAGAAGATTACTACTGTACCTCTTCGCCCCCATCCTGCACCTCTGATCCTGCCTCTTCTGCTGCCTCAAACCAAGGCTCCAGTGTCTCTGAAACACAGAAGAGTGACAAATCAAGTCATTACGAAGGCTAGAAATGATCCTAATCTGAAGCGCACAAAAAATTGATCAAAGTAGATCACACAAAAAAGGAAACGAATCTAATTTGATTTTGTAAAGAACTGAATTTAAGTACTTTACTACAGTTATATAAATCTAACCCTATTTAACTGCTGATAGTGCTCCCTAATGGAGAATTTCCAGCCTGTAAAACATGAGTGAGTTATAAGCCAATTCTGTGAGGTAGTTTGCATGAAAGTTAAAAAATGTAATGGTTTTGGTATCAGCATCAGTGTTGACAGAGAAATGTGTGTCCTCCTGCATCAGTTGGATGACTCAGCTACAGAAATTAGACTATTGTAATTGAAAATAATGATTTACCGAATTACCTTGTACTAGTTCAACCCCTGAGCTGACCACCGTGATTACCAGGGCGATCAACATGCACCGGTTCATAGTGACTCCTTTCCATGGGTTTTCCACTTCGTTCAAAGACTTAATGGGCAGAATCCGGCGATATTTCACTGCGGGGTCAAAGTGCTTAATTACACCTCAGCCTGAGATATCATATTAATGTTTTATCCATAAATATGAGCAGTAGGGTTGCCACCTGCCTGGGAATTTGGTTATGAATTCCATTCTTGGACCCAAAATGTCTTAAAATGTAGGTATTTCAATAAGTTCAAAATAATGTTTGGCAATCAACCAATTCATTAATAAAGAATTATTTGGTTCATATTTAGCCTCTGCATATTGTTAGGGAACTGTTTTGAAAAGGTGAGATGATGACATGTTTAGGTTGTAGGCATCAGTATATCAGGACAAATGGGCAGCATTAGGTTCTATAGCTGAACTGACGCCTAAATATTTTAGTCTACATTCCCATCCACAGAATGTAGCAAAATCTCAAGCCACTGACTGACCAGGGATTTTTCAGGACTGAGCTGGCAACCCTAGAATGAAGAATACTGTCCCTTCCACACATAACGGTTATGCAAATGAACATATCTACTACATGATGATTACAATGAACTAGAATTAGTATATTATTCATTAATGATCTAATTTTTCATTTGATATTCAACCCATTAAAAGAAGGGCTGAAATCCAGCTGAATCAAGTGACAGTAACACAAGAATACAAACTTTCAGGTGCAATCTTTTCTCAGTCAGTCAAACAGTTCCTTGAAATAAAAAAAGAACAGTTTTTACTGGCAAATAATGAAAGCAGCAGATACCAGACATTCACACTAATATGTTCTGTGTCCAGTTGCAGTGTACTGTGTACTGCAGTTATACGGCGCTTACAGCACAGCTTAAAATAGACCTCGGGTTGAGCTTGTGGACAGCTCAGAGTGAATGAACTGCTTTTTATACTCTAAAATATTCTCCAAAATAATGACACATATTTTTTTTGTAAATAACTCTGTTCTTACCTTTAACCTGTGCTGTCATGGAAAGAATGGATAATGATTTCAAACTCAATGTCTCATGGTGCGTCAGTGTCTCATGTTGTGCGTCAGATGTGGCTTTCTGATTGACAGGAACAGCTGAAGGTGGATTACAAAAAATAAAAGGCGGCACTGAAGGAGTGCTTGGTAAAAACACTGCAAGTCAGTGCAGGCGAGCTTTCACCTCTCTGCTGAGATTCAGATTTGTCCCAGCTGTGCCATGTGCCTTTGTCCACCTTCATACTGAGCATATGAGCTGAACAAAGTTTGATGGACTAAAGAAGACTGAGCAGGGCAAAGGAATAGAGTTGGAATAAGGAAATAATCATCAGACGTCTTGCATTTACAGTTTATTATTTTTTATTATACTTCTTAGTATTGTTGTTATGAAGGTTTCATTTTAAATTTCATTAAACTCATTAAATGGCACCTTCATTCATGTGTATGTATCTCTGTGTGTATAAAAATTAAATATTAGAATTAATGTAATCTTTATTCAAGTGGAAAGAGCTGTAAATAGTGAGGTGAGGGCTCTTTATCCGGCACATCCAACAGAAGACCAGTCAGTTTGAGATCAGGGAAGTTTTTCATTTTCTTCAATCCTTTCCTGAACAGTTCCTGCAGGTGGCAGAGTGCAGTATCCTGCTGAGGCCACACCTGTAAGGTAATACTGTTGCCAAAAAGGCTGTATTATGCCTGCAGCAATGTTTAGGTACATGTTATGTGTCAAAGTAACATCCACATGAAAGCAGGGCCAAATGTTTCCAAGCAGAACGTTACCCAGAGCATCACACTGCCACTGCCAGCTTGGCTTCTTCACATAGTGCGCCCTGGTGCCATCTCCTCCCCAGGTAAGCAACACACATGCACCAGAGTATCCACAGAAAAGACCACCTGCTTCCGTTGCTCCATGTGCCCATTGTAGGCACTTTCAGTGGTGGACAGGCGTCAGCATGAGCACTCTGACCAGTCTGCAGTTACGCATTCATGCACCGCAAACTTCAAATAATAAACTTTTTCAGCAAATTGTGCTGTAGACACTCATGACAATGTTGCCAGTGCACTGCCTGTCTTTATCTGTAACATTTGGTAGGTACTGACCAGTGTATACCAGGGACACCTCACGTATAACAGTATGGCCCAATTGTCAGACATCCACTGGGTCAGGGTCATTTTTTTTGCTTCCAACACATCAGCCTCAAGAATGGACTTTTCATTTGCTCTCTGTCATTTATGTGAATATATATATATATATACTTAGTACCTATAATCAAGATTACTTAAACAAAAAGAACAATGCCTAACCTTGCCTAGCTTTACTGGCAAGACTGTTTCAAGAACGATATTACCAAAGCAGTGTGTTAAAATAAAACTGTTTTTAAAATTCTTCATGTGAAACTAACAGTAATTCTACAGCTAATGTTAATTAAAGAAAAAAGTCAGTATGCCTGACTGCCCTCTGCTTCATTTGCTGAATGGGTTAAATGCAGGGGAATAATCCCTTTTCCCGCTGTTCCACCTTTGGGCAACTGGTGGCCTAGTGGTTAGGGCATTTGCCCTGCGATCAGAAAGTCCAGGTTCACTTCCCAAGACAGCTAGGCACCGTCCCCACACACTGCTTCCCGGGCGCTGTGTTCCTGGCTGCCCACTTGCTTCACTTGGTGAATGGGTTAAATGCAGAGGTTGAATTTTCGTGCTGTGTATTACAGAATGGTCACTTTCACTAATATAGCTCTGATATACATGACTAACAAAATAGTAATAAGACCAAATAGTAATAACAGTAGCAGTAATTATATAATCTGGATTTATGTATACTGTGTGTTGGTCAGGGGGGTGTAGAGTGACTGTCAGGTGAGGGAAGTGAGATATGATAACTCTTTATTAGTAATTGTATTAGCAGTGTATGTATGCATATGGCATATTGGATATATCCATTATTAGCGTGTTAACACATTATTTACTTAACACTGACTATTAGTTCATCGTGTATTAACACAGTGTTTCATTGCTATTATTTTGTTTGTTCCTTTTTTGTGCCCGCCCATTTCAACAGATTTATAAATGTTAACTTGATGTTGCTTGGAAGGTGCCTGTTATCATGTTATGATCGTGGCTCTGGACTCTGAGGGTTATTACAAACTAGATAAAACATGAATGCCCTGCAGTGGCAAGTAGCTTTGGTTTTATATTTGATTTGATTACATTAACGTTTAAGTTGAGATTTACAAGACATACTTGAACTGCAGCTTAAAGAGAATTAAAGGGAACACTGCTGTTACAAGGCACCTTATTTGTTTAAAGGGTTTGAAAACCAAATGTTATTGCACATTTGTTCATACAGCAGTAATTTTAAGATAGAAGTGTGCAATACACTACTTCTGAATTCATTATTGTGCATGTAACCAAATGCAATTCATCGTGATTAATAGAAGAAAAATCATGCGATAAGTCGTGATTAAAAGTGTTCATTGTTGCATTGTTGCCACGCTTTAGTATGAATGAAAATAGTTGCATATAGGCTACAGTGGATGTATATACGGTGTTCATATATATATATATGTATACACATACATATATACACATATACATATACATATACATATACATATATACATATATATATATACATACATACATATATATATATATACATGCATATATATGATGAATGTAGAGTTACTCACTTTTCCACATGATATACTTACAGTAGCAGAACTTTATGATAATTTCTACTTTGCCCCTCTGCTGTGTGACCGGAGTGATTGATAGGTGAGGGCGGGACTCTCCTCCTGGATAAATCCTGCTGCCCGAGCTCGTCGCACCACATTCAGCCGAGACAGGACCAGGAGTTGCGGGCCTTGACGTTGGCCGGATGGTTAAATCCAACCTCCAGACGATCCTGAATAGCCATTGTTTTGTCAGAGAAAAGGAGAGAAACATACCCAAGATGCCAGTGGCCGAGATGACCCGTAATAAACCCGAGATCGAGAGGTTTGTTGTGAATTTTATTTGGGCTAGCTTTAGCTTGTTAGCTTCGAGGCCTGGTGCTCTCGACAAAGCCTTCCTGGACCATGGCCAGAAAACACATTATATAATAGATTTAGATGCCACCTATAGAAAAGAATGTTAATATACATATCTGTGAACATTTGATAATTGTTTAATATGTTATTTTAGTAGTATTAACCGTTGTTTGTCTCATTTCTGGTATGGTTTGTTGATTAGCCAGTTAGCTGCCATGGCTACTATTACTTAATATTAGCCAGCAGGCTAATGCTCGACACACCTGGACACCGTGGCAGTAAGCTTGGTTTTAATCGATTTAGGGAGTTTCGTAATTCATAAAGGTAAAAAATGTTTAACTCAGAATATGGTTTATTGGGTGACAAATTAGTCAGGTAATAAATAGTAAACGTATATACTGCTATCTAGCAACATTGGCAAATACGTTGGTGAATCAGTGACAAACGTGCTCAATGTGGATAAAAGTATTGGGACACCTATTAATTACTGAATTCAGAAGGCCCCTCGTTTCCAGTGAATTGCTAGACGTCCCAGTACCTTTGCCCGCGTAGTGTACGTTTATGATCTCCACGTCCCGTGAACGCTGCCATTCTTTCTTGGGATAATTTCACGTCATAAGATCAGCAATAATTAACACAGCAGGTCTTATAAAACTCAAACGTGTCACGTCATATAACGTTTTGTGTTTTTAAGATCATTAAATCCCAACCAGTCAAAAAAGCATGTCCCGAACAACACAATTTGATATTTTTCTCTCTTTACTGCTGAGTACATTTAATCTTGCCTTACTGTTTTTCGTTTCGTACTATTTAGTGTTGTGTATGTAGTATGAGTGCCCCTACCGTTGCTGTTTTTTTAAGCTCATCTTTCAGCCTGATTCTAATTGTGGTGTGATGAGTGCATTTCTGATTCAGTGCTCAGAACTGACACTGGCAGTGGAAAATTACAGCTATCTTAATTTGGTTTAAACGAAGCATAAAGCGAGTCCTCCGTTTAGCTCTAGCCAACCATAGAGTTAAAAAATATGGATATTTTCCATAAGAATTGAATTTGTGATTTCATAACATTGACAAGAGTATTGCAATACTTGCTGAGTGTTAAATGAAGACGTGAAAGTGATCATTGTGAACACACCACCACACACGGTGTGAACAGCACGAAATTCAGCTTCTGCATTTAACCCTTTCACCAAGTGATGCAGGGGCAGCTATGAATACAGTGCCCGGGGAGCAGTCTGTGGGGACGGTACCTTTCTCAGGGTACCTCAGCGGTGCCTATCGGTCTTGGGAATCGACCCTGGACTTTTTGATCGCAGGGCAAAAGCCTCAACCACTAGGCTACCAGCTGCCCCAAATGCATGACTCTAATGAGAATATTTTGAAACCTTTGCTTCTGTCTATAGTTTAAGTTAATCCCTTTTGTATGTTTTTTTTAAAATTCAAGTTCCTTAAAGCAAGATTTTAAATTAAGGTATTAACCCAGTCTGTGGTTTGAGTGCTTTTTACTCCATGCTAAAAATGTTCTACACACCTGATATGTTATTTAGGAGTTCACGATGCCAAAGGACATTTTTCACAGTATTGCAACATAACCACAAGCTAATGTCCAGAAAGAAAATTCTTTGTAGTTTATTTGTAATGGTATGATTTACCTAGTAAATGAATCATTAGAGAATGTAAAACACTCAAACTGGATTAAAAAAACTTTGCAACAGGAATATCTGTAACGCTGTATCAAACATGGTGCCAAATGTATTGCTCGAACTGAAAGTCTGTAATGGAATGGCTGTCATTGTATGGTTGTTTCCCACAGCCCCCGTCGGTGCCCCCGGTGTTGCAGTAACCCGTGTCCGGGGCCTCTGTGGTGTTCCTGATGCCCCTCTCCCACCCCTGAAGATCCCAGGTGGGCGAGGGAACGATCAGAGGGATCACAATCTTTCAGCTAAGCTGTTCTATTCTGTGAGTCTTTCCTGTTTCCGCTTTCTTGATCTTTATGTAAAGCACATCATTCCTATCTTACAAGATCAAGGTTGTCTCGGTTTTCCATGTTAATATGAGATCAGAGTCTTCTTGGAAAGCAGAGTCTAGCTGTAAAACCGTGGCAGTACTTGTGAACTCTGAAAGTACACTAGCATGAGTTAATGATTTCTTAATTCTAGTAAAGTATGTGGAACTGGATTTAAAGTGATTCAGCACATTTAAACTTGTACAACTTCAGACGACTGAGTGGGAATAACCTTGAAATGCCAAATCCCCTTAATCTGTGCATAATCTTGCTGCTTGTCCACTATACTAATCTGATTGCTGGCTGAGAAATGGCTGTAGAAGGTGCATTCTTGTAGAGAGAGAGAGAGAAGACACTTGTTTGTAGAATAAGTTGGTGAATAATTTTCTCTCCTTAATCCAACAGGATGCGCAGTTGCTGGTTCTTGAGGAGCCTCCCCCCTTGAACAGCCGTGTGCGTTTTTTGCTGTTTGAGCGGCGGTGCTCTGAGGCTAAGCCGCTAGTATGGAGGGGGGCACTGACAGGGGCCAAGCTTTACATCGAGATTCCCCCTGGAGCTCTACCCGAAGGGAGCAAGGACAGGTGAGCAAGCTTTTGGTTTCACTGCTTTGCTTCTTGTCACTCGCAATATTGTGCTATTTTTCTCAATTTTATAGGGTGTTGAAGGCATCCTGAAATAAATCCAGCCTGTCATCTGAGATTTCAATGCTGTGTTTTTACACACTCCCATGCAATTTATTAAAAACGCCTTTATTTATTAAAATACCTTATTTGTTGGGCACTTTGAGGCACACTGATTTGGGATTGGGACAAAATAATTTCAGTTCTTTTGAAATAGTTCTTGTTTTGATACATAACAGATGAGGCTTGTAAATAGGGTGTTGGTGGTAGAATTAGTAATATCTACGGTAATACCTTAACATTTTAAGTACTGTAGAAGGTACAGGAACAACTGTTATATTTGCTCTATGTGTCGATGTTAAATTCTGAGGTGCCCTAAGACTCCCCTCCCTAATTGGGCATTACAGTTAAAGATGGCACAGTTCAGCAGCCCTTTGCTCTGCTCATCGTGGGCCCTTTTCTGACCAAAGGAAAGATTTTGTCCAAATAGTTGAGTTGGTGGTCTGTTGCTGATACGGTAATAGCATGGCGATGTGTGTTGCTGGCAAGAGTATATAAGATAATGGTTGATCAGGCAAAAAAATCCAGCCAAGTCTGACTGCTGGCAAAAACTGACTAGTGACAAAGGGCTAGTGGAACACAAACAAACTGTGCTGTTGTCTTTAACTTTAGCAAGGTAGGGTCATTCTGTTTCAGACAGAACATGACAGTTGAGTCAGAAGTGTATTATAAAACATGTATGCCTTTATTTAATCATTTAACGATGGAAATTGTGTAAGGCGTTCAAAATGAGATCAGTGTTTTTAATCCACACAATTGTCTGAAACAGCAGAGATCCAAACATCTGGATTTTGGTCACCCTTGGTGTTAAACTATTAAGTCGTTTGCTGACGTTCCTGCTCCTCTCTTGCAGTTTTGCTGTTTTGCTAGAGTTTGCAGAAGAGAAACTTCAAGTCGATCATGTTTTCATCTGCTTCCAGAAAAACCGTGACGATAGAGGTTGGTTTTTTCTTCTTCTTTCTCCTCTGTTCTTTGTCTTGGTAGTGTAGTAGTAGTCAAACCTTGGTGTCTGTCTTATGCTTTTCATCTCCCCACAGCATCGTTACTGCGCACGTTCAGTTTCCTGGGCTTTGAGATTGTGAGGCCTGGCCATTCCCTTGTCCCATCCCGCCCTGACACTTTCTTCATGGCTTACGGCATTGAAAGAGACTCGGACGACGAAGAAGAATAATGCTTATTAATGTCACGCTTAAATGATTTTGTGCTCGTTCACCCAAATTTGTCACCATTAAAAGAAAACAAGATTATCAACCCACTGCATTGATGTTTCCTGTGAATTACTCTTCAGTGGTTCTTGTAAAAGTCATGCTGTATTTCAGTGATCTTTGCACTAGTGTAAACCAGAGTTTCCACTGCAATCATTAGGCCATGAATCATTGCCATTGGGTTGAATCATTGCCAAAGTAATTGTTTAATGCTGGTATTTCCACACCCATTCCCACACATTGCTTTGTAGGTTGTAATATTTATGGTTAAAATTCCGATGCAACAAAATGTATGTAAGTAGTTTTATTTCCAGTGCTATTTCATATTGATTTTTCATGTTTGTATTGATTTGTTAATGTGTGCATGATTCAAGTTTTTTGTTTCACATTCAGTTGAATTGATCTGCATGTTGTAACAGTGCAGAATAAATGTGCTCACCCTGTGCTCTGGTTTAGTTTTACTTTTTGCTGTGTATGAATTCTGTCCATTGACTCTTCAGACAGTGTAGACAGACAAAGCTGGTAAGGCCTAATCCTACTAGTCAGACTTTTTCTTTTGTATGTTTTTGATATTAAGCTTTAAGTGTTTGATGGGTTTTATGTCATGTGAGCTGAAATATATTTTAGCATCTGGTTGCTGAGAACAGTCACAACCTGTGCCATGTTTTAATTTTCAAAGCAGGTTACAAGTAAAATCTCTAATCAAATTGGAAGTTGAGCGTGATTATTCCCATAAACTTGAACTCTTGGACTGTTCCCCTGACATTTACATTGCACTTTTCTATGCCTTTAAACCAGCTTTACAGTGTTGTACAGGCCTAACTGTGCTGTTGTCTTAAGGACCATCTCTGGCTCAGTGAAGGCAAAATACTGCAGGCACAGATATTCTTCCCAGTTGAAGTCTTGCTGTTTTAACAATAGTCCCTTTTCAGCGAACTTCAACACCAGCAGTGAGCGCTTCACCATCAACCAGTTGTAAAGTACTGTTGTATTTGGTTGGTTCTTCTCAAAGAGTCCTGCTTGGGGTCCCCAAAGCAGGGCCTGAAGGACTCCTGCTATTTCAGCCATCTGAAGCCTGGGGTTCTCGCCAGTCAGTTGGTTGATCAGGTAAAGCAGACCAGCTGTGTACTTAGTATTTTGATACACACCAGTATTCAGGTGCAGGCAGTGGTTCAGCAGAGCTCCAAGCTGGTTCCCATTGGATGTTGCTTGAGAAGATTTGCCTTGGACCTTGGTGTGGCTAATCACAACACGAGGAGTGCCACACTTCTCCCACAACGTATGAACTCTGATTATGGTTCTGTTTTCGTACAGTGTATCTGGACTCTCGGCATAATTACTATTTATACAAAAGCGATTCCTTTCCACACGTTTAGGATCTTCATCCTTCTCCACTAACCCCTTGCTCTTGGGTTGCAACCACACCAGCATAATTCTCTGTGGGCTCAGCTCCACGTGCTTAGCACTGTGATTTTCTAGATGCTGCAGGCCCAGAGCCAGCTGGAGCATCAGCAGGCAGACCCGCCTCTCATACACATCAGGCAGGGAACAATGCAGAGAACGTCCTGCTTGGACAAAGTCCTCCAGTGTACCCTGAGGGAAATCCCTCAAAACAGTCACTGAAAGGCCTCTTTCCAAGAAAGATAAGACTGTATGGCCCTTGGCGGTGGCATCAGATTCTTGCCATGGCTCAGCACTGCCCTCATGTGATGATCTTGATGCTTCTGTTGCCACAAATTTTGAGAGCTGTAGTTTCTCCTGTGTCGTGCACGGTAAAAAATGGGCCACAGTTTCTTCGACGTTGGGATGATGTGGCAGAGCCGCTTGGAAAGCTGATACAGAATCTTTTGTGTTAACCTGATATGAGAAAACGCAGACACATTTAAGTATTCTTCAACATCTTTAGGCTAGAAAAGCTCATAGAGAAGTGGATATGAGCCCATGCATTAATGTGACTGCACGCAAAATAATTGGAAGTTTTAACCCACGTTTTATGGCGAGTACAGCATGCATACGAAGGAACTTTGTGCAATTTTCTGTTACACATAGTAAGTTGCAAGTGCCATTGCACAACAGCTAGTGATAAAAAGGAAGTGTGTTGGTCATTGAGGTTTTAGTCCTCTGAGCAGAGGTTGCCTTATAAGGGTGTAAATGTTGTCTGTGGCTTAGGGGTACAGTATGGGAAAGTGCCTGTTTACAAAGCTTCTATTCTTTCAGGCCCCAAGCTGCCTTGTTCACAATATACCACAATAGTAAACTTTTGTGTTTGTCTATTTTCATTTGCTTGAATTATAGTTATATATATATATATATATATACAATAGAAGAACAGAATAACAAAATAACTATTCTATCTATCTATCTATCTATCTATATGTATATGTATATGTATATATATATATATATATAAATATAAATATATCTCATAGTAGACACTGACATACATGTAGCTGCTACCTTACCCTTGCAGCGAAAAGCCCTTCAGGGACCTCCGGAACATAGACCATGAAGAAATCGCTGTCTGTCTTCCCTCTCTGAAGATCCCTACATACCACAAAGTCCTGAGGCTGTAGTGTCCTCACCCGCTCCACTTGCTGTTCTTCCAGGAGGACCATGGCCTCCAAGTGCTTCACAGCGTTCCTCACAAAGTCAGTGTAACGATTCTGGATGCCCACATGCATTTGCTCCTGATGACAGAAGCTGCTGAAAAAGCCTGGGAGATGCTCATCGGGGGTGTCAAAGGTTAACTGGTTGAAGGTGTGGGCCTTGTCTTTCTTATCCTCTCCAGAATGGTCCAGTGGTGAGTCTTCAACTATGCAAAGTGGGTTTTTACAGCAGTGAGGACTCCTCGACAGCACAGCCTCCTCGGGCAGCGAAAGGGTCCGTGCCAGCTTTTTCTTGGGAATGGGAGGAGGGGTTTGGTCTGAGAAGAACCGCTCCTGGTGATATCCTGAGGTGCCTTTAGAAAACATACCAGGCAGATTAGTTAGATTTGACCTGGCTTATAACTCAAACACACACACACACTCATGTTTAGCGCACTCAAATTCTCTGACTGAAAGGGATGCTCAGATACATTCTGGGATGCGATGGCACTGTATGCCTATGCAGTTAGAGTTACTTGTGTCTAGAAATGTTATCTATAGCTTTAACTTACATTAGATTATGGGCAGCTGGTGGCCTAGAGGTTAGGGAGTTGCTCCTCTGATCAGAAGGCCATCGGTTCAAATCCCAAGAACTACTAGAGGCAACACTGAGGTACCCTTGAGAAAGGTACCATCCCCACACACTGCTCTGTGTTCCTGGCTGCCCACTACTTCACTTGGTGAATGGGTCAAATACAAAGAATAATTTCACATTGTTCACAGTGTGTGGTGTGGTGTGCTGTGTTGTGTTCATGCATGACTATAAGGGGCTAAAATGAGTTACTTAAGCACTCATGACAACAAGTTACTTGTTCTCATGCCGTGCATGTTAACCCACTTTCACACCTGTTCTATCACCCATGATACATGGGTACCACGCTGGCATTTGCTAAAAACTTTTGCAGTTCCTTCATTTTTTTTTGGTACACAGAACTCAGTGTGGTTGAGCTGTCAGGTGGCTCACAGGTTTGGTTTCCGATATTACTTCCTCATTCAATTCATGAGAAAAAAGAAAAAACAGAAGCAGAACACAAAACTAGAGCACATAAATGTGACTCCAGTCATGTCCCCGTCACCTAGGTTCGGTCATGTTACTGTGGTGTTTCAGTTCCATGAACTGATGCCTGTTTGATGTTGCTACTGCACTCACTCACCATAGTGTTGGTGGATCGGACACTGTGCAGCGTTGCAGTCGGTGGGTGCAATAAACACATCAGCTGAAGGAGAGGAAAGAGGAGAAGAGCCGGGCAGGTTCAGGGTCCACTCCAGCTGTAGATCTGAGGCAGAACTTGTACTGGAGGAATTCCTGTATAAAGCACATTATTCAGTCTGTTGTGCAGTTGGGTTGCCATGATTACTCGATTAAACACAGTTAACAATGATACTCAATTAAAAGATACCTCCTTTAAACATTTCACTGCTATTATTAACTGACCCTGGTGGACACCAAGATTACACTTACAATTATCTTTAACTCTTTAACCTCAGTGCTTCCTGAGTATCTTGGAAATGTTCAAATGCTGTGCATGTGTTACATCATTTTTTATTGTGTGGCCTTTTTGAAAAATTCCTGTTACTCAAATAGTCATGAAAAGACTCAGTACATCACTGAGAGGTGTAGCACCATACATACATACATATATGCATATATTAACATACTTTCACATAGTTCAGACATATTAAAGCTAATGACATGGTACTGTCTTCTTCATATGAAGCTGCATCAGTTTAGGGATGTAGGTATAGGCAGGGATGTAGTATAAATGAAGTACAGATATGTGAGCTGTCAGACTGCAAAGAGGTAAAGATGGTGCTGGTTTACCTGCGCTGTTTGATAGGCAGTGCAGGGGGCTTGCTATCTTCCGTAGCTCTTTGGAGAGTGTAGTCCATTTCTGAGCGCTTTTGTCCAACAATGGTTTTCAGCGTCTGTCAGAACATCTGAGTGTGAACGGACGCACTTCTCCAAATGTCAGTTCCTGTAGCTTTCTTCTTCCCATGTGTCACTACATCTCTCTCTCTCTCTCTCTCTCTCTCTCTCTCTCTCTCTCTCTCTCTCTCCCTCTCTCTCTCCCTCTCTCTCTCTCTCTCTCTCGCTTGCTTTTATCTCATTTAATCTCTTTCTGAGGTTGGAAGCGGAACACTTGTGTCTTGTCTGACACACTTGAGAGCGCTGTTTTCTGCTCTAACCTCAAACTTGCAGAACACATTTTCAAAACTCTGAAGTACTTGCACATTTGATATTTCTAAAAATAATAGTAAAGTCAAAAAAAATTCCAGACCTCTGCATGTGATCTACTGTACATACAGTGAAGGAAAATAAGGACTAAAATACATTTGTTTTTGTTTTCAGCATTACCTTAAATGCACTTCCCTTTTGACTTTGACAAATAATGTATAATTTATTAATGTACGCAATATTGTGCATTTATAGGCATAATTTATAATATAAGCACATAATATATTAAACACAATTAAAGTTCTCTGACTCTGATTCTGATAAACAAAGATATCTTGAAAATTACTTATGAGGGATAAGTGTTTCAGACATTATAGTTCATTAATAATAGTAATACTTAATTGCAAAGACATTGTTGGCAGTTACAGCTTCTAGACGTCTAAAGTAAGAATGAATTACCTTTGCGCCATTGTGATTCAATTTTGGCCCAATCCTCCTGGCAAAACGTGCATTTGCCAAGGTCACAAGGGTCCCTCCAATGGACTCAGTTTTAAAATCGTCCATAAATTTCCACCAGGAAGTCAGGAGATTGTCAAGGCCTGGCAAGTGTCTTCTTCTTTAGCAAGACGTCTTGAGTTGTTCAGGCTGCATGTTTGGGGTTGCTGTTGAAACATTCCTCTGTCATCACTTGGCTGATAAAACTGTTCTCCAGGGTCTCCCAGTATATCGTTTCATTCGTGTAACACCCCTGTACCATTTGCAGAAAAGCAACCCTTTATTATGATGCTCCACCATCAGTAATGAACTGTTGACATGGTGTTTTGGGGATCATACAAACAACCCTTCTTTTCCTGAATATGAGATGTATTATTGACACTATTTTTTGTATCCTTTGACTAGAGTTTGTTGTTTCAAAACAAACATGACTCATCTGAATGCTCCTTTGAATTTGCCCCTCTGTCCTTTTCATTCAGCTGATAAGTTTTGGATCCCTTATCTTTATCTTTAGATGGAAATAGTATGCAAATAATGTAAATAATTAATGTAAATAAGTATGTAAATAATTTTTGCCTATCCATTTGAACATTTCTGTTTATGCTCATCAATATCTTAGTTTATATTTCTTATTGGCTTATCTAATAGCGAACGTCATCTACTTAAGTGCGTGAGATTCACGTCATGGGACTGGATCAATAGCTACTTCAGAAAATGGAGTGTGTGTGCGTGTTTGTGTGTGTTATTAGGACGATGCTGAAGAGGTTGTCTGGGCTGAGAAGAGAGTTAGTTTACGTTTATGTTTACGGCATTTAGCAGTTAGTGAGGCTGTCCTGTTGTTTCACACACAACTCACTGCCCTAGACCTTTGTAACCAGTGTCTGTCTGTCACGACCTATAACTGTAAAGAATAATCAGAAAAAGGGTGCGTCACCTGCAGAACAGTTCCCTACATCATGGCCAGAAAAACAAACATGTCTTGCATATATACTTCCCTCATACCACTACTTATTATGAACTGAGGTGCCACCAGTGTCACACACAAGACCTACATTGTCCTACAGTGAATATATATTAGATCTTTAACATAGATTTTGCCGTGTAACATCATTTTTTATTGTCTAGCCTTTTTGAGAAATTCCTGTTACTCAAATAGTTATGAAAAGCATCAGTACATCACTGAGAGGTATAGCACCATACATACTACATACTAGGGGATTAACAGAGGCACTTCAGACTTCAGAGGCACAAGTCGACGCCCCCTGAGAGAAGACGAATAGCTGTGTGTTTTTTTCTCTTTGTGCACTCGCTTGCGTACAAAAATGCAATCTCTATCTCTGACTGGCTTACGCTGACATGTGTTACTTGGTTTAACCAATTATTGTAGTCCCTTCATAAATAGGGCGGTAATAAATTGTAGTCCCTTCATAAATAGGGCGCGAGGGGAATCTAAACACAAGACGACAACAAGACGAGAGACATAGCAGCAGAGAAGTTAAAGTGCAATAAAAGAACGAGCGTTCTTCACGGCCGTCTGAAACGGGCATCTGCAAGCTATCATGGCTAACGCTAGCACTGCAGAGAGCGGTCCAGTTCAGAGGACGCTGAATGGCTATTGCGGCTTAAGCTGTTCCCAATTTCTGTTGTACACTTCAATTTACCAGAGAATTCAAGGCATTACCCTTTGTTTTGTTTTGTTGAATTTCCATGTGTGATGACGTCAACAAACGACTAGACGACTTGATGTATGTGTTGACAGATAAGTCGACTTGACAAAATTCAATTCGTTAATGCCCTACTACATATATATATGCACATATTAACATACTTTCACAAAGTTCAGACATGCTAATGCTGAGGCTCCTCCAGTGTAATGCTTACTGTTATGGCTCCTACACACACACACACACACACACACAAGATGCACAAGGTGCACATACTTTGCATGTCTACTCATTGGCTAGTTTATTAGGACCACCTACCTTATGGGTCTGCTTTACAATTACTGAAGGTAGCTCGTCCATTACTGCACAAATAATCAGCCACCCATCTATGGAACAAGACACCCTTTGCTGACCCGATATTGTATGGATGGTGGACTATTCGTGATTACGAACATGTTTGCTTTGTACTGTGTATTACGTTGTGTTTATCTGACATAGGAGAATCTGTGAGGTTTATAAACACCTCAGTTTCATTGCTGACCTGAGGCATGTCTACCAGCCACCAATTTACAGCCAACAGTGGCCATGTGATGAGAAACTGACTGACTGATTGAGGGTGAGAAGATGACTAACAAAATATGGATGGAAAGAAAGTAATCTACAGTCTTTAACTGTGTGTATATTAGAAGACATGCAAAAGCTCAGTTGGTGGGCTTTGTATATTATATACAAAGTAGCAAGACCTTTAGAAAATGGTGCAAAAATTACCATTTGAATGTGCATCATATCAAGTGTAGATCAAAAGATGAGCCCACGTACGGGCTTGGAAACTGAGTGAATTTAGCTTTCAGTGACGCATCAAAATGAAAAGAAGAGCGAGATAGAAACGGGTAGAGACTCTGAGAGCACTGAAGAGCTATGAAGTGGCCCATCATTAGGGCTTTAATAGCTTCTGGATAAATCCTTCACTTGCTCCCCACAACACAGGGCATCCCTGAGTCACACACACGTGCTTACGTCAGCAGCTTTAAACAAGATGCACAAGCAGGTATCATTAACATATGTGGGAGAAAACAACCACAGATACTTGAGCTACAACTATCGCCACTAGTATTGAGAGTTCAAACCACATGCATCAGAAAGTGTGTAGTATGATTCTAATGCATCATATATAGTATACACAAATTAATGTGTTTGTGTGGGGGTGGGACTGGGCAGGATGGAAGGTCCTAATGCATCGAAAGTGTTGAATGTCCTAACATAATAAGATTTAATTAATTTAGGTAAAGACTATTCATTTTTGGGTGCAAATGGATGATCTGGAATGTTGGGACAGTATATTTAAATTATTGATGGTGACTTTTTTGTTATTGTACATGTAATGCAGTGATCCTAAGTATTTTTCAAGCTATGAAGTGAACCCATTTTTGACATTTCTATGCATTTCTTTAAACCTTCTGAACCAATAATACAAGCAATAAATAAAAAGGTCAATATCACATTAACAGATACAGGTACTTAACTGACTTCTTTATAGTATGTAATGCAAAAACAGGCTAAAGTCTGTTTATCTGTTAGCTTAGTCATTCTTTAAATCTGAGAATCAGTTCAAACATGTATTAGACTGAAATTGTTTACAACTGAATTAAAGCCAGCCTATCATTGCAGTTTATTTTATAACTTTTTTATTGATACCATGGTTATAGAAATTTGTTAAAGGTAAAATCCATAACAACTGAACTGTTGAATGAGGTAACTGTACAAAAGAAATAATTACACAGACCATGTTTTAGTAACCCTTTATAGCACCACAGTGATGTGAACAAGGCACAGCCAACAGGTCTCTTCTTACAAAAATATATCCAGTATTAAGTCGTTTAAATGTCATTAATCGTTTGGCTTTAAGTGGACCCGTCCTTTGTGCTGGAGAGGTGTTTGCGCAGGACACCCCAGAGGCTGCGTTTGGGTCTGCTGGTAGGGGTCTGTGTGGTTGTAGAAGGAGAAAGCCCTGAACATCCCACAGTCGCCCAGCTGTTGTTTCCTGTGGGCTGCTTCTTGGGAGCATTTGCGTAGACGTGGCTGGGGAGAGTCCTGCTTGAAGAATTCCTATGGGACTCGAGCTTGGGGTCCCTCAGGGGCGTTTTGTCCTGGTCCTTGGCCCAGCGGTGGTGTCCAGCCTGGAAAAAGAGCTCCTCTTCGTTGGCCATCTGAGGGCTCTGGCTGAGGGTGATGAAGCCATAAGGTGTGGTGACTTTAGGTAGATGGGGCAGGGAGAGCGCTGCCCTGGTGGTGGGGTCGTGGCAGTGCTCACCTCCCAGCAGGGGGAAAGGGATGGAGCTCTCTCTCCGGAGGAAGGTGCGCTTGATGGTGTCGGGGTCTGAGACACTGCGGTGGGCCTTGCGTCCGATGGCTGGGGACAAGCCGAAGGGGGATGATGAAGAGGAGGCAGATGAGGAGACTGAGGAAGATGGGGAATGAGGGTGAGATGACGTTGGAAATTCTTCTGTGCTGCCCCAGGCTGCCCCCTGCTTCTCTCGGGCCCTGATGGTTTCCTGCACTGCCAGTCGAGGGATGGTGAACTGAGGGATGCTGTCTGGGGTCACCACGATGCCCCTCAGGCTGTCCCGACTTGCGCGGCCCTCGGAGCCCAGGGAGCACGAGAACGCACCGGTGTTGGTCCAGGCGAGCGCGCGCAGTCCAGCCGCGCTGTGACGGCGCACGAGCTCGAGGCCGGTGGGGGGCGCGCGGCTCAGAGGAGAGCAGCTGGTGGTGCGCGAGACCGGCTGGTTCATGTCTCCTCAGAGATGCCCAGGTGGGGTGTGTAGTGAGAAGACCCGGAGACCCCTCCAGGTTTTATACCCTGCTGCACCACACGCCTCCACTCCACCGCTTACGCACGGGCGGGTAGGAGGGGGGCTTCGGGCGGATGCCCGGACCAAGTGTGGCTCTGCTGCCGGATCCTGTGGGAGCCAAAAAAGGACCCCCTCATTAAAACCTGATGATTCATACAAGACACATCTCACACGCAGCAGATGTTTGAGAAAACAACAACTAACAAAAAACAACAGTTGAGATTTTGTTTTTATTATTATTATTATTATTATTATTATTATTGTTGTTGTTGTTGTTGTTGTTATTGTTATAATTATTATTATTATTTAGTAGTAGTAGTAGTAGTAGTAGTATTGTTGTTGTGTTGTTGTTGTTATTAATTATTATCATCATCATTATTACTATCGTTATCATCATTTCTTGTTTTAAGCAGTTTCCTCAAGAATTCCTCAAGTTTTCTGATTCTGACCGAACTGATTTGCTTCAAGTTTCTTTTGATTTAATTGTCAAACTCTTTGTTTACCTGTTTATTTACAGCTGAAAAAACATGTTGGAATATGCACTCAGTTACTTAAGCTTCACACTGTGTTTGATTATATGATCTTATATTGAGCTTTCCCACGCAAACACGTATATTATTATTATTACTATTACCCTATTATTATTTTAAGATATTTCTTCCTGCCATTAACAAAATATTGCTAACACTGCACTTGAGCCATGGGTAAGGTATGTTAGTGTTATCTCTGTGAAAATCAGGCAGTAATATTATACTTGTTAATGTTGTGCTAAGACAAAACATCTCAACACGTTTCATAAACAGGATGGCTTCTTATAGCTTGAAGGATTTTAAGAAGAACAAAACGAAAAACACCAGATTGGGAAATTGTGAAATTGTTATGAGGCCGGAATTTTGTCACAGGGCTTCAGCCAATCAGCAGCAAGGAGAAATAAATAACGTTCCTCGGATTGGCTACTTTTAAACCTCCCGTCTGAGTACAGGTATTTCACCATCCTAAGATGTGTGAAATATATTTGTGTTCTCTTAACATTACTAAAAAATATAGTTATATTTCATATTGTAGTGTAGCTGAATTTAGTAAATTGTATATTTCTGAAAAATGTAGCATTAAAATGCATGAAAAGTATATATTGCCACGAAAAAAAAGCGTTTTAAATGAGAATGACAGAAGAGTTGTTTTGTCAGACTGCTAGGCTGAGCTGGAACCTGATTGGCTCTCTCAGGTGATTAATTAATAGAGGGGAGAGGCCTCTGATTGGCCGTGGGCCACTCTGTGAAAAGTATGTGAAGTGTGTGATTGGCTGAGCTCTGGGGTCTCTGGGCTACATGAAATGCGCCAAAACGTACTCATGTGCGTGTGTGGAGGGAGTGAGACCAGAATGGCCGCACAGTGCAGCGTTAAGGCAGAACCTGAGCATGCTGAGGGTCAACAGGCAAGTCGGTTCTCCCGTATATTAAAGCGCCCAAGTTACAAGTCTGTTCTGTAGTTTTTGTTGAAAAACTGGACAAAAAGTGTATTTGGACTGCATTAGGTGACCGGCTACAGCTCAGTAGCCAACTAACTAACTAACGGTCTCGCTCCTCTCTCGAAGTAACACCAGTGCAGGCCTGCGATGTGGCGTACTTGGGTAGGCCCAGCCCTGCTTTGAGCTGTAACGAGGCCTGTTCTTTATCTTTTCCCAGCGTGAAGCTGTTTCCAGTAAAGCTGTTTCGAAGAGAGGCGGCATCTTCACACCCGTCTTCTGTCGGATTTCACAGTTTTGGCCAGTCAGATTTGTGGTGAGTTCTAGTTTAATCTCCTTCTAATTATGAACTGACTAAGCTTAGGTTAACGTCATACAGGGATGGAAAGTGTCTTATTGTGCAGACGTGTATGCCAAAACGCCACGGTTCAGAAAGGGAAGCTAATTTTCAATCCAAATGCCTTTTTGTTTATCCAAGGTGTTAGTTTACGTCACATGTGCCTTCAGTGTTGCACCTGGTTTATTGTGTTGGCTAGTTAGCAAGGACTACAGTGTTAAAGGTGAAAGTCACGACTGCCAGGCTATGGCTCAGGTTGTGACTAAACACCTGGTCTTTATTTTGTTTGGTTATGCTGGTCAAGGAGATCTAATTTCTTATCTAGTTCAAAAGTGCAGTGTTCCACTGTCCAGCACAGTTGGGTGAATTCCCTTCTCTAACACCTAGTTTAACTTCCATATTCAGAGCCAGGGTTTGTGTTAGAGGAGCTGCCGAACTGTACTGGGTACTAGTGCTTTAGTACTGGATCTAGGCAGAGCTTGATGTAAACCCCTAGTTACTATCTCTAGCTCCTGCCACAACTAATTAGGTTTAGATGTTCCAGATGGGCTTGGATCAGCATGCAGGTTGGAACTAAATTCTGCAGGAAAGTAGATCTTTGAGAGGAGTGTTTGACCATGGATGGCCCCCAGATGTATAGCAGTTTTGTCATATTTGAAAATCAGAACTTGCTTGGGGTGTTTTGCCTCTACTGCATTTAGTTGATGGACAGTGTTTGGGGCCAACAATTGGTGTCCAACAGTAAATTGTGTAATGGCTGTCCTTGACTTTTTCAGGTACGGGGTTTTCGTGGCTTGTGCTGGCTATTTGGGCTGTCTTCTCCCAGAAAGACCCTCACTGAGGAGGCGGGATGCTCTCCAACCGCACGGCAATGCAGAGCAGGAAGGAAGCGCCTGCGGTGGGCCTCACGCCTACTGCTGATTTTCCTGCCCCGCAGGGTCCAGGGAATGCTGGGCTACCCTGTTTGCACTAGTATTGGCTGCTCTGTGTCTCCAGGTGTGCTTTTAGTTCTTTTGGCTTTAATTCAAACTGTGTAGATTTCTCACTGCCTTTGGTTGTTTTTCATACTCTGTATTTTGTAATACACTTGGTATTGAAATTTTGAAATTGTGAAGTTGGAGTTATTTTTTAGCAAAGTCAGTAGTGTTTAAATGTACAAACTGCTTTTAAGTTACTCAATGTCAACTTTATTAGAGGTGCGTACTTCTCCCACTAAACCCTGTGGCAAAGGCAGTAAGAGGAAGCAGGATGACATGGATGAGGACGATGAGGCAGAGCAGCAGTCTTGGGTGGAGGCTCTCACTCAGGACTTAAGTGAAGAGGACCCTGCTGTTGACCCAGACTTTGAAGTATGCAGTCTCCTTTCAAGGCTTTTAACTAGCAGATTCTGCCACTGGTGCCGTGTTCATGTAGTAATTGGATTCATAGTGTTGTGCAGGAGGTTTAAATATCAACGTGAAGGCCTTTCACAAAGTAACACTTGCCTGCCATTCTTTGAGAATTTCTGTGGGTTAGTCTGTTCCTTGCCTGTCAGTTGGGCAGGCTGATCTCTTTTGGCCCTGAATAATGCCTTTCCTGGATGTTGTATGGGCTTGAAGACACCAGGTGTGCTGCCATGAGTTTATTTTGGTTCATTAATGGACCCTATCAGAAATGTAAAACTGTCCTTAATGATTTTGCATTTCACATTGGGGTTTTCAAATCAGCTGTTCAGTTAAGTGTTAAACACAAATGTAACAGAATGGAACAATACACAATAGTGGATCTGTTGAACAATACACTTCCAATACTTTAGGTTGCCTGTTATTTTGGTTCTTTTGAAAGTTTAGGTGCCTCATACCTGCCTGTATGTGGCCCTTAAATTTCAGTTGCTTTAAGTTTGGAGTCTTTGTTTGATGGAAATTCTTTCCCCTGCAGCCCAGTGCTCTCGAGACGGACAGTGAAGAGTACAGGTCACACAACGACACGGAGAGTGATATTGAAGTGGAGAAGGGACTTGTTGTGATCAAAGACTTGGAAACGGTATGGATTGTGCACCATATCTGTTGCTTTAAGAGGGCTCAGTTAAGTTTATACTTTAATGCTTTAAATGAGAAGCCTCAAAAGGATGAGTGAACATGGGAGCGAGTTGGTTATCAGAAGATAGGGTTGACTGGGAGGCACCAGTTAAACACACTTACACTAGAGCCTTTACAAATGTGAAGGACTTGTTGGAACTTCTACATTAACTTTTTTTTTTCACATTTAAAGGTTTAAACTGGTAAACTATTTACCATGCCAGAAAGGATTCTGTGCCTGCCTTGTGTGCCAGTTGCTCAATGTGCACAGCTTTATGATTTGAGGAATGGACTCTGAACTAATCAAATTCCTCTTATTTTAGGGAGTTCCTCCTGAGGCCAAGTAATTGGAGACTGGCATGCTGGGTATGTATTTGATATTGTTGGTGGTTTGGATTTTAAGTATTTACTGACCTCTGCTCATTTTGTAGGTGTTGCCAAAGCTTCCTGACCTGCCAGTTATTACACTTTTTTGTATGTCTTTTCAATGTATTCTGAAATAAAACCGTTTGTATTAAGGCTGCCTCCTTTGAGTGATACTTGACTTCACCAGTAGATGGCAGATGTTCACTTAGATTTTGGATCCTTTCTGCAATCATACATTTTGCAGGCTTTAGACCGCTCTGAAAAGGCTGTTTACTGTTAAGTGAACCTATCTTTCCTTGTGGAATAGTTCTCTTCACCTGGCTGTTTTTTGACTTACTGTCATGGATCTCATGTGGCACAGTTGGTAGTAGACCAGATGGCAAAGTCCGATACTAGACTTGCTAGAATATTTTAACAGGCCTAGCCAACAGCCACTTTGCCTATATTAAAGCTTCCAAATGATTATTTTTAGCTCATGATTTGGATCAGTTCTGTGTAGTGTTGGTCAAACATGGCAACACATGCTGCACCTGTTTCACCTTCTGGTGTCTATGTATTAAGGGAGTAGGCTGTTGATGGGTGTTCAGCATTTGGCTGAGCTCTAGTAAAATTAAAATTACCTTCAAATTGAAGTCCATTAAAAAGAGTGGGTTGACTAGACAGCTGCTAATTCAAGTGTTCAGCTTGATGCTGAAACTCTGGCTACAGGGTGGTAACAGCATTTTCTCAGGGGGAAACAAGTAACATTGTTTCAGTAGTGACTTTACATGGCTTGTGAATTATGCTGTGTAACGCATTCATGAGCTTTTGATATTAAGTGCAAACCATTATACACATTATGCCATTTATCAGACGCTTTTATCCAAAGTGACTACAGGGGGCAGTCTCCCTGGAGCAACATGGGGTTAAGGGTGTTGCTCAGGTGGTGCTGAAGGTAGGATTTGAACCAATGACCTTTTGGTCCAGAGGCAAGTATCCTAGCTACTAGGTCACCACCACTCCTCCATATTAGGACTGTCTCCTTTGCAGCCTAATGCTTCTCCACAGAGAAGCACATGGAACTGAATAAAATTTATTTTTTTTACTGTTTTACTCTGCTGTGTTCAGTTGTAAAGTGAAAGTTTTCTGTAACTTTGTTTCAGTCCATGTGTCACCTGTGCATGCTGATTTCACCTGTTCTGCTAAAAGCTGATCCCTAATATAGAACTGCAGGGTCACTTGAAGGTAAGGTGTATATTTCCTCAGTTCTGATGCCTCATTATCTATACATGGTTTGATGGGTCCAGGAACACAAAGCTGCTCTACAAAACAGCAATGGCATCAGGTGACCCTCCCCTCCTGTACCTGTGTTCTGAAACCACGCACTTGCTTTCCATTATGGGTAGAACATCCTGCTCTGAAACACAATGTATGGTGCGGTGAGCAGGACGTGAGTGGTCACATGAGCATGATGAGGACATAAAAGCCTTTGTGTTCAAGGACCCTCCACCCACAGTGGATGCTGCTGCTGCTCTCAGCCCATCAGCCCCTATGGCTGCTTGTTTTCTGGATTCTTCTCAGCTGAATGAGACTGTTTGATTACCCTCTTAAAACCAGGGTCTCATTCAACAGGACCATGGAGTGCGTCTGTTTGGGGCTAGGCAAGAAAAGAAATGTAAAGGGCCATGGTTTTGCAGTTCATGGGGTGAGCATTTCCACGCGTACAGTTATTGGGAGTGGGTTTTACTTATTGTTTGGATGGGATTCAGGTTTGACCTTGTGAGGCAGAGGTTCAGAACCTGAAAGGATTAAAATGAGGTTGCTTTAGGAGGCTTTGCAGAGAAGAGAGATTGGCGGATAGGGAGGGTGGGGGCAGCCTCAAAGCATGGATTGGAACTGTGGTCTACTGGGAATCTCTGTCTGGCTGGCTTTTTGAAGAGAAGGCAGAAGAGAAGTGTGTTTTTTATTGGGCCTGAAAATAGAATGCCAGTACACCAGCAGCTCCCCTTCTCCTCGCACACACTCTTTAAACTTGACAAGACTTTGAAAGACACAGCTGGATATGCATGCTGAGCTGAAGTATCAATGATACGCATTTCGAGTGCCTCCAGCTCTCACTGCAGTGTTATATTTTGGGGTTTGCCTAATGTGCAGGATTAGGGTGTTATGTTCCATCAGTTACACCAGTTTGGGTAACAAATCTTAATTAAAGAAATACAGCAGTTCCCTTAAATGACTTCAAACATATTGTAAATTTAGAAAAAATGTAATAGTTCTGCAAAACTTTTTAATGCCATGATTCTCAAAATGGCTTCCTGTATTTAATATTTTTTATTTGTGGCACGTTATTTCCAAAATAAAGGCAGTGTATCAAAGCAACTACCTTGTAAATTTTGACATGACTTAATAGTCTACACTCATAACACTCAAAGCAGAGGTGAGCTCTGTGGTAAAAATATACGACGTTTTCCTGACAATCGGGTTATTTTAAGCTCTTGTTGTTCATTTTAATCCTTTTCTTCATCAACTCCATCTCATGGAAACACCCTTAAAGTTGACCTAAAACAATTAAACTTGGTATTGTTGCAAATGCCCAAAGCATTCTATTGATTTAGCTGATTTCAAAGATTTGAATGCACAGACAAGGCTGTATGCCCAACTGAGAGCACTTGTTTATCAAACCTGTTTTTCATTCTTAATCTAATTAAAAATATGCTGATTTTAGTATTTCTCTAGTTTTCTATGTACAGCTGGTATATTTGCAATTTAATACTGACAATACAACAAAAACAATCTGCCACCTCCTCTTTTATTCTCTCTTTATTGCACACACACTCAACCCCTTATGAATTTTCAGTCGTTTCATATTGGAAATTTTTGTGGAATTCATTTTACATTCTAGTAACGTACACAGTCTGTTATTTTTCCGGCTGTGTGTAAATATTTGGATATTGACCATGAAAAACTGAATTTCTAATCTCCATTCACTTTGTACTTGACATAAGCCATTATTCTTTGTGTTTAGCTTGTCTGGCCATAGGGGTCCCGGCTAATTTCGAAGAAAGTACTTTAAGGAGGCTGTGACTCACACAAGAGGATGGATTTTGAATGGAACGCTCCTTTTGATGTTTTGCAGGACGAGGAGTGGCTTGCACAGCAGAGTCAATAGTATAGATTTTCTATCTTCTGTGTTCTAACTGAATGTGCTGAAGCTCATTTTTGCAAGAGATTAAGTCATACAGAAGGAGGCTGTAGTTTGGGCCCCTTGTGTAATATCTCTGTCCTCAGCCTAACCTCAGGAAAGGCTGCGGACTGTGTGAGGTGTATAAAACCCCTCCTGTGATTTGGCTCAGGCCAGTAAATCTCCCGGCACATTTTGGCACAGGCCTTCTGTCGCTGTTCATGAATGACCGCAGGTGTCTCACTCAGGGCACACTGACCTGGATGGTGCCGAGCTTGAGGTTACATTGTCCTTTTTTTAAGAACAAGTTCTACCTCTCACTAAAGGATAAAGTGTCTGAAGTCATCCTGCTGTGTGCCGAGGCTTTATTTTATTTTTAATTGACAAACAAATAATAATTTCAGATCTGTATTGCCTTTATGTCGTCATCAGTAGGACTACATTGTCCCTAGTTTATTTTTTCCTGGAATACATCATTTGCTGTAATCCGTTATAAACGAACCAAAGTTTGCTTTGCTTTTTATGTAATATGTTAGGATTATTAACGTTTCAAAACATGTAATTCATTCCACAGTTCTTGCAGCGTATATGTGGAAACCAAGCTGTGAAAAAGCCCTTTGCATTTGCATGTATTTGGTTTGAATGTATTGTTTTAGTTTAGCCCCAGCCAGTCACAGACTTGTATGGAGTGTTTCGGCTCGGGCTGCTTTTTGAATGAGGAGCGATAAAAGAGAACCAGTAAGAGCAGAGGTCAGTAAATGATCAGGACAATGACAATGTAACCATGAATTAGGATTGTGTTTGGAGCACAAAAGCACAAAGTCATCACCATGGTATAAACTATACAATATTATAATGTTTGAAATTGCCCTTTTAAAGATGCATAATGATGATGAGATATTGTTTACTACATTCTAAATGATTAAACCTTGTTTTTACTGGATAAGCTTGTGGTTATTCATGCGTGATTATTTGACTGTCTGCCTGTCAGACCCTTTCTTTTCAAACGGCGAGCTAAAAACCCTGCTGTTTCATAATGGCTTGATGCATTAGTCATAATTTTTTTGCCTGACCGAGGCCACAGCAAGCTTTTATATCCCAAAGGTAATTAACATATAGCAGCATCGGGGAAAGTGCCATTGTAATTGTTGTGCAAATTGTTCAGTCAATAGATTTCAGCTGCGGGATGGAAGGTGCAGCAAGCAGCAGGTCTCTGTATTCACAAGACACAGTAATGAATGCAGCTTTTGTTGGTGCAGTAGCAGATTAAAAGACTAGTCCCTGTCAGACACTGCACAAAAAATGGCACAAAATCTCGTTGGTGGCAGCAGGTTTTTGTGAAGACCTTTTAGAAGTGCTTTAGAAGAAGCCTTGGGAAAATCAATCTTTATTTTAAATGTCATGAAACTGTGATGGACTGTAAACAAGGTTTGTTGATGCTCTGTGATGGCGATTTGCTTCAGCCTGAATCCTGGAACTATATTTTAGCTGTCTGGCCTGAAACAGTTTTGGCATTTTGATAGGAGAAGTAGTCAAAAATAACTCGTATACACTTAGGAAGTGCGGATCTGCTTATACACCAGAAACGAAATATCAATCATTGATGAGGACAAATGATTAGGACGACCTAATCCAGCTGGGTGGCCTAGTGGTTAAGGCATCCGCCCTGTGACCAGAAAGTCCGGGTTCGATCCCCAAGACCGCTAGGCACCGC